>JAYESA010000004.1:145822077-146422077 GCA_036927795.1 Iris macrosiphon
GCTATGAGGCATGTAATGGTCAGGCTGCACCGACGTGAGGTGTGGGTGAGCTATGATGCATGTAAGGTTGGGTATGATCACATAAGCTACTAACATTTCCCCATTTTCCCCAGCTAGCACGATGGATCCCAATCACGACTCCTCGTGACAGGTCCCGATGATGCCAACTCGTGTAAAGAACAGTGTCAGAGTCATGTACGCTATACAACAAGAATTATAGAGATAATCAACATAATGAAAACTGTCAGAGAATGTACTCGCCTGGGGTCCTGCTGCTGGTATGAATCAAAGTCCAAGTCACAGTCCAAATAGCCTATGTATTACAATTTATCATGTCAAAAGATAATTTATTTTAATTTATTTAATTTTGGAATAATTACTCTAAAATCCTATTTTAATCTTATTATTCTGATTTTTAGGTTAATTCCTAAATTTTGTCCAAAGGAACTGAATTTTATCAGCTCGAGACTCATGGCACGCAAATCGAGGTAATCTGTTGACCGAAAAGTCAACCGACACAAACTCGACTTTCATGCATGAATTCCTGTAGATTTCAGCATAAAAAACATGCTGGAATTTACGGCTCGTCCAAATTCAAATTCGTTTGGAAATTATGGCACATACAAGTTTCGTATCGTGCACCGATGGTTAAATTCTATCCTAGAAGTTCTACAGAATTAACAGTATGAAAGTACATCGAATTAAATTCTGGGAAAAACATATGTCAATTATCTTGACATTAGCTTTCCGAAACTTTAAACGGTTCATGATTCTGATTCCTGGTTCTCCCGGAATCACGAAAACATCGAAACACGTCTATTTTTGGACATGCTGTGTTCTACGAATTTTCCAGAATTTAATAATCATAATTTCGTAAAACAAATTATATAATCAGAAATCTAACCTCAATATCTTTCTAACACAAAAAATTAGGCCTCGTTTGGAGTCCGGAGCTATGCGCAATGGCTTTTGGAAGATGAAGGAACCCTAGATGGTAATTCTCCAAAAATCGGCTGAAGAAAAACCCTAGAAATAAACTTAAACTAATATATATATATAGAGGAGAGAGAAAGCAGTCGCGGCTCAGATCTTGACACGTGGCAGCCATCCAACGCTGCCCGCCCCGCAGTTACTGACAGGCGGGCCCGGCACTGTTTGCTGCGGGAGGCTGACAGGTGGGCCCCCCTGTTTGCTGACTGGACAGAAATAATTACTTTTTGGGTTTTCTTTTTCAGAAATTAGTTTTTAATTCAGTTTTTTATAATTAACTCAAAATAAATGCTAAAAATAATCAAAAAATTCTCAAAAAATTCTAGAAAATATATTTGATTATTTAGAACCTAAAATAAAAGTTTGGGATATTTTTAAATATATTTGTCCCTAAAATAAATTCTTAAAAGTCCTAGAAAATTAGGATTACTAGTTTTTAATTAACTAAAAATTATGGAAAAATCTCAATAGCCCCAAATTAACCTAATAACAACATTTAAGCACGAATTTCAGGAAACGGAGGTTACAAGTCTACCCACCTTAAAAAATTTCGTCCTCGAAATTTAAGATCCTCAATAGTTGTATGTATTCATTTACATTATTTCTCCATCAAAATTTTAAATCATCAAACCATATAATCATGAAGCAAATTCATATTGTTATTTTACAAACTTTCATAATTCTATAGATATCATATTTCTGAAAAATCCTCAAATTTAAAAATCGAACTCCATTCGTATCACAATCTCCTCAAAATTTGGTGTTAATAATTAAATACTCAAAATTTAATATCCAATCATCTAATTTAAATCCAATCAATGCACATTTATAAAAGTTAAAATCTCATCCAAAAAGTTTGTATTCAAACACTAACCCATTAATCATCTTACTCCTCAAATCTTGAGTAATTCACTAAATACAAAATTTACTATCCAATCCTTTAATTGAAATCCAGTAAATACATATTTAAAAATTTTAAAAATCTTATCCCAAAATTTGAATTCAACACTAATCCATTAGTGATCTTAATCCCTAATTCTTTTTCCACACAATGCTCAAATAATATAATACTCGCAAAATCTTCAATTACAATATTCAAAATAAATCTATATCTTGCAGTCAAATAAATACAATGATAATCTTCTTAATTTTCTCAAATGTTAGTGACATTCAATCATACCACAATCTTTATAAAAATTTATGATTTTAACAAATCGTCAATTCTGTCATTTTAAATTCTCAACTCTCTTCATTTAAATAAATATTTATCCTCAAAATTTAAAATACATTGTCTCTCTTTGTCAATTCATAACCTCTTCATTAATTCTTCACCACGGTCAACCCCCAACAATTAAGGTCTAAGAAAATCCTACCTACAGTCATACAATATGCAATCTAAGGAAAACATGTATGGTTATGGTCACTTTTGTCATGGTATTGCAGTCTCTGTCGGGGTGTACTACTAGCTATATTCTAGCAAGAGAATCATTGATACATGCTACGGTACTAAGGAATCAAGCAACCAATCAAACAGACGGAAAATGAACATAAGGAAAGAACATTCTAACCCATTACTTGGACATCTTCAACCTCTATCATACACTTAACTCTGGCACATTTATTCACAAATTCCTGTCCCTATACACTGTTACCCATATCAACTAATCATTAGTCCACAAGATATCCATGGATACATCCATATTACACACACATGTCTATTTATACCAAAATCTGATACCAAGGACCTCTTAACATAATTATCGGTCAAATAATGCATCTAAAGTTTGATACCTCTATCCCTTGGTACTACTGTTCCTACTACAAGCACACTCACTGCTAGCTCTCTTACCTACTGCAATTGTTTATACAAGTTGTTCTTATCACTCAAGTGCACACCAAGTACAATATACCATACAAAGTACTACTCTCTCTAATATAACTCTAGATGGACACCCAAGTTAGTTTGTAGTGCCATCTCAATCATGCTCAAGTCAAAAGATCCTTACACATGTATATCATCTACTCATATACTAATATAAACTTCTTACCCACCATAAAATTTTATTCTTAAAATAAAATCATCAAAATTTAACTTCTTGAACAATTTAAAATAAAATGCATATACTTTCTTCAAAAGTCAAATGCTCAATTATCGAAATAAAATTTTAATCACTTCCAATTTTTTTTTATAGTTTTGACTATGTTTATTGAATCAAATTTTGAATCCTCAAATATTTTAATAACATAAAATCTCAACTCCTTAAAATTATAATTCATTTCTACTCTTCAAATTATAAATTTAAATCCACAAGTATACATATAAATACTCACAGTCTCTAATACTCAAGGTGCACACAAATACACCAATTGTCTACAACCTCAACTGTGCACTGAAATTTGTACTGCCTGGATTACTTGCAATATTACTCCCAATAATTAAAGTTATCATCACGCATATTTTCTCCAATAATTTTCTATCTATATTAATTGATACACCAATCTAATTATCATCACATGAAGTACTTACTGTTATTAGCACCTTGCTCAACAAATCATTGATATAGAATCACTAGCACTATTGGTATGGTAACACTAGCTTCATCATTAGATTATCTCATCAAACTTATTACAACTGACGATTACTTGCACTTTCTATAATATCCATGCTTTACTTCAATCTCAAGGGCAGGCATATGGTTCCATATCTTGATTTATGTATATGTATCTTCTCTTAAATCTTTTACAGACTGTTATACTAATCTGTGATACACTTCACAACTTTCATTACCAATTCTGATATTTCTCTACTCATGACATCTCATTAATACCCTTTATGCATATACATTTATTTACTCTTGACACACCCAAGTAATCAATCATCAAATTGAACATCATGCTCCATTAATCTTTAATACAATTCCTTGATACTTAATTGTTTACATAGATCATCCCATTACATAAATTCATGACTATCCAGGACGGGTATGCCGACTCTGATACTAACTCTTGGAACCATCATTGATACTCTTACTCCTTCTTCTACCTATAGTACCAATATTAACTATAATAACACCTATCATAGAACTATTGCTACAAGGTACTATGCTATGGGTATCTCTAGATTAATGCCTACTGCTCACATGTCCAACTAAGAAACACTTACAAACTCATAAGTCACATTCAGTCAAACTAATACAAGACACAACAAAAATTGTAAGTCACTAATTATCACACTAACAAGGATCCTTAAAGAAATAAGCCTCAAAAGAACTGGGTTAAGGACTGAAGGTATCTTTACTGCTAGTAAAGAAAAGAAGCGATGGAACAAAGTCCTGGAATAACAGAAATATATAAGTCTGGAGATGATACTTTAAGAACCAATTTAAGATACAACCTGATAATCATACACGTCTGTCTGAAATCATGACACTCAGAATCCTCGCCACGCCAGTAAGCATAGATGCGATAAACGATAGGTTTCGTAACTAAGGTATGCAACTCTATAATCATGTCATCTAGAATCTTTGCCACGCCAACCGGTATGGCTGCGAGAGACTCTAAGTTTCATAACTATAGTATGTACATCCAAGTCAGGTTCTTACGTTCTCGTCACCACAGCTAATATGGCTGCGATAAACTCTAGGGTCCATAACCAAAGTAGACGTTTTACCTTTCTCACTGTCCTCATCAACATATGTCATCAGATGATACCGTAAATTTTAGCCCGTAAAATTCATCTCGATATGAAATCAACTCAACAACGATACCAAGAATTAAATTTAACAACTGGTCAACAAGAATCAAACTCAACAATGATACCAAGATTTTAATTTAATAACTGATCAACAAGAATCAAGTTCAATAACAACAAGCGAGAGCGGACGGAAACAAGAAAAGATTTAAATTGTAAATTATAATAAGATTCTCAAGGGGTCGTCCCAGGAATCTCTCAAAAATTTGTGATTGAGTGTCCTCTCTCATCCTAGTATCCTATGTCCTATATTCTATAGCAGGCACGTAGTAGTACAACTAAGACGTCGCACTACTATGACATCGCACAACTTGAGAAGTCTGACCTGCATGGGCCACCACTAAAAACGTGTCACGACCCGAACCCGGTATAGGATACGAGAGCGTGGGTACGTCCAGCCTACGCCGCAGCATCGGCGGTAGAACGCTGTCTAGGTCATGATACTATCTAATCAATCTTACATGGATATCCAACTCCATAAGAAGACACAGATATCACAAAATAATATGGAAATATACTCAATCACATAAGCTAAAGCACGATGAGATATCGAAGCAAGCAATACAAGACAAGTCTAAACACAATAAATAGTCTAACCTGCAATCAATATAACATCCAAGTCTCCAAGTATGTCGAAAAAGTCCTCTATGTCACAGTCTGGAAAAAATATCCAGTTAGGATTGGAACGAAATACACCTCTAACAGCAGTTCCACTTATATTGACAAAAACTATAACACAGTGTAAAGAAATACAAGACAGATAGGAATACTGGCAATAAGAAATACTAACGAGCATGGATATACTGGAAATAGAAATACTGGGATAACTGAAATACTGGAGCATGTCATCATCAATGTACATCTAGCAATGAATAGAACTACAAGTATACGCAAGAATAATGAACTGGTATATAAGTGTGTACAAGAACAATAACTAAAACATGTGGAGATGCTAGATCAATATACTAGAGATGCATGTCAATGATCCTCTAACCAAGTGTGTGAAACATTAGTATATCAGGTGATCGGCTTGGGACTGATCAGGCTTGTTACATATGATTAGCTATGATTCATGTAGGGTCAGGCTAACCATCCAGATAGCTATGATACGAGCAATAGTCAGGCTAATCACATGTAACAGGCTATGAGGCATGTAATGGTCAGGCTGCACCGACGTGAGGTATGGGTGAGCTATGATGCATGTAAGGTTGGGTATGATCACATAAGCTACTAACATTTCTCTATTTTCCCCAGCTAGCACGATGGATCCCAATCACGACTCCTCGTGACAGGTCCCGATGATGCCAACTCGTGTAAAGAACAGTGTCAGAGTCATGTACGCTATACAACAAGAATTATAGAGATAATTAACATAATGGAAACTGTCAGAGAATGTACTCGCCTGGGGTCCTGCTGCTGGTATGAATCAAAGTCTAAGTCACAGTCCAAATAGCCTATGTATTACAATTTACCATGTCAAAAGATAATTTATTTTAATTTATTTAATTATGAAATAATTACTCTAAAATCCTATTTTAATCTTATTATTCTGATTTTTAGGTTAATTCCTAAATTTTGTCCAAAGAAACTGAATTTTATCAGCTCGAGACTCATGGCACGCAAATCGAGGTGATCTGTTGACCGAAAAGTCAACCGACACAAACTCGACTTTCATGCATGAATTCCTGTAGATTTCAGCGTCAAAAATATGCTGGAATTTACGGCTCGTCCAAATTCAAATTCGTTTGGAAATTATGGCACATACAAGTTTCGTATCGTGCACCGATGGTTAAATTCTATCCTAGTAGTTCTACAGAATTAACAGTATAAAAGTACATCGAATTAAATTCTGGAAAAAACATATGTCAATTATCTTGACATTAGCTTTCCGAAACTTTAAACGGTTCATGATTCTGATTCCTGGTTCTCCCGGAATCACGAAAACATCGAAACACATCTATTTTCGGACATGCTGTGTTCTACGAATTTTCCAGAATTTAATAATCATAATTTCGTAAAACAAATTATATAATCAGAAATCTAACCTCAATATCTTTCTAACACAAAAAATTAGGTCTCGTTTGGAGTCCGGAGCTATGCGCAATGGCTTCTGGAAGATGAAGGAACCCTAGATGGCAATTCTCCAAAAATCGGCTGAAGAAAAACCCAAGAAATAAACTTAAACTAATATATATATAGAGGAGAGAGAAAGCAGTCGCGGCTCAGATCTTGACACGTGGCAGCCATCCAACGCTGCCCGCCCCGCAGTCACTGACAGGCGGGCCCGACACTGTTTGCTGCGGGAGGCTGACAGGTGGGCCCCCTGTTTGCTGACTGGGCAGAAATAATTACTTTTTGGGTTTTCTTTTTCAGAAATTAGTTTTTAATTCAGTTTTTTATAATTAACTCAAAATAAATGCTAAAAATAATCAGAAAATTCCCAAAAAATTCTAAAAAATATATTTGATTATTTAGAACCTAAAATAAAAGTTTGGAATATTTTTAAATATATTTGTCCCTAAAATAAATTCTTGAAAGTCCTAGAAAATTAGGATTACTAGTTTTTAATTAACTAAAAATTATGGATAAATCTCAATAGCCCCAAATTAACCTAATAACAACATTTAAGCACGAATTTCAGGAAATGGAGGTTACATAACCGGATTCACTAGGTAGCATAGTTAGTTCTCTTTGGCATTTTTGGTACCGGATTTGTTTCCGACTTCTATTTGAGTTATTGATTATTGTTTCTTTTATTGTTATTATATATATTGGATGGATAGTTATGTTAGACTTCCTTGGTATCTTCTCATGCTTTAGAATATGATTGAGTTTGTGTTGAGATATTGTTGGCAGATTTTATATTATTGTGAGATATTTAGATAGTATAGTTAACCAAGACAGCGTTCTACCGTCGATGCTGCGGCATAGGCTGGGCGTTGTTTCTGACTTGCATCCCTATACCGGGTGCGGGTCGTGATAGGAAGATGCTTGTACTAGGTATATACACTCTATTATTTAATAACACTATTAGTTAAATTATTGTAAGTCGGGTAGTATGTCTCATAACCTAGTATCACATAATCCTTTTTACCCATTAATGAAGTGTAATTGAATGACACCAACTATAGGCTTGCATAAGAGATAATATTTATCAAGACTGTAGAACTTAGAGGCCCAAACCCCTATTTGGTCGACTAGAGACTTAGACAAGGAGATAGTATGGCAACTGTAGAGGTACAACACCGGACAAGTCTTATATTCTTTGTGAACTTAAATTATTTTGTACCTTCCTTCATCATAATCCAGCGTACTTATATTTTCTGGACTACCTTCGCTTATGTTGCTATTTTATAGCATAGTTTTGTAAGCTTATTCTTTTATCAAGCTTGTTCATGACATATGTGTTATTAGGGACGCCCACTAATACATTGTCAAAATCAGAATCAGTGTATTACGGTCTAATCAACCTTAATGCACTTGGTTCGCTCTTCGCATAACTACTTTACGTGGATTGAGATATAGTTGACTCAGCTTGTTAGACGAAAATACTTGCCCTCTAGACATGTTCGAGCATATCGTATCGGTTACATAACTGTACTGATATGAGTATGCAAATAGAAATTTACCAAAATAAGGTTTCAATCCACAACTGCCCTTATAACTCTCTTTTTGAATTCTTTAATCGCCTTGAACCCCATACTTGTATTATATCACCTCCTCATTGAGTTCTTTATTATTTTTTTTGTCTTCCCCTATTTTGGAAAGATGAACGCTCGTGCTTAGTATAAGTTTGATACACGAAGAGTACCAGTTATACCCCATAGGCCAATCACATTAATTTGTGACTATCTTTTGTGATTAAGGGCATATCACAATGTGATATATTTAGTGTTAAAACTTTTGAGGATATGTTAATATTTTAACTAGATGGCATACCCACGATGCTAATAGATGACACGAGTAGCAACAGTAGTATTCTCTCCTATCACCATCTTGTCCTCTAGGGTTGCTCATCTTCTCTTCCATATCCATTCCTTGTCCCATGCTTAATTCTTTCTACCATAGTTGCATCTTTCATGCCATCATGAATTATTTGAGTTACTTCAACCTCACCCTTATTTTGTTAGTTAAAAGAAAACTGGGTTAGTAATAATTAATAACTAAAAATATGAGTTGATGATAACCTTTATGTATATGCACTATAACAATATATGTATTCTCTAATTTTTTTTACCTTAAGTAGCATCCTTTTGTCTAACATGAATTAGTTGGATTGTTGAAATAGTTCATACTTCTAATAAGTTTTATAAAGTTAGTCAAGACCTTAATTGTTGTCCTAAAACTTAGACTAAGCTTAGACAAGCGTTGAAGGCACTTGTTACGAACTGATGACTATGACAAATTATTGGCAAGGTAGCAACAGCTGCAGCTAGACTATTATAGTAGAGTAGTCAAATTATTTAAAGACATACTGGCCAGGTGGCGTGGCAGTATTAGACTATGATACTTGACGGTTACAGAGAAAAAAAAATCATGGTTATGAGATTTTAGACAAGTATCCCAAAGTTCTTGACCTGATGAATAAATTCGTCTTACAACCTAGACAGTAGCCTCAAGAGACTTTGACTACTAGTAGAACTCTTATAAGTTAGGTAGTGTAGATGAGTTAGAGGATAAAAGAATAGTGTACAGACAATAAGGGAGAAAGGTGTTAGGATGGTTGACCATAACCTTTTAGTGTCACGACCCAATTCCGTAGAATCGTTTGAGGCGTCCCCCGAGTCGTGACCGTCGTACGGGCCTGGAGTTGCACCCGTACAAGGCTTTAATGATTTGCATAACAAGCACATATTCAGAGTACACAGATAAATTAAAACACAGATTTGAAACATGGAAAAGTTCTCTTTATTGATAATGAACATCTATTACAAACTCCTGAACGAGTCAGCTAATATGCCGAACGGCTTACAAAAGTGTTGACTCAAAATGAGATAGCAGTCCTATACATTATATCCCTTTACTAAACTCAAAATGATAAAGACCTCCAGGCTGGAGGATAGCTTTGCCACAGAGCTGCATTTGTGTATGAAGAGTTGCAAGCTCCTGTCTTCAAAATGCTTCAAGGGACGCGGTGAAGATGCGCCAACAGCTGGACTGGATCGGGTAGACGACTTTGGCTCCTCGCTCGGTTCGCCTTGGTGTGGAGAACCTGTTTCAACGAGGGTCAGCATGTCGAAACATACTGGTGAAGGCGAGCTAGCCTGACTATACCAATCAACACATTGTTTTAATGAAGCATGCATATTTTGTGGGTTTCTATCTTGCCTTAGTTCATTTATAAGTAAGCAGCATATAAAATTTACTGAAATGAATGTGCCACCGTTCGGTGGATTTTACCTAACCGTCTGAATTACCTGTACAATACTTACCATGCCTTCCCTGCCACAAAGACACAAGTTAGTTTGCAACAGGTTTAAATATACAAGATGATCACTGGCTTAGTGCCATAATGGACGATAGTCTTTGACGAGAATGGTGTGCAACGAAAGTACAAGAGGGGCGTTGCAAGCCATTCCGCTAAGAACAAGAGACTAAACAATAGGTCTCGCCCGGACCGGATCGATGCCAGTGCCCCAGCATCGTCCGCAAGACCGTTACCCTGTGCACAAGTTGTCCATGATCGAACAATATACAAGTTAACAATCTGTAGTTGAGGCAACAAGAGTACAAGACAAGCAAGTACAAGACAAGCAATTTATGATTTATTCCCAAATGAACAAGTATGCAGTTCAGTATCCGTTCATGAAGTTAATGACAAGCATAATAAACCAAGTCTATTCTCTTTTATCTTGGTTTCTTTTATTATTATTATTATTTGGTATCGTTTGATCGGGGCAAAGAAGAGTGCAAATTTAGGGTGTGAAGTTGGAAGCAGGGCTAGCTAATCGGGTTGGTAGTCACTCACTTAGATAGTTGGAAGGAGAAGGAAAGAGGCGCTTCACGACTCCGCTCGCAAGCCGCCTACTACTCGTTCACCTGCACACGAACAGCTCGATTAATACTTCTTCCTCTCTTTCCAATCTCGGAATAGAAGTGCAGTTCAATGAACGAAAACAATGAAAACCATCAAAACCGTTCAAGGAAAACAAGCAAATCCCAAAACTAACTCAAAGCACGAAAGCAACAAGCGACAACAAAAACCGAGGCAATAAAGATAGCAGCGGAGAGGTCCCTCCTACTGCCGCTAAGCCGATCCTTGGGGCGCGGTCCACTGAATATGGGAATCGATTCCGAAGAAATAAATCAATAACGAGGACGAGTTCTTAATTCAATCTATCCCGATCGAACGATACCGTCTTGTGTTTCTTAGCCGCGCTCTCCGCACCGGAAGAATGGGGCGCTACATTTAGGAGGCGCTGCTATCTAGCAATGAAGTGTTAATAGCTATTGTGATTTATTACGAATATGGGTTAGTATTAATTTTGAGGACGAAATTATTGTAAGTTGGGTAGATTGTAAACTCCCTCACCCAAAAATAGATATTTTGTATGTATTTTGTATTTCTTATATTTATTTTCAATTTTTTTATTAAATAAAACTCAATAATATTATTAGGACACTTCACTGTGGTTTGGACGTTAATAATATAAGATGGCCCCAAAATATGTATTTTCCTTCATAGGGAGTAGCCTAGACAGGAGACACTACCTGTAGGATCTTATCGTGGCACAAATATTCGACCCCTTTGTGTTAGTATGACATTAGTGTAACGACCATTGATTAATTATTAAATATTCAGATATATTATATATATAATTTAATTGTGGTTATTTTTTAATCCCAACTTTCTACAATTAGCATCCCATAATTTTCCGTGCCAAGTTAGGCATTTTTTCTTTTAATAGATTTGTATATTATTTACTATTATCCTATTTAGTGGATAACCATTTGTTAATTACTTAGTTAATTAGATAATACAATTATTTAATTTATAGCTAAATAACTACCTAACTATTAATTATAAAATATTTTATAAAATATTTTGAGTTTAGTATTTATTAAAAACTTTATAAAATAATTTTCTAGAATTTATTTTGTGTGCAAATATTATTTTTGGGATTTTTAACATCATTTATAAATATAATTATATATATATATGCTAATATATATATAGTTATTAGTAATAATAATAATAGTAATAATAATAATAGTAATAGTAATAATAATAATAATGTAGTAATAGTAATAATAGTGATGATAATAATAATAATAGTATTAGAATAGTAATAATAAAATAAAAGAAAAAGAATTAAATAGAAGAGAAAATGAAAAGAAAAGAAAAGAAAAGAAAAAGATATTAACTAAAACCTAATACTAATTACTAAAACCCTAACTACCAATTCCTATATAACTAACAAAACCCAATTTCCTTAACTACCCAGAATCCCAACCCCCACAGCACCCGTGAACCCCTCTCTTCCTTATATATACATATACATATACAATTAAAAACCTAACTCCAAACTCTAAACCCTAACCGTACCCCAACCCCGTGCCCCGACGACTGACCGCCCCTCCAGCCGACCACCCTGCACCGATCAATGCCGCAGCTGCAGCCGCCGTCGTCGTCCGCCCCCGCGCGCACGCGCCGCGTGCGTAACAGCGCAGTTCCGACCCCTTATTCACGATATCATATCTCCCTCATCTCTCGTCCTTTTCTCAAGCTTTTTCCGTCCTCACCTCTGTCTATACGGGATCAATAGGTTTATCCGTGTACGTTCATAACCTAACCCTCTAGGATTTTCATTCAAGCGGGACGAGTTTTCATGCCCTAGATTGGTCGAAAATTTGACCCAAAAATGGCCGGAAAACTGACCAAAACAGTCCAGAATTTTAACACCAAACCCCCATGTTCACACCCAATTTGCCACCAACCTGTTTAATATTTTTGAAAACTAATTAAACGATTTTTCTTCTTTATATAACCGAGAATTTTTCTGTTCTTTTAGTTTTTGTTAATTTGTTCTATGTGTTAAATTATTCGGCCTCTAAATCGACCAAAAACTTATTTTTTAAAATATTAGAAAATTGTGATACGGAGCGCGCTCCGCCAAACGGGACCGCCTCATCATATACCAATTGCACCAAAAAGCGCGTATGATATGTCCTGACATGTGGGCTTTCGCGGAAACTGATTTGGACGTGTGTGCGCGTCAAAATCAACCCGTATCCGTAAAAAGTTCTCGTATCACGACTTTTGCAAAATACCACCCCACTTTGTGTATGCTCGTCGGAATGCGATGAAACTTGTGCCATTGGATTCATGGTATCACGCTGGTCCTGTGACCCAAGTTTCACGCTATTCTGAGATAGTTGACCAAGCCGCCTATTCCAGGGTCCCACGGTTTGACTTGAAGGGCGAATATGATTGGCTCACCGGAATCCAAAATTGGATATACCGTTGAGTTCGTATCGACGTTTAAAATTTTTCTGGCACGTTTTTCGGTACAAAGTGGTCCACCTGTGGATCCTCTTTGACCCGAAATTATCGTTTTGTCCCCTGTATCCAAATTGGACGAAAGGGTAGTGTTTTTTAGCTATCTCGCTTATTCTTGGAACGTTGGTGATATTTATTTCAGCATCCAAAGATGTTCATTCTGATGCCATGGTTTTTGATTTCTTTGTGCTTGACGTCTAGACGCTTACACTTTTCAGCTTTCTTGTCAGACAAGTATACCTTGCCAAATTGCTTATAGTACTTTGTATGCTTATTATATTTTTATATATTCATTGCATGTGTATTTTCTTTCAGTCATTATTATATATTATATATGTTGACACACACTTGACACATAGTATCATGGAAGAGAAGGACAATTAGTAGGCGTATGGGCTATAACCACCCTGGTAAACCGTAGTAACTAGCATGCACTACGGTAGTTGTATTACGATGGTCACTACCCTTGCGGTATGTCGGTCGATGGTGTCACGATGGTCGCTACCCTTGCGGTATGACGACTGATGATGTTCATGGATGTGTGTGTGAGTTGTGAGATTAGATAGAGTAGCCTACCCATGCCCATACGTCAAAAAGTTGTCCTCATTATGCATTTTATATAGATTTTCTAGTACAGCGTACTTATATATTTTCTGCCTATTATGCATGTTTACTGTATTCAATTGGCATGCTATTATATATCTTGTTACGTCCCTATGAGGACCTGATCCCTTTCCAGGTGTAGACGATCTTGACTATTCGCAGGAGCACGGATCAGGACTTGCTACTTATCTCTCTTTCGAGGAGGTCTTTTCTTCAAGTCTCGTTGTTCCTTAGATATACTTATTTTTGTTCCTCTTATATATTCTAGTTGGTAGTGGATTTGTTTCCACCCAACTACTTGTTCTTACCAAGCATTTTATACTTGATTCAGTTATATAGTTGATTGGTTATTTGATTCTGTGGATGAGATCTAGTTATGCCCTGTGACTTGTGATAATATATATACCACATGTGAGTTAACATTCATATTACAGCGTATGTGTGTATTATGGTATCCATATATTGGAGTTGCCATATGCATACGGCTGGCATGCTTGCATATTTCTAGTCCTACGTATTTTGGGACTGGGATGTGATAGTTTATTCTCCATTTATCTGCTAGAATAAAATACCTTCTAGATAAACTTGCTACTGAACAAGTCAAGTAAAAGAATCAACTAGTGAACAACCAAGACGATGGAATACCGATAGAATACCAATATTATTGGATGAAAGAGAACTAGATAAAATTACTAAAATAAAGGAATTAGTTAAAATTGAAAATATTCTTTATCTTCCATTGGAGGATGATACATTAGTTTTATAGACTGATGCCTAAGATAACTTTTGGGCAGGAGTACTAATTACTAAACATAAAGAAATTGTGGCCTATACATCTGGTAAGTTTACAAAAAACCCAGATAAACTATACTAATTATGACAAAGAATTACTAGCGGTTAAACATGCTATTAAAATCTTAAAAATTTATGTTTATACAGATACTTTGTGATTGAAACTGATAATAAATCAGTAGCACAATTTCTGAAAAAGAAAATATTAATAATCCCGAAGAAAATCTTCGAAGAATTAGAATAGCAATGTATCTAGAAATATTCAATTATAATGTCAATTATATTCCAGGTTATAGTAATTTCATACCAGATACTCTTACCAGGTTATGAACTGTATATGTACAAGAGATATCGCTTTGCTTGCTCGAGCGGAAGTCTTCTCGGAGAGTTCCCAACCGAACCACAAGACGATTGATCTAAGTGAGTGGGCAGCACTGTATTTTCTGATTCTTGCATGCCTTAATAATGAATCTGAGTTTTTGAATGCTTGTTCTAAGAAGATAGTTTTATAAAAAAAATAATAGAACCTGACTCTGCATGCTTAATAAGAGAACTCATATAGCTTGTCATTGAAACGAACATGCTTGCCTAACTAGAGAACTTGAATGCTTATCTGAAAAAAGTTAGAATATTGCCATGCTAAGTCAAGAAGTATAAGAAGTGTTGTATGATTAGTTACACTAACACAGCTATCGAACGAACCTTTGCCATGCTAAAAAGATAAGTAAAAGAATCGCTTGAATAAGTCCCTATGTAATATGCTAAGAAAGATAGATATTGCATACTAGTTATGAAATCGATATCGTGCTTGCTAATATATGTTTCGCTTGTCTGTTTTGCTATTGAAACTACTATAAGTCTTTGATTCGTATAAGCAGAGACTAATAGTGTGCCCTGAGGATACGGCCCGTTGGGGGTCTAGTGGTGTGTGCTATTAGATATGTGAGAGATGTGCTTTGTTTGACAAGATGTGTTTTGCTTGACCATATATGTTTTGTTTGATCATTTGTTTTGCTTGTGTTATAGATGCTTTATGTCATTGCATTGGTCTCGGACAACTTGTACACAAGGTCTTGTCTCTCGAACGGTTCCTGGGATACTGGAAATCGCTCGGTCCGGAAGAGATTTTTGTTTCGTCCTGAGGATACTGTCTGTTGGGGGTCTAGTGGGGCGATGTGTCAATTAGTGTTGTGCGAAACCCATTATGTCACAGCTGCTAGTTCTCGTGTTTGTTGGTGAAGAGTTGAACCTTGAGTCACAGTTGCCGACATATGTGCGTGCTAGTGAAGAGCTGAATCTTGGGCAACCGCTGCTAATCATTATTTGTGGTATTAAACAAAAGAATGAAGATGTATTCAATATGGGGTTTACACGGAACCCGCCTTCTTTGGTTTACAAACAAACTTGTACAATTTGATCCTATACGAGGATATGGGAGTACAATTTATTTAATCTGGATAAATATTGCTATAGGTGTCTGATCTGCAGTCGATCACTTTAGCCCTTGGACCACACGATATTGAAGAAGTGCCATAGAAGACAGGAAGCAGCTTCGAAGGTTGCAGGAGAGGGTGGATGCGCGATGCCAAAGTCGTCGATTCCTACTCTTTGCCTCAGCTCCGGGTGCTCTCTCTCTCTCTCTCTCTCTCTCTCTCGGGTTCGATCTTCCAATTTTTGTCGACCTGGTTCGATCTTCAAGTTTGGAGTTTTTCGACCTCGGATGTGGTATTGGTTTTCTTGACCAATTTTTTGACCTTGTTCCTCATTGATAGAGGTCTCTATTTATAGAGTTTTAGTGACAGTGACCACTCCGTCGGTGTAACAACCGAGGAGTGGAAAGTACAGCACCCTTTTACACAACGGTTAAAGTAACCAATGCCTGCGTATAGATGATCTTTTGAATGAGCGTATGACGCAGGTCCAACTAAGGGACACAACGCGTACAATTGCTACGAAGATTATGACGTAAAAGCCACGTAGGTAGGTATCCATTGTGTAGAAGAGGTTGGCATAGAAGCTAAATGTCTGTCACCATGGCATAGAAGCCAAATAGTTATCAAACCGGCATAGAAGCCGAATAGGCGGAGAAGTCGAACAGGCGTAGAAGCCGAGTGGTCGTAGAGGCCGAACAGACATAGAAGCCGAGGGGGCACAGGGGCCGAACATGCATAGAAGCCGAAGGGGCACAGGGGCCGAACAGGCGTAGAAGCCGAAGGGGCACAGGGGCCGAACAGGCATAGAAGCCGAAGGGGCACAGGGGCCAAACAGGCATAGAAGCCGAAGGGGCACAATTGCTGGATAGGCGTAGAAGTCGCTGCATACCGTGCCACAGTGCTGACATGGACGTCTTAGCCGAAATTACAGCTTTTGAAGATATAATCAAATCTCTTGCATTAAATGCCGAGATTTGCCACCATCCTGTGCATTAAATATGGAGGCATGCTCTTTGACGGTCTGCAACCCTTTCTGCGCATCAGTCGCAGAGACGTGCCTCGAGAAACTGTCACCGCACTGTGCATTAGGCGAAGAGACGTGCCTCGAACCCCGTACGGAGTGCAGCTTTTGGCGTAGCAGGCGGTTTGTCTACTGCAGAACGTAAACAGCTCGCATTTTGCCTGTGTAAAACAAGGCAGCGTATCCCCTCGTGCTTTAAAAAAATAGTTTATGCGAAGGGGATGGCGGTATTTGACAGCCTGGGTGGCAGTGCAGTGCCATCATTATAGCCGTCGCTTGGGTAGTCGAGCCGTATCCCTTTGCCAGAAGTCCAGACGTCAGGTTCATTGCAGGCTCTGACAGGTTCATTGCAGGATCTAACAGGTTCACTTCGGGGAATACGAAGCGTCTTTTGTATACCTCAATGCTGCGTATGAAAGGGGAGGAGTTTTACGCCCTGGAGGCGATGAAGTACCCTGTTAACGCTGAAGCGGCTTGGACGTACTGCCTTACGCGGATGGTCCTTTGAGCTTTTATGTTTCATGCTCTGTTCTAGCAAAAAAGGCTCTGTTGTACGCTTGAGGGCTCTTAAGGCCTCTGCCTATACTGCTCTGCACCGATATGCAGCGTAGTCATCCGACGTATTTTTTATGCTTCTACAAGACCCCCTTCAAAGCTTTCAAATTCCTCGAAAGTTGGAACGCTTTGAATGAAGCATGAACCGTACCTCGTGACTCAAAACGTTTCTGAATGGAGCGTTGAAACGGTCGATGCCGACTTTATGGCGGATTTATTGGGGACCGGTATGACCCCTTTTCGCCTATAAAAAGGCTGGGGGAGTTAGCCTGTTCTCCCCATATTTTCATCACCATGCAGAGATGATCGCCGGAGTTCGCCGGGTCGATTTGAGGAAGAAGGTGATCATGTTCTTCCAGCGTGTAAGGAGCCAAAAAAGACGGCGTCTTCGAGCAAGTGTCCACTGCAACGATGGATCATGGAAGGATATCTTAGCCTCCCTTGCTCGGGATAATCAGCAACTTTGTATGGCGTTGCCCCAGGAGAGAGAAAGGGTCGTCTTTGACCACACAGCTTGTAAGTGTTTTTTTCTTTCGTTGCCTCTGGTGACGAGAGTCAGACAGACTCGCTCTGTCCCGGCTTGAGCGGCGCACGGAGCATGGGATCTGCAAAATCTATGCAGGCCCAGCTCTGTATCCTCCCACCAGCGATCTTCTTGTTCACGACCGTGGTGGTCGATGAACTGCCATGGAAGAAGAGGAAGACCTGCACCGATGCGAGAACCCTGTAGAACGGATTCTGGGGGCGATCTTCAGACGACGAGGGGGTATCTCCTTTGTAGACGGAGTTTCCCTCAGATGTAATCATGAAAATGAAAAGAAAACCCTTGTAGATTGGATTTCCCTTATATGTAATTATGACTTTAATCTTTAATAAGATCGTCTTGCTTCTTCATATGATCATCTTGCCATATATTGCTGTGAAGT
This sequence comes from Iris macrosiphon, assembly GCA_036927795.1. NCBI lineage: Eukaryota > Viridiplantae > Streptophyta > Magnoliopsida > Asparagales > Iridaceae > Iris > Iris macrosiphon. The sequence continues at coordinate 145,840,649 of JAYESA010000004.1, forward strand.
CTGAATATGTGTAGCTTCGACACGTCTGATTCTATACGCCGACTCTGTAGAAAGAGTGCTAGGTCATGTCCTTTACGTATAGTGAATAGTCCATAGAACGCTGTAGAGCATTTTGAACATTTTAGAACTGTCCTGTTGCTAGGACGGAGGAACCGCGTAGAGCTCTGAACTTCTGATGAACAGAATTTTTGTTCAGACTTCGTCTTCAAGAATGACTTCCCAAAAAATCCCTTGGTACAGGGTCGAGAAATGGCTGTCTAACTGAGTTGCCATCTTTTGATAGACGAGATATTCAGACTGGAGTCTGGATGAACCTCCAATTGACCCGAGAAGAGTAATTTCTCAATGTTTGAACTCTTGTATGCTTTGGGTACTTGGGATATGTTGAGGTCAAGAAGGAGTATCTTCTGTGTGAACTCCTGTAATCGATCGCCTTGAGTTCGGATATGCGAAAAGTCAGATATCCGTAGCGTAGATGAGCTAAAAATCTTGAGTTCGTAGGCCTATTGAGCGTAGAAAGCCACCGAGCGTGAGATCATCGATTTGGAGCTGCTGAGCGTAAGTCGTAGGTTTATAGCCTCTCGAGCGTAAAAGCTACCGAGCACAAAGGCATCCGGGCATAAAACCATAAACTGATAGCTTGCGAGCATAGAACCGTAGATCTGTTGCTGTCGGGTGTAGAAATCTCCTTAGCGTAGAACTGTAGATTTGTAGCCTGCGAATGAAAGAAATCTTTCGAGCGTAGAGGTTGCGGATCTGTTGCCTCCGAGCGTAAACTAAGAGCTACCGAGCGTGAGATCATCGATTTGGTACCTGCTAAGCGTAAAAAGGTCATAGATTTGTAGCCTCTCGAGCATAAAAGCTACCGAGCATAAAGGCATCCGGGCGTAAAACCATAGACTTGTAGCTTGCGAGCGTAAAATCGTAGATCTGTTGCTGTCGAGCGTAGAAAGCTTCTTAGCATAGGAACCGCTGACCTGCTTTTGCATAAAAAACTCTTCGAATTCGCTGACTGTCCGTCTTTCGAGAGTAGCGGGCTGACGTAGTACCCAATCATAACCAAATACTTAATTTGTGAGATTCGTTTGGGTGTTTCGAGGAGCCGCCTGAGGATTCGAGGAGTCGACCTGAACTCTATATATATCCCGAGCTTCTGGAGAGAGAAACTTTTTATCCGTCTTCTGTGAGAGAGAGCTTTGATTGTTTAAGTTTTTTTCCCCTTGTACTTTCTCCGAGCACTCCAGGTTTCCAGTAATGGCGCCGAAGCAAACTCTCTCCACCAAGGGAAAGAGCATAGGCTCTTCTTCTCGTTCTTCTGCCCCGGCGAGAGAGTCTTCGGTCAGGCGATGCGAACTTCCTTCTGAGCGAAGGATCTTGCCGACGAGTAGCGCACCCGGTCTTAGAGGTATAGCCATCGAAAATGACAAAGAACGACGAAAAATCCTTCGCACACGTTGAACGTGACCGCGCTAGGCCGTCTTCTATGCTGATAGCCTCTTTGAGAAAGATGACGCACGAAGATGTTTTCATCTTTTATGCCCACATTTCTAATGTGTCAGCGTAAAAACTCCATGTCTTCGTAGTTATGAGCGTAAAAGCTCTGGCTGCCGAAGACTTGGTGTATAATGTAAAATTTTAGTTTTATGCTTTGGATGGGACCTCCGGCGTAATAACTAGAATTTTATTAGTCTGGCGTAAATCACGGACCGTATACCGCTAATTACGCTTTCGGGATATGACTCCTGGCGTAGGATGACCAAATTTTGTACAGCCTTGGCGTAAAGCACTGACTGTCGCTTCTTGGTCTTTATGTTGCAAGGTTCGTAAATGACTTGTTTTCCTTGCGTTTTTGTAGTCGACTTGCATGAGTCTCCACTGGCCGAGGTGATGGGATCCGCTGCTGGGATGCTGCACTCGAACTACTTGGAGGATCTGTCGCACGTGACATTTCCTATCTCCGGACCCCAGTATCCCGAAGGGAGGGGTATCTTGATATCGGCTCAGGGCGAGCGAATGCTGCTGAGCATGATCAACGGAGAGCCCCTAACGTACGTAGATGGGGAGCAGTACATCAAGCCGGCCTTCCTCTTTGGGGACATGATAGACAAGCAGTCCCAGACGAAGCCCAAGAGAGAACCCTGGGTTTTCCCTGTCGAGAACGTGGTCTTGTATCTGCCCATGATGCCGAGAGATTATCCGATCTCGGATTTCTTTCTTGCCACACATTGCAGGAGGATGTCGTGGACGCTAACTCCTGATCTTCACGGGAAGCCGGGAAAGATCTTTCATCTAAAAGGAGCCGACCGGGGGTCGTTCATCAACCGCCCCACTGGCGTTGTGACGTTGTTCAAGGGACTGTGCCCGGGCAGCGTCCCGAGTGAAGACAGTTCAGTGATCCAGTCGGTGCAATTATCGACTTTCTGTAATGACTTCATGGTGCGAGGGGGGGTATACCCCAAGGAGAATCCTTGGTGCAATGGGTGGATCACCCCAACAAATCTCCGATGGTCCTGCCTAGTTGACTGGGCTTTGAGGCATTTTCGGTGAGAGCTGGAAATCATCGGACTGTATGCCACCATAAGCGTGACGAGTGTTGGGTTGCCTCCCAACCCTAACCTCTTTCTGGCGCTGATGGAGCGATATATTTCGCTCACCGGGACCTTCGCCACTCCACTGGGGGAGTTGGGGTTGGCCCTCCACGAAATGGCAGCGATCTCGAGACTGCCGATGGGGGATACCCCGTATGAAGAGTATGTTCCTACCAACCGGGAGTTGGAGGACTCGGGTCCTCGGGTAGTGGAGGTGTATCAGGAGCTGATGTGCCACTACCTTGCGTGCACTGCCTTTTATAATGAGCCTTCTGACTTGGCTCACACCACTAAGTGGATGTCCTACCTCTTCTTCCACCGGGCCAGGGCCGTCAAGTCGGTGAAGGTTTCGGGGGACAAACACGAGCCCGTGAACTGTTTGGCCGTGCTCAGTGCCGAGGTCGTTGAGGACCTTATGGAGGAGGCCAACGCTCCAGACTAGTTTCTCAATGACGGGGTAGGAAAGTACCCTGAAGGCACTAAGGCCTATAGTTACTTGAGGCGCTGCCACAGGCCTTTGTCTGAGGAGGCCAAGCTGGCCGACTTTCTCTCTTTATGGCTGCGTCGAGTAGTGGTGCCTGGCACCGCGTCAGCGGACCGCATTCATCTGAACATTCTGTGGCCCACCGTCCGTCTGGTGTTCGGGGCAAGGTTAGGCTTGCTTCCTGCCATGGTGTGCCGTATACAGGCTGGACTCTGAGCCATGACTGACGGGTTGCTCGTCGATGAAGCTCGACGTGAGAGTTTTCCTCGGGTGTAATTACCATACCTGTACTTGATGGGATGGTTAATTCTTTACAATCCCCGGGTGATGTCTCCCGGTCCTGGTAGCAGCGCGGGGGGTAGTTTCTTGCTGAACTACAAGGGCTCCCTCTGGAACGTGACCACAGTCGTGGACTGTCGGCTGGCGCTGAGCCTTGGTCATTGTTGGAAGCTCCTCTGCACCGTCCCTTCCGTACATCGTAATCAGTCGAGGATTAGGCTCGAGGATTTAGGCGAAGAAAAGACCAATCTTTCCCCGGAAGCCTTTAATTGGTTGGTCTGCATCAGACCCTCCCATTTGCTGTACAGAAGCGAGGATCATTGCTTCTTCGAGCCTTACTTGCCCAGTCGGTTTGCGAGACAGTTTGGGTACGATCAGCTGCACGTGGGCAATGCCATCACCAGCTTCAGGTCCCGGGGCGGACTCATTGATGGAGCCAGGGGGTGGCGGTACTTCATCATGGGCTGCACGGGAGCAATCTTCATTGTGCCGGTCGCCACCCTTTCCACGGAGCTGCGTATTCTTCATTCGTATGCTCAGTTCTACGTGGCGATCAACACCCTCCATCGCGACTTTGACATTCTTGGAAGCTTCAGGGTGCCTTCCTCCAAGCCCGGGGGAAGAATCGAAGTCCCCTCGGTTTCATCTGACGAGGGCGAGGAGTCCGCCATTCCGGATGAGCCTCTGGTGTCGGTGCCGAGGTGTGAAGTGCCTCCGCCTGCGGGGGCATTGGCGATCTCAAGGAAGCGAAGGGCTTCTGTCTCGAAGCAAACTTCCCCTCGTAAGAGGAAGAAGAAGACAGCTGATCGCCCTCTCTGGATTCCCGGTATTGAGGCTCCTAGAGAGAAACCTGCTGCCTCTCCTGTTGGGGATGTCCCTTTGATTGGAGGTTCCCCGTCTCTCGGAGAGGGACCCTCAGTTTTGGCTGACGGTGTCGAAGAATTCCTGCTTGAGGCTGCCGTTGCTGCCACTGCCTCCGGTAGTGGAATAAAATCGTCCGCGTGGTCGAGGCAAATGGGAGAATCTTCCTCTAGACCAGCAACGGAGAAAACTCCTGCTGTGTCCGTGAGCATGACCAGCGAGATTCCAGCTGACGAACCTCAAACACGTCTCGACGGAGGCTTGGTGGAGCTCCTGGTGATGTCGGTTGGCCCACCTCCTTCTCCAGGTATGACAGTTCGTATTGCGTCATTAAGGCGTGACATAGCTACATCGGCTGCAGACGCGGCATATACACCGTTGGCTACGGGTAAAGGTCATCTTTATGTCTCCTCTTAGAAAGATTACTATCGTATTGATGTCAACTTTCTTGTTCTCTTCTCAGGGGATGGCGCCCGTGGGGAGTATAGCGTTGAAACGCCTTCTGGCTCTGCTCGGGCTCCTGATGACGATACGGAGGTGTTCCACTTCGGGGAGGAAATGGCTTCGGGGGCCAGCTCGCCCGGAGTGGTTTCGTCATCTCAAGAGGGGGACGAACCCGTCATTATGACCTCGCCTCTTGTGAGTATGGCGATGACTTTGGCCGTCGTTGCCGCGCCTTCTTCGGTCGCACCACCTGTCGAGGCGGCGGTTGTGGCCACCTCGTCTGCAATCATCCTTGGAGGGGAACTCGCCAATATCGCAGCCACTCCTGACGTTCAACCAGATCTGGTTGCACTGACCGAGCTGTATACCGGCACCTTCTACGCCAATTTGAACACGCTGATAACAATGGTGTTGGCGAAGAATCTAAATTTTGAGAGCCTGAAGAAGGCTTCCCAGTTTTCTATTGGGGCCATCAGAGAGTTCGGCGATTCCGGGGTAGCTGACGCCCTGGAGGCGATGGTTAATGGGTTGGAGCAACCCATTAACGAATATTTGCAGCTGACTCAGGGCAGTTTTGAAGCCGAAGTCCAGGCCAGATATGACTCCATGACTGCGCGGCTTACCAAACAGCTGGAGAGCTTAGATAATTCCATCGAAGCCCGTAAGCTGGAGACGGATAAAAGAAAGGCCGTCATGGAAGAGGCTCTTGCTCTCGAGATGAAGTGCCAATCCGAGCACGAAGGTAACGCAGCGAGGGTCCGCAAGTTGAAGAAGAAACTCGCCCGGGCAGAGGAGTGGGCTTCTCAGTCGCTGGCAGGTCTAGGCGTAGCATCTGGCCGACTGAGCACCGTGCGACGGGACCTGGAGCGTGCCGAAGCTGCTCATGCTAGCTTTCTTTGGGCGAGGGCCGAACTGTCCTTTACGAACAATCCTGAGGCACGGCTGGAACGGGCCCGCGCTGATGCCTTGGTTTCCAGGGGCGAGAGGGTAGCTGCACTGGCGAAGCTGATTCGTGATCTAACTGCTCCCCCGCAATGATGTACCCTTTCTTGCTTTTAGCTTCCCTAATGTAATTTTGCTTTTTTTTGGAAATAAAGCAAATCTTTTCTGACTTTGTGGACCCATCATTTTGGAATGTAAATGACAGGTTTAAGTGAGAGGGATATTAGAGGTAGTATGGACATAATAAACTCTCGATAAACTTCTAGCAGGACATACCTATTCAGAGGTCATACGGACATGATAGAATATGACCTAACTAGCTTCATTGTAGTTTTGTCAGAATTGGGATTCCCGCTATATTCCACCCTGGGGTAGAGGAGGTTAAGCATAGTACCTCTTCAGGAATTTACCATTGATAGGAGCCATTAATAGGTCTCCATTAGGCTGGGCTATCCTGTAAGCGCCATTCGAGAACGTTGTCTCGATCACATAAGGGCCTTCCCACTTGGGCTAAAATTTCCCTTTACTCCTGTGAGTGAGAATCATTGGCCTTCTTACGGCTAAGACTAGCTCACCGATCTTGAACACTCTTTCCTTTACTTTATGATTGAAAGCTCTGGAAATGCATGCTTGGTAGAGCGTGATGCGCTGTTGAGCTTGGAGGCGTTTCTCGTCTAACCCTTCGAGCTCCTGAAGCCTTAACAGGTCATTCTTTTCTTGGGTCAGCTCATTAGTCACGGCTATCCTGAGCGATGGGATCTGGACTTCGATGGGAAGAACTGCTTTGCTCCCGTAGACCAGTGAAAAGGGGGTACAACCTGTCGGTGTCCGTACCGTTCTGCGATATGCCCAGAGACATTCGCCCAGCTTCTCGTTCCAGTCTCTTTTGTTCGAAGAGACGAACTTCTTCAGGAGTTTGATAATGGTTTTGTTGAAAGCTTCCGCCAAACCATTAGCAGCTGGATAATATGCCGTAGAGGCAATATTACGTATTTGATTTTTATCGCAAAATCGATGAAACGCTTGGCTGATGAACTGAGGCCCATTGTCATGGATTATCCTTCGGGGAATCCCAAAGCGATAAATGACGTGATGCTTGAGGAAGCTGATTTCGTCAGACGCCTTTACCTCAGCCAGAGGGATCGCCTCTGCCCATTTGGAGAAGTAATCCGTGATGGCCAGTATGAACCGGTGGCCTCTGGAAGAAGATGGGTGAATAGGACCTATGATATCCATACCCCATGCTTCGAAGGGCCAGGATGCAACCGTAGGATGTAAATATTCAGACGGTTGATGTATGAAGTCTGCATGAACCTGACAGGCTCTGCATTGTCTTGCATAGCTGATCGCGTCTGTGATCATAGTGGGCCAGTAATAGCCCATTCTTCTGACACGATCCTGTAGCTTAGGACCGGGCTGATACGCTCCGCATACACCGTTGTGAGCTTCCCGGATAATCTGCTGTACTTCGTCGATTGAGAGACATCTTAATAGCAGCCCATCGTAAGTCCGACGATATAGGCATTGTGAAGATGCATCGAAGTAGAAGCGTAATGATCGTCTTTTGACGGATACTGCTTCTTTGGGGTCCTATGGCAAGATTCCGTATGCGACAAAATCTATGAAGGGACTTCTCCAGTCTCTTCCCAGGGGATCCGTGTTCACAGGGTAGCTGCGTTCTATGTGAAATTTGTTCTTTACGCAGAACAAATCTCTGTTAAGAAGGATTACCGAATCCTGCCTTCTTATAGGAGTGGCTAAATTCGCAGCTAGACTGGCTAGGGCATCAGCTTCCAGATTCTGGGATCGAGGTACATGCTCTAGGAAGAACCCTCTGAATGTCATGGCTATCTCGACCGTTGCTTGGTGATAGGGGATGAGGTCTGGATTCTGGACTTCATATATTCCTCGGACTTGATTGACGATAAGCAGAGAATCACCGAAAGCTTCCAGGGACTCGACCCCCAGCTCTTTAGCGACTTGGAGTCCAATTAACAGGGCGTTGTATTCCGCCACATTGTTGGAGCATGGTTCATTAAGAGAATATGCCCGGTAGATGACGAGTTTATCAGGAGTGACTAGGACGATTCCTACCCCTGAAACCACGTTTCCCTGGGGACCAGTCCTGGAGGCGCCGTCGAAGAACAGTTGCCATGCGTCACCTTCCATTGCGGAATTACATTCTGCAACTTCGTCGGGAATGTCTTCGTATAATTTGGAGGCCTCCGGGATCGGATGAGCAGCTAGGAAGTCGGCCAGCGCTTGGCCTTTGATGGACTTCTGCGATACGTATACCATATCATATGGTGTTAACAGCATCGCCCAAGTTGTAAGTCGGGAATTAAGAACACTCGGCTTGCTCATCAGTACTCGAAGAGGGTTGATCCTGGAGATGATGTGGATAGTCTGGCCGGTGACATAGTGCCGCGTCTTTTGGATAGCGAACATCAGAGCCAAGCATTCTTTCTCCACTGGGTTGTACCGGTGTTCGGCTCCGACCATCATCCTGCTGAGGTAATAGATAGCCTGTTCATGCCCTACATCGTTCTTCTGTGCGAGAAGAGCTCCTAGCGAATGATCCATTGCTCGGACGTACAGCAAGAATGGTCTTCCCATGATGGGAGGCACCAAAAGTGGCGGACTGGTGAGGTAGCATTTGATATCTCCGAATGCTTGCTGACAGGTTTTGTCCCATACGAAGGATACACCTTTCTTCATAAGATGCGAAAAGGGCTGACATCTTCCCGAGAGGTTAGATATGAACCTCCGGATATAAGCCAGATAGCCTTGAAATCCCCGAAGTTCCCTCAGATTACGGGGCGGTCGCATTTCCACGATTGTCTGGACTTTGTCAGGGTCCACCTGGATGCCTTTAGCGGTAATGACAAACCCCAAAAATTTTCCACTAGATACACCCAGAAAGGACTTCGTAGGATTTATCTTGAGTTGATGTTGGCGCATTAACTCGAATATCGTCCTCAGGTCTTGAATGCGATCATCCTTGAGGCGGCTCTTGACGGCTATGTCATCCACGTAACATTCTACTGTTTTGCGTAAATGCTCATGGAATATGTTACTCATAGCCCGTTGGTATGTAGCCCCGGCGTTCTTCAATCCGAAGGGCATGACCGTATAGCAATATACCCCCAGTGGTGTCCGGAAGGCAGTGTGCTTCTCGTCGTCTGGTTGCATCTTGATCTGATTGTATCCTGAGAATCCGTCCATGAAAGACATGCGTTCAAAGCCGCAGGTATTGTCGATCATGATGTCCGTGATAGGAAGAGGAAACTCATCCTTGGGGCAGGCCGCATTCAGATCTCGGTAGTCGATGCAGATATGTACCTTCCTATTTTTCTTCATGACTGGGACAACATTGGCGACCCAGTCGGGATGTTGTTCTTCCCGGATGAAACCACAGGCTATCAGCTTCTTGACTTCAGCTTCAATGGCGTCCATCATGTCCGGGCGGAATCGACGTTGGTGCTGCTTCATAGGCTTCGAGTCGGTAAATATATTGAGCTTATGAGTAGCCACCTTCGGGTCAAGGCTCGGCATGTCCCCATAATCCCATGCAAAGATGTCGACGTATTCCTTTATCAGCTGTATGATTTCTTCCCTTTCAGCTGGGGGAAGATTATCACTGATAAATATCGGTTTTGGCGAAAGTTCACCCCCAACATCGATTTGGATAACTTCGTCTTTGGTGGGAGGTTCTCTTTGCTCGAAGCAGAATTCCCACTGTGTATCCATTTGTTGAGCCCAAGAGTCATTCTCAAACAGCTCAGAATCCTGTTTATCTGCTCCTGAGAGATCTGTCACCACCATATTTACTGATAGTATTTGTTCGAGAGCATCAGGTGAGTCGGGGGGTGACGAGCCGTTCTGGGAGGAGGAAAAGATGTCCTCGTCTGACTTAGAAGTCGTAAAGGAGGTGGCATATCCTAACCCGAAATGGGTTTGCTGATAGCGGGGGTCGCCGCGCGGCGGCGTTCGTCTGCCTCTTCGGTAGTTGAGGCCTAGCTTCCGCTTCAAGTCGTAGCCCATGTTTTGCATGATCCTTAATGCCCGCGGGCTGTATCGGTGAATCTACATTTTCCTAGTATCTTCATCGAAAGGATCTTCTTGGTTAGTCGGTTGATTGCGCATGCGGCCGAAGAATATTGGACGCTGACTGCTGCAGGTAGGCGGGACAATGAAGATAGAATCCTCATGGGGTCCATACGTTGTGATGACGTTGGATGATGACGCTACTTCCCAGACATACGGACGGTAGGAGTTTATAGCTTCCAAGAATTTTTGTGCTATGGGTTCTACCTTGTCACAGGGAGTGGTACATACTTGCTCAGAGGTGAGAATGACATGGTAATTGATAGTCGAAAGTTTATTCAGAGGTAATATGAATATGACAAACTTTGTGATTGTGACTCCCATCGGGGATGGAGGCACACATCTGCTCAGAGGTGATATGGACATGGCAGTTTTTTGTGGACTTAACACCACTGACGTACTTTAGAGTTAAGTACGGATGTCAAGTGTAGACGACAATCAATATCAGAGGTAATATGGACATGACAACCGACGGTCGAAAGTTTATTCAGAGGTAATATGAACATGACAAACTTAGTGATTGCGACTTCCATCGGGGATGGAGGCACACATCTGCTCAGAGGTGATATGGACATGGCAGTTTTTTGTGGACTTAACACCACTGGCATACTTTAGAGTTAAGTACGGATGTCAAGTATAGACGATAATCGATATCAGAGGTAATATGGATATGACAACCGACGGTTGAAAGTTTATTCAGAGGTAATATGAACATGACAAACTTAGTGATTGCGACTTCCATCGGGGATGGAGGCACACATCTGCTCAGAGGTGATATGGACATGGCAGTTTTTTGTGGACTTAACACCACTGGCGTACTTTAGAGTTAAGTATGGATGTCAAGTGTAGACGACAATCGATATCAGAGGTAATATGGACATGACAACCGACGGTCGAAAGTTTATTCAGAGGTAATATGAACATGACAAACTTAGTGATTGCGACTTCCATCGGGGATGGAGGCACACATCTGCTCAGAGGTGATATGGACATGGCAGTTTTTTGTGGACTTAATACCACTGGCGTACTTTAGAGTTAAGTACGGATGTCAAGTATGGAGGGCAACTTATATCAGAAAATAGTCGGTAGCCGAAAGTTTTATTCAGGGGTGATATGAACATGACAAACTTTTGAAAGAAGCAAATCTTTATGGGAATCCAATTGGTACGGACCGTCTCTTTGTTCACAGATTCAAAGTGATGACCTTGGCATCGATCGTCTCCTGAATTATCCTTTTTAGTACATAGCACGCCTTTGTGGGGTGATGAGTGTATCGGTGGAAGAGACAATAATCTGGGTGATCCATGTCGCCAGCCCTCTCAGGATGTCTGATGTTTGGTAGCTGGAGCTTGCGCTCTTTCATTAATATATCAAAGATCTCAACGATGTCATCTTCGTTGAAGAAAAAAGTCCCTTTTTGTCTTCGGGCTCTTGATGCCTGAATTTTACGGTCTTGCAGGGAGATCGTTGCTGTTGCATCATTTTCGGATCTTGAGGGGATTCTACCCCCGGCCCTAGACGTCCCCTTGTTCTGTCGAGGTAAGTTACCTCCGGACATGCCGTGGTCTCTGGCCACAGAAACTGATACATCAAGAACTGCCTCTGGTTGTATAGGACTGAATTTTAGAATTTTGGGTCTCTTGAGAGACGCAGTATATCCCAACCCGAAACGAGCTTCTCGATAGTGAGAATTACTACGCACCGACGTTCGCCTACCTTTCCCATAGTTGAGACCTTGTTTTAGTTTTAAGTCGTAACCCATGTTCTGCATAATTTTTAATGCTTGTGGGCTGTATCTGTGGATTTATATTCTGCAAGATTCAGACTCGCATGATTCCTCTTGCACGATTGGGGCATTCCGCTTGCTGTCGAAGACTATCGGACGCTGATCGTCATGGGTTGGTGGAATGATAAAGATGGAGTCTTCCTGTGGTCCACCTGTTATGACAACATCAGATGTTGATGTATTTTACCATATGATTTCCTCGCGTTTGACTGTCAGGGGAACCAAAGTCCGTTTATGACTCTCGTTCTTGCGTTTCTGGGTTAGGTAATCCCGCAGGTCAGGAGGAGTAGAGAAAGAAGATGAAGGCTTGTTTCTTCCATCAGCGGGCGTGCGGATATTGGGCACCCCGGTTTTCCCTGTGCCACCTGTGTACAACAGATTGGCCATCTGGGTGGCGGATAATCCCCTGAGGGGATGCCTTTCCGCAATCTGAGTTTGTTTTACGCCGAGGGACTGTGCCTGGCGTAAATTAGAGATTCGCTCAGAGTGGCGTAAGGCTGAAGAGGTCCTCAGTTGGCCGTCGGCTTCCCGCGTAATCCGGAGGGTAGGCAGATTGCTCCTTCGCCGACGTAACGGCCGAGGAGTCGAGTATTCTGCTGCCTGCTTCCCTTCGTGGAAATCACGACGCTCATCTGGTTCCTCGTAGAGGTCAGATATTATCTTGCGCCTGGAGCGTGATTTGTACTTCTGACCTGGCGCTGAGGCATCACCAGAAGTTTGGTCTGTACCGCGCGTAGCGGGAGACTGGTTTCTGCGTGTAGAGTGCAGTGGATACTTCTGGGTTAGCGCTGAGGCTTTGCCCGAAGTTTTGTCTGTACCGCGCGTAGCGGGAGACTGGTTCCTACGCGTAGAGCGTAGTGGATATTTCTGGGTTAGCGCTGAGGCTTTGCCCGAAGTTTTGTCTGTACCGCGCGTAGAGGGAGACTGGTTCCTACGCGTAGTGCGCAGTGAATACTTCTGGGTCAGCGCTGAGACTTTGCCCGAACTTTCGTCTGTACCGCGCGTAGCGGGAGACTGAGTTTTACGTGCAGGGCACGGAGGGAGCAGTGCTACCACCTCATTGGTCGGAGAGATCGGAGAGATCGGAGAGTCCACAGGAATGGTAGAGGATGTCTTGGGCGTCCACACTTTGCGCAGCTTCCTGTTGTCTTGGACGGAGAGAGAGTGAGAGCTACCCCCGGTTCGAAGCATGTCTTCGTAGGCAGACTGGTCGAATTGGACGACCAGTGTCTTCTTCACGGATCCCACGGATACCGCATCGTGTTGAGCAATTGCTTCCTCGTCAGAAGAGAAAGACGTCCCCAGCAGAGTCGTCATCTTGTTTGTGGTATTAAACGAAAGAATGAAGATATATTCAATATGGGGTTTACACGGAACCCGCCTTCTTTGATTTACAAACAAACTTATACAATTTGATCCTATATGAGGATATGGGAGTACAATTTATTTAATCTGGTAAATATTGCTATAGGTGTCTGATCTGCAGTCGATCACTTTAGCCCTTGGACCACACGATGTTGAAGAAGTGCTGTAGAAGACAGGAAGCAGCTTCGAAGGTTGCAGGAGAGGGTGGATGCGCGATGCCAAAGTCGTCGATTCCTACTCTTTGCCTGAGCTCCGGGTGCTCTCTCTCTCTCTCTCTCTCTCTCTCTCTCTCTCTCGGGTTCGATCTTCCAATTTTTGTCGACCTGGTTCGATCTTCAAGTTTGGAGTTTTTTGACCTCGGATCTGATATTGGTTTTCTTGACCAATTTTCCGACCTTGTTCCTCATTGATAGAGGTCTCTATTTATAGAGTTTTAGTGACAGTGACCACTCCGTCGGTGTAATAACCGAGGAGTGGAAAGTACATCACCCTTTTACACAACGGTTAAAGTAACCAATGCCTGCGTATAGATGATCTTTTGAATGAGGGTGTGACGTGGGTCCAACTAAGGGACATAACGCGTACAATTGCTATGAAGATCACGGCATAAAAGCCACGTAGGTAGGTATCCATTGTGTAGAAGAGGTTGGCATAGAAGCCAAATATCTGTCACCATGGCATAGAAGCCAAATAGTTATCAAACCGGCATAGAAGCCGAACAGACGTAGAAGCCGAGTGGTCGTAGAGGCCGAACAGGCATAGAAGCCGAGGGGACACAGGGGCCGAACAGGCATAGAAGCCGAAGGGGCACAGGGGCCGAACAGGCGTAGAAGCCGAAGGGGCACAGGGGCCGAACAGGCGTAGAAGTCGAAGGGGCACAATCGCTGGATGGGCGTAGAAGCCGCTGCGTATCGTGCCACAGTGCTGACGTGGACGTCTTAGCCGAAATTACGGCTTTTGAAGATATAATCAAATCTCTTGCATTAAATGCCGAGATTTGCCACCATCCTGTGCATTAAATATGGAGGCATGCTCTTTGACGGTCTGTAACCCTTTCTGTGCATCAGTCGCAGAGACGTGCCTCGAGAAACTGTCACCGCACTATGCATTAGGCGAAGAGACGTGCCTCGAACCCCGTACGGAGTGCAGCTTTTGGCGTAGCAGGCGGTTTATCTACTGCAGAACGTAAACAGCTCGCATTTTGCCTGTGTAAAACAAGGCAGCGTATCCCCTCGTGCTTTAAAAAAATGCAAAGGGGATGGCGATATTTGACAGTCTGGGTGGCAGTGCAGTGCCATCATTATAGCCGTCGCTTGGGTAGTCGAGCCGTATCCCTTTGCCAGAAGTCTAGACGTCAGGTTTATTGCAGGCTCTGACAGGTTCCTTGCAGGATCTGACAGGTTCACTTCGGGGAATACAAAGCATCTTTTGTACACCTCAATGCTGCGTATGAAAGGGAAGGAGTTTTACGCCCTGGAGGCGATGAAGCACCCTATTTACGCTGAAGCGGCTTGGACGTACTGCCTTACGCGGATGGTCCTTTGAGCTTTTATGTTTCACGCTCTGTTCTAGCGGAAAAGGCTCTGTTGTACGCTTGAGGGCTCTTAAGGCCTCTGCCTATGCTGCTCTGCACCGATATGCCGCGTAGTCATCCGTCGTATTTTTTATGCTTCTACAATCATGGGGCTACCTATGGACCATCATATAGTTAGGATGCATGCTAGGCTAGCCTTCTTGCATACCTAACTATTTGATGCAGAGACGGACAGGGAAAAAGAACCTTATTCATATATGTTTATGCAAATTATTGCTAACTTGTATGTCTGCTGTAGGGATAACCGTTCGGCAAGGAGTAAGAAATATAATGAGTTTATATATAGCATGCTTGTTCTTTTCATTTGTATCAAAGAGTTTATTTGATAGTGCTTCATGGATTCGCATCGGTCGGATAATGGCTATTAGTGAAGAGCTGAACCTTGGTCACGGCTGCTACTTGGTTAGTGAAAAGCAACCATGAGTCACAGTTGCTAATAGCATCAGATAAAAGAGTCATTAGTTAGCTGGTTTACCGCTACTAATCCTGAGTTTCTCGGGGACCAAAATCATATAGATATGTTATCTTGTTTGCTTGAAATGAATGATAGTCCACTTGATACGCTTATTTTGATTTGAGATGATCAGTCCGCTAGAGATAACTTTTGTTCATAAGAGTTAGAATATGGTGCACAATACATGCTGCGCACTGCACGAGAGAACACTGTCCCTATAGCTTGCTTGTATGCTTATTTTATTGAATATGCAAATTGGTTTCAAAGCTATATTTTTGAAAAGAAGTAAACTGACTTAATCATGAGCTGCATGAAATGAACTTAGGTAAAAGTAGCAAGATCACTAGTAATGTAATATTTTGCCACATGCATACTTAGTGTGGGTTTCAGGGGGTGTAGATTCTGTTCAGTTGATTTATACTCACCAGTACTTTAAAAGTGCTGACCCACCAACAGTTTGCTGGTTGCAGGTGTTGGATCGTCCGAAGAAGCAATATCCGTGCCTCATCCCCAGGACCCAAAAATCTGGAGTCGATGCCTTAAGCCGTATCGAGATTGCTTTGAGCTGCTTTTGTATAAAGGAATGTAATGTATGGAACGATGTCATTGTAATCGAGAGATAGAGAGCTTGAGTGAACTGTAACCTCGGCCAAGCGCTTCTTGTAACACATTTTGAATATCAATAAAGAGCTTATTTTCATATACCGTTATATTCTTTACTTTTCTGCAATATATGTGCCGTTGCTTCCGTATTGAATAGCTTACTTACCCTTGTTCAAAGCTTTCGCCTTGTGCAAGTGCACTTTAGGCTTGCACGGCATCACGCCCGTGCGAGGATGGATCGGTTCCATAGGGGCCAAGCGAGGATGAACGGCCCTGCGGGACCGGGGCGTGACATAAACCATGGATGAAGTTTTTTACAAGAAGTTCGAGGACCTATTTGAAGAAATTAAAAGACAAGAAAGCTTTGAAGAGGTTGCCTCCAAAAAAACAAAAAGAAGTGAGGAAGAATCCTCTAATGCTGCACTTTCCTCTCTGGTTGAAAAAACCCAGAATATAAAAGCAAACAATCAGAAGGCGAACAACTAGATGAATATGCAGGCGAACAGCCAGAACCCAATAAAAAATAGTCAGGGTAATATTTCTGCTAGAATTAATCAGACATCCTTTAGACCAATATCTATGAGACCATTTCTAGGAACACCACAAGTTATGCCACATCCATACATATCTTATACGATGTTTTTATAAAAAAATGGTACAATACAAAGATGGAAAGAAGAGATAAAATAATACGGGACATATTTAATGGATGATATAGAGCAGTACAGATCAAGGACATCAAAGATGCTAGCTATTGGCTCTCACAAATTGACAAAAACATTGCTCGATGAGAAGCAGCAAAATTTCTTCCTTGAAAAAAGGAATACTGATATCCAACAAATGATTAGTAGGATTATCAATTTTACATCAACATCTAGATCAATAATTCTTCATACTCGAGAAAAAGGATCTTTATTCCGGAACCACAACTACTCAAAGAGAACTTAGCAGTATCATATCACACCTTCGACCTAATAATCTAGTTAATTTCAAAATAAGAGATATTCATGATCTACTCAAATTGCTAGACATAAGGATAGACAAGGTAGAGGAATTTCACGCAGAAATGATGGTACAAGAGATAATTTCTATTTACCAATAGCTGCTTATTGATGATGAAAGACTACTTCTATTTTTCAAGAAACTTGAAGATACTGACATTAGTAAATTTTTTGATGGTGAGGAACTAATTCTGAACAAGAATAAAGCTCATAGAATCATTGCCGCTTTGGTGAAATTCAGAAATATAAAAGTCATATTCGAACAGGATTAGTCCATGAAGTATATATTAACACTCTCTGTAGACAGGATTTTGAAGGTAGTATCCCTGATATATGTGTCAACGCGGATATTTCTAAGCCAACAAAATTTTAGACTATTTTTGGTTCAAAATGAGGAGCATTTGGGAAGAAAGACAATATGTCAAGCTTTTCTAGTCATATCAGATCTAGGAAATGAACACGCTTACTGAAAAACCTAGTCATGAACATATTAAATTCTCAAAAATGGGATTTAACTAGGATAAGGAGAAAATCATTGTTGCCAAAGAATTCTTCGATATGGCCTTAGACTATTCCAGCGAAGATGTTGATATCCTCACTTCAAAAATTGTTATTCTGGTAAATAAATTAGCAAAACATGAAGATACTCCGTATTTGGATGGCTAGACGAATATTAAAAACTTTGTTGACAACATGAGCTTGGGGAGAATTAGAAAAATGGCAAAGAATGATTTATGGCTAAAAGACGATTGTTCAGTGGGAATGCATGTAGACGATGATGGTAAAGTAGATTAAAAAGTATGATGGACTGCCCAACAACAATCATGACTCGAAGAATAAATAAAAGCACTATCATTAAAAGATATAAAGTAGGAAGAATAAAGAAGAAAAAGAAGAGGCCTAGAACGAAGTGGGAGAAAGGATGTAGAAGATGGCAAATCATCCTTTTGTGTTGGCGAGAGATTCAGAACGATTTTGCTTTACCACCACTACCACCACCACATCATCATAAGATTCTCTCTTTCTAAAAGCTAGTGTAGACGGATAAACTCATTACCGAAAGATGCCATTAGAATTTACTGGGTATTGCAGGTCATACTTGACCTTATGTAACTATAAATAAGGGACCGATGCCCCTGGTTAGATCATCGAAGTTTGGAGTGCTCTTGTATTCTAAGGTTTGAGTGTTCTTGTTCTTTTCTATCCTCCTTCTTGTGTGCTTCCTCCTCCTCTTGTAAAAATATTTTTGTGTGAAAAAAAATTGGTATCAGAGATATTAAATGCTTTATGATTGAAATTAATAATAAATTAGTAGCACAAATTTTGAAAAAAAACTATTAATAATCCTGAAGAAAATCTTCGAAGAATTAGAATAGAAATGTACTAGAAATATTCAATTTTAATGTCAATTATATTACAGGCTATACTAATTTCTTAGTAGATACTCTTACCAGGTTACGAACCATGGATGAAATTTTTTACAAGAAGTTCAAGGACCTATTTGAAGAAATGAAAAGACAAGAAAATTTGAAGAGGTTGCCTCCAAAAAAACAAAAAGAAGTGAGGCAGAATCCTCTAATAGTGCACTTTCCTCTGTGGTTGAACAAACCCAAAATATATAGGAAAACAGCCAGAAGGCAAACAGCCAGATGAATATGCAGGCAAACAACCATAACCCAATAAAAAATAGTCAGGGTAATATTTCTACTAGAATTAATCAGACATTATTTAGACCAATATCTATGAGACCCTTTCTAGGAACACCACAAATTATGCCACATCCATACATACCCTATAACGATGTTCTTATCAAAAACTGGTACAACTCAAAGATGGAAAGAAGAGATAAAACATTACGGGACATATTTAATGGATGATATAGAGCAGTACAGATCAAGGACATCAAAGATGCTAGCTATTGTCTCTCACAAATTAAAAAAACATTGCTTGCTGAGAAGCTGAGAAATTTCTTCCTTGAAAAAAGGAACACTGATATCCAACTAATGGTTAGTAGGATTATCAATTTTACATCAACATCTAGATCAATAAGTCTTCATACTTTAAGATAGTGCTTTTGTTTATTCTTCGAGTCATAATTGATGTTGGGCGGTCCACCATGCTTTTTAATCTGCTTCCCCATCTTTGTCTACGTGTATTCCCACTAAATAATCATCTTTTAGCCAGAAATCATTCTTTGCCATTTTTTTAATTAATTTTCCCCAAGCTCATGTTGTCAATGAAGTTTTTAATATTGGTGTAGCTATCCAAATACTGAGTACCTTCATGTTTTGCTATTTTATCGACCAGAATAATGGTTTTTGAGGCGTTCATATATATTCTTATTTTGACCCACAGATCACTACCAAAATAATACATGTAAATGATGCCAACAAACGTTGCTAATAGCTAAAAAATGTTGCTAAAAATAATTAGCGACGTGTTGGTGTTGTCGCGTAAACCATGGTTGTTGACAACAAATTTGTCGCTATTCATCGCAATAGCGACGTATATTTGCGACGCGTCCACGTCGCTGATTATTTTGTTTTTAGCGACGTCCAGTGACTTGACGTCGGTATATCAGCGATATTATATTTTGTCGCTTAATGTCGCTAAATCAACGACATTACCGATGACGTTTTGCTACATCAATGCTGACATAGCAAAAATTTTCATGTCAGCTATTTAGTGACAAGTACCGATGTATTGACACAGATTAGCTACGTCACTGTTATCATTCAGCGATATTTTGACACATATTAGAGACGTAATGTTACGTCGCGGTAGACGTCGGTAAACATCGCTAAATTTTTAAAAAACCCAGACAAAAGCATGTAGTTTCAAAATATATTTTCCAACAAAAGTCTGCTTGCAGTTATAAAATCACAGTTTATATAAATAGACTCGGAGCAACCCTCCGTTGAATTTCCTGGATTCATCGACCTCTTCGGTGGAACACTCAACACAGGTACATACACAAACACGTCAAGAATATCAAAATACGCAGGAATGTCCCAACAAATAAATACATGAATCTAAAATAATATCATATCTGTCTCATCCAAATAATGTAGTAAAAAGTATAAAATAAGTACATCAAAGACCCAAGAATGGGTCAATACACACAAACATACTAAAAATGTCCCAATAAGCACTACTGCAGATCAGGAGAAGGAGGAGCACTGTCGCGCATCTGGGATAAGAAGAAGCCATACTGCTGTTGTGAAAGCGTCACCGGTCCTGATAGAGGAGACAGTAGAATTGATGGAGTCGGTGTCGATGCCGGCGGACCAAGAGGACGTATCTGCTCTAATATTGGCAGTCGAACATTATATGAATTCATGGTAGATACCACCCTCGAAGTGTTCTCCGCCACCGACCGACTCAACTAATCATGCGCCGCATGTATCCTCACAAGTTAGTCACTCATGGCAGTATGCGACCCCTCCAGCTCCGTCTGTCTGCACTCCGTAGGCTCGGCCAGAGTTGACAAGCTACGCTCTGTCATCTGGCTCATAGTCCTAAGCTCCATAAGGCTGTGCTTTGTCATCTGACTCAGAGTCCTAAGCTCCATAAGGCTATGCTCGAGCGAATCGAAACGTGCGATGATCATCGCATCGTCCGTCTACGGTGCAGACTGTGGCCGCTCCATAATCCTCCGTAGCAAGTCATCAAGCAGGTCAGCAATCTGACGATCAATGCTTTCCTGGGCTTGTGTTGATGCCTACGAAGGTAGCGAGAAATGTACACTGTCAGAGGGGGCCCTGGATGACTTTATCGCAACAAAGGTGTCGTAGGATCCCATACCGTAGTACGTACCCCTCTGAAAACCACCAATGATGTTCATCCAGAGCTCGTCCGCTGACGGAGCTGTAGAGGGCTGCAAGGAAGTACCAGCCCCTCCCTCAGCAGGTGCACTAGCAGTCGCCCGCTCACGTAGTTTAAGATACTCATCCTAAAAAAGTAGTTTAACATCTAGGTTACTTATTACTAACTATATAGATATCTATTTGCATATTTTTTAAGTTATATTAAAACTAACACAGGGTACTAAAATGTACATAGGTCTGCGTGGCCTTCTCATCGATGAGCTTTCTGCCATTCCGATGGGTGGCCAGGAAGACGGTCACCATATTGGCATCCTCACCCCTCTGTACCTGTTGAAAATTATATTGTGTGTTATTAAAATAAAATATATTTTCCTACTTTTATTAAAATAATATATATAATAGAATACATACCAGACGACGAAAATATTCTGTCATAGGAATCGAGCCACCCCACCACTATTTTGTCTTCGACCTAGCAGCCTTTGCCTTCTCCGACCTTTCCTTTTACCTGGGTTCGTCGAATCTCGCCTTCATCGCGGTCCACTTCTCAGGCGTGATCCAACCTTAAATCGGTTGTCTGGAGCGATCACCAGAATGCCTTCCTATCTTCAGGAGCATCTAAGTAGTTGATCCAAGGTCCACCATAGTTTTGCCTCAGAAAATGTCCCAGTGCTCTCTGTACCGTCAATGGATGATATCTATATAATGATAATTAAATTCATGAATATATAGATATAATTATTTGAAAAATGTTAACTATTTAACTTACTTGCTAGGCCCGTCCCTCCAAATCTTCATCCTCATCTCGTCCAAAGGGGCACATGGAGGATCGCTCTGATCATGCGCAGACAGAGTTGTCTCAACCTCCTCCATCTGCTCCTTTATCTCCATGGTGTCGTTAGCAGGAGGAAGGCTGGACAGGGGTGTAGTCTCAGGCCTAGAACTGCTCGTCCCAAGAGTACTTCAATGTACCGTCTACGGAGTCAGAGATGTGACTGGTCTGTATAATGGAGTACTCTGCGACAAGGATCCGGAACCAGTAATCGGTACCGGAGGAGCACTCCGTCTAGAGGGTCTACCTCCGAATGATCCGCGTTGTCCTGTCATACCTGATAGTAACATATGATGATAAAGTAATACATTTAGTAACTAGTAATACATAATAACTTATATCTAATTATAAGTGTCAGCGTGTCTGAGTCTGTGTCGTATAAATTTAGTTTTCAGATAATGGCTCACATGGACATTTGACTTCGGAGTGTCCAACATAGGCACGTTCATAGTCACAACTATTCTAGACTTATATATATATATATGTTGCGAACATAGGCACGATAGGTTACCAACATAGGCACAATCATAGTCACAACTTGACACCATAAACTATTTTGCAACACAAATATATATTTAACCAAATGCGACACATAGGGTCCGTCATACACATATAACCAAATGCAACATGAATACACAAATACACACATGCGACACTATTTTGGAAAAAAATTGTGTGTCTATGTATCATATCAGCATATGTGTGTCATGTCAGTATGAGTGTGTCTCGTACATATATGTGTATGAATGTGTTGTATTGTGTATGTGTCTATGTGTGTGTACGTGTCTATGTCTGTGTCGTGTCAGATAGGGTTAGGGTTTACATGTGTTTGTGTCATGTCGGATAGTGTAAAGAATACCATCTCAGTGTGTGTGTGTGTGTGTGTGTATCAGTGTCCAAGTTCCACACACAACCCCCAATCCAATTCCACACACAACATCATCTCAGTGTATGCGTGTGTGCCGTGTGTCTGTTTCCGAGTTCCACACACAAACCCCAATCCAATTCCACACACAATACCCTCTCAGTGTGTGTATGTCCAGGTGGAGTCCTTGAAACCCCTAGAGAGGGAGAGAGAGAGAGAGGAGATCACTGAGTGAAGATGAGGGGAGCAGGAGGAAGGAAGGAGGAGCGCCTGAGGAAGGGGTCGACGGAGGAGGACCACGTCGGAGGGAGCAGCCGCGCCGGATGGGGAAAAACCGCGTCTGGGGTCGCGGGGGCGGCTGGGTCGAAGAGGGAGTCGCCGGGGGCTCGGAGGTGAGGGGTCGAAGAGGGGGTCATCGGGGTGGGTAGGTCGCCGGGGGCTCGGAGGTTGCCGACGGTCGGCTGAAACGAGGGGGGAGGGGGCGCGCGAGAATTGGTAGTTTTGGAAGAGAAATGAAAATTCGAACCAACCAGCGGAACCCTATATGAAGTGATTTAGTGACATCAACACGAAACGTCGCTAAAAGTTACTAAATTTTTAATATACTGCGACATATAGGCGTGGAGTCGCTAAACGTCGCTATTATTAATAATATATCGACGTCCACCGACTCGTTGGCGACGTCAGCTTTCATAATACTAAAGGTAGCCGCTAAACGTCGCTGAATGTCGCTTAATATATTGTGACATATAAGGCATGGATTCGTTAAATGTCGCTATTATTAATAATATAGCGACGTCCACCGACTAGTTGGCGACGTCAGCTTTCATAATACTAAAGGTAGTCGTTAAACGTCTTTAAATGTCGATGAATGTCGCTGCTAGCGACGTATTGCAATGTCTTTTAAATACGTCGCTAATTTTAATAATATTAACGATGTTGTCTTCGAGAGTCGCTAATTTTGTCGCTAATTTGACTTATTTTGGTAGTGCTTCCGCGGCTTGTCACAGTACCCTCACTGCCACTACTTTATATCTTTTAATGATGGTGCATTTTTTTGAGTCATAAATGATGTTGGGCGGTCCACCATGCTTTTTAATCTACTTCCCTATCTTCGTGTACGTGTATTCCAACTGAACAATCGTCAATAAAACCATAGGTAATGAATATATATTTATTAGTATGCAATGGTGCATTATGTGTTATACCAGAATATCCCAAGGGTAAAAATATTCTAATATCTAGTGGAATTTCTAAAGTATGATATCTTCTAATCCTAAAAGATTTACTAGTATAGAGAGTATATCCTATGGATATTCCTTCTTTTTGAGGTAAAATTGCAGTATCATTTAAAAGTGTCATTCTAATTTGATTATGGGTTTTATTTATAGTAATCATATTGATCTTTAAATGCAAAAAATTATTTATGGAATGTTAGGGATTTAACAAAAACTCTCATTTATTTAGCTTTCTAGTCTTTTCATTTCTTCAAATAGGTCCTTGAGCTTCTTGTAAAAAAATTCATCCATGGTTCATAACTTGGTAAAAGTATCTGCTAAGAAAATAGTATAGCCTGGAATATAATTGACATTATAATTAAAATTTTGTTGACTGAGAAATAGCCGCGTTGACACATATATCAGGGATACTACCTTCAAAATCCTGTCTGCAGAGAGTGTTAATATATACTTCATGGACTAATCCTATTCGGATATGACTTTTATATTTCTGAATTTCATCAAAGCAGGCAATGATTCTAGGGGCTTTATTCTTGTTCAAAACTCCTTGGTGCTAAAGAATTCTTTCATATGGCCTTAGATTATTGGTATACAATGGGAGCATTGTATGGCTTTAAATGACACTCTTACATTTAAGTCCATTAGCCCTAAAGAATCTTATAAGGTTATTTGAGGTTGTAATGGGTAAAACCATACAACCCAAGCTTGTTAGGCTTGAGCATCTCAAGATTGATAACGAAATGAGAGTTTTCATTAAATCCATAAAACCAAAGATTGAGATACCCACGGAATATTTTATTGCAATAGGAAATACAATCTCTACCACCATCAAAGGGGAAAACAACCATATAATCAGGAAAGAGATTCTGAGGCCACTACCTCAAATACTACAATTACTAGATCTAATTCCCTGGACCTGGATAATACTCCACACAAGAATATATAGGAAGTTGGTGACAAAAAATGGGAGAAATAATCTATCATTTACCAGGAACCATAAATACGGCTCAATTTATCCATTATGCAACTAGTTTTTGGAAAGGTAGTTCCAGAGCATGGCTACGAGGACTTGAAAATAATAAGAATAAGATTGATAAAATCAGAAATATAAAAGATGGACATGCGGCCTTAACAGAAATAATGAGTCTTGTATTAGCTTATTTTATGGGAGAAGAAGGTGATGAAGATAAAGATTACAAAATCTTGTTACATAAAATGATCTTATGTGATATATGTTTACTTGAAGAATTTGTCACCAAATACATTGGATTTATATTCTATTTAAAAAAGGATAGCCGTAAAGATTTCTGGATTAAGTTTTTTTTAACCTGAATAATATTCCACACAAGAAGATAAAAGAATATGTAGGAAGTTGCGGACAACAAATGGGAGGAATGATCTATTATTTACCAGGAACATAAATACGGCTCAATTTATCCATTATGCAACTAGTTTTTGGAAAGGTAGTGCCTGAGCATGGCTATGAGGACTTGAAAATAATAAGGATAAGATTGATGAAATCAAAAATATGAAAGATGGGCAAGCGACTTTAACAGAAATAATGAGTCTTGTATTAGCTAATTTTAATGGTGAAGAAGGTGATAAAGATAAGAGCTTGAGATGCTCAAGCCTAACAATCCTGGGTTGTATGGTTGACAGGCGGCCTTAACAGAAATAATGATCCTTCTAAGGTTGTAAGAGCTCCACCACTTTTTTTAGCACCAAAGAAGGATCTTTATATAATGGCTCTGATACCAATTTTCTTGCACACAGAAATATTTTGAATATACACTCTGATACCAAAAGAATCAACTGGTGAACAACCAAGACGATAGAATATCGATAGAATACTAATAGCATTGGATAAAAGAGAATTAGATAAAATTACTAAAATAAAGGTTGCATAATGGATAAATTGAGAGGTAATATCCATACTACAGGAATGGTATGAGTACGATGGAGCAAGTTTGTGAACAAACTAGTGTGAATAATGGAGCACTCCAAACTTCGATGATCTAACCAGGGTCATTGGTCCCTTATTTATAGTTACATAAGGTCAAGTATGACCTACAATACCCAGTAAATTCTAATCTATTATACTGGTATGAACTAATTCTGAACAAGAATAAAGTTCCTAGAATCATTGCCTGCTTTGGTGAAATTTATTAGGCTGAGAACTTGATTAAACAAATCCAGGGTGCTAAATTGCCACGCTCCAGTCCCAAAATACGTAGGAATAGAAATACGTAAGCATGTCAGCCGTATGTATATGAAAACTCTAATATATAAAAACCATAATACATACGTACGCTGTAAAATAAATATTAATTCATAAGTGGTATATAATTCCCAAGTCGCAGGCAATAATAATCTCATCCACAAAACTAAATAAAAATAAATAACCAAATATGGCAATGAACCAAGTATAAAATAGTCGAAAAGACCAATGGTTGGGTGGAGACAAATCCACTACCAAAAAAAATATACATCATCTAGTGATCAGAGAGGTTCGAAGGAAAGACCTCATCTAAAGAGAAAGAAGTAGCAGGTCCTGGTCCGTGCTCCTGTAAATAGTCATGATCGTCCACACCTGAAAATGGACTAGGTCCTCAGAGGGACGTAACAAGATACATAGAAACATGCCAAATATATACAGTATAAATATGCATACATGAAAAGTAACAAAAGGAACAATATGACTAAGAAATAATTAAACATGCATACTGTCACGACCCGCACCCGGTGAAGGGGCACGAGTATGTGGGTACGTCCAGCCTACGCTGCAGCATCAGCGGTAGAACGTTGTCTAGGTCAACTATACTAGCTAATCATCTCACAAATAATGCATAATCCTCTAATAATATCTCAACTCCAAGAAGAGAGTAATGCAACACAATACTAAATCACAAAACTATAACACGATAAGATATCAAAAAAGTCTAACATAACTATACAGACTAAAAATAAAAATAACAACAACAATAGAAATAATATCCAAAACTTAAAATATAAGCCGGAAACAAATCCGGTACCAAAATGCTAAAGAGAACTAACTATGCTAACAAGTGATTCCGGCTAGATCTTTCGGCAGTCACTCCAGAACTAGTGGGTCCAAATCTGCACCATCTATAGATCGGGGTCCATAGTATGTCAGACACCAATCTTTCGGATCCTCTGAAAAATATTTTCCAGTAAGGAATAAAGCGAAGTACAACCCAATAGCAGTTCCAATTAATTAACAAAAACTATAAAACAGTAAAATAGAGGATGCTATCTACGATGAGAATATGACTGATGATCAAGAACAATGAAGGAATAAGCAATACTAGAAATAGAAATATAATCAATGCGTACAAGAATGAAGGAATGAACTATAATGCCAAAAAATAGAACAAGGTAATCTATGAACTGAATATGAAGTCTACAATATACTATGTGTTTTGAGATACAAACTAAATACGTGATCGGCTTGGGAGATTCAATGATTACACTAAGGAGCTAACTCAACCATACGTGAAGTGCATGATTAGTTAGTAGCCAATGATTACACTATTAGTCGATAGTTCTTGATCACATATTTAATTGGTATTTTCCCCGCCCCGACTGATACAATGGATCGAATCATGACACGTTACTAGCCAATTTATCCAATGTTTAACCAACAATATTCAATGTTATCCAATACCAACAATGACAGTATTCGATACCATCTCAATAATAAAGGTAACATCTCATGACTGACGATCCAATAACAATACCAATCCATATACCATCGTGTCAAGAATCATAAGTAATATTTCTAAATACTTGAATTATAGTGATAATCAAATACTGAAAACTATCAGAGAATGTACTCGCCTGTGGTCCAGAGCAAATAATGCAAAACGGTGTCCGAACTGGTGTCACACAAACCTATATATGAAATATTGTATTAATACAAAGGTTTGTAATAAAATTAAGTTAAACTAGTCAACATCTAGGTCAAAAAGCTATTTCTAAGTCAAAATAGTCAAACTAGGTCAAACTAGCTATTTCTAGGTGGTATGAGTCCATCTATAAGATATTGGGTTCATACACTATGCAACTAGGCCACACTAGCTAGCAATACTAAGATACTAGAAAACCAATAGGATACCGTATCCTAAGATACGCAAACAATTAGATATAAAACTATCATAATATGTATATATAATCAACAATATTTATTATTCCTAACTAAACTAATGTTAAGGGAATACCTTGGCTTTGAACCAATGCGCTATCGCACCACTACACACCCATCTTGATACTCAAATCCAATACCTTGAGTATCAACCCAATACCTTGAGTATCCGTCACAACCTTGACATTTACCTTGGTATCTCAAGGTAATGTGATATCTACATATACTTAACTACCCAATATACTAACTATAAACTAACAACTATTAATAATACACTACTACTAACTATACTAACTACTAACATACTAAAAACATATATACCTATATACAACTACATATTACTACTAATACACAAATATATATATATATATATAACTACTACTAATTAATATGTATACATATATCTATATAACTATATAACAAGACTACTAATAACTATATATCAAGATACTAGCTACTAGACTACTAGTTAAACTACTAACTAATACTAACAATCTCCCTAGTGTTATATACATACCTCTACTATATATATATATATATATATATATATATATATATATATATATATATATATATATATATATATATATATATATATATATATATATATACTAACTAGTATGAACTAAATACACTTATTAATAAACTAGCTAATCCCCTCCTTACCTTGCTGTTGCTACTGAAAGATGATTGTGCTACTGCAGGCTCATGCCTTGCTGTTGATGCTGCCTGCTCATGCTACCACTGCTGCTAGTTAAACTGCACACGCTGCTCGAAGCTGCTGCTGTTGCTGGGGCTTGCTGCGTTGCTCGCTGCTGCGCTCGCTGCTACTACCCTTGCAGCTATTGTTGCTGCTACATGCATTGCAGCGCTCGCTGCACACGCTCGCTGCGCTCGATGAAGTTGCGACTGCCTCTGCAGCTGCTGCTGCTGCACGTGGTTCACTCGCTGCTGCTGCACGTGGTTCACTCGCTGCTGCTGCACGCGCCGTCCCTGTACACGCTGCTCGACCCCCCCCTCCCCCTTCAAACACACACACAACACACACATGCACACCTCCACACAACTCTATACACATATATATACACATACACACATATGTATATATAACACTCTCACTCACATAACTATATACTTATGTACATATCATTATATATATATATATATATATATATATATATATATATATATATATATATATATATATATATATATATATATATATATATATATATATATATATATACACACATAAATATACACACATACATATGTAAACATATATACACATTTATACATATATAGATATACAATCATATGAATATAATCATACATATATTTATACATATACACATCCCCAAACATACATATCTACCCATATATAAATATAACAATAACCAACACACACACACACACACACACACACACACACACACATATATATATATATATATATATATATATATATATATATATATATATATATATATATATATATATATATATAACTACCAATCCCATACATATACATATATCCATATAATACTGTATATATATATACACATATAAACACAATATCACTATATATATATATATATATATATATATATATATATATATATATATATATATATATATATATATATATATATATATACATAACCATAAATTATGATACTCTAATAGCTATAAACAAGGTAAATTGAATCTACAATGCAATGAACCAAACACGTGGAGTGTATCACACCCGTATCACACTAGATCTATGATACGCTTGCGATACGAGTCCATCACACAACCAAACGTACCCCGAAGGACACGAGCAAGTCTAAATAGCAATTATGAACAATACAAAGAACTAATTATATATCTACGTGTCCGTGTCAAAATATGACATGCACAAACCTCCGTGTCGAAAAAAAAATCCCCAAATTAATCCGTATCTCCAAATTATTGGGATACGGCCTACACGTATCCAATTGTCGACACGACACTAGCCACACACAATCAAACACATATCAATTTGGTCTAATTGACCAATTGACAAACACAAAATGTGTCAATCTCGAAATTCTCCCAAAATTGACACAAAATACACCATAACTTTCTCCATAGGCAAAACACACCATAACTTTCTCCATAGGCCTCCTATGAACCTAATTCCAATTCCTGTGGGTAGCCTTAGCATATGGGGTAGTTCCTAATGATTAAATCACAGATTTAGAGTCCAATTAAAGAGAAAAAACTGAATTATACCTATTGGGAGATGTATTCCCAATGAAATTCCTAAATTAAGTGAAATGAGCCTCCAACTTGTAGGTCATTGTTCCTCTTTGTAGATCCTTACTTTCTCCTTGTATATCCTTGCTTTAATAGCCTCCAATGATAATTTGGGAAGGAATTGGTAAGAAATTTGGTAGGGATTTGATGTAGGGATGAAAAAATTTGGTTGAAATTCTATATCTATATTTGGAATAAAAAATGAAGAGAGAGAAAGTTTTTACCCCCTTATATAGGCCTCCCTTGCCCCCTCCCTCAAGCTACTATGTAAAGTCTAAAATACCCCTTGGGGCCTCTCATGAAAAAATTAAGGAAGGAAGGAAGGTTCTAGTCTAATTGGTTTAACTAATTAATCATCCTCCTAATGAATGTGCTTCTAATTGGGCTCAATTCTAACTAGAATAAAATGTTGGTCCATGGATCTAATCTAAACTAGTTAGGTCCACTAATACAAGTCCAAAAAATAAAATCTAACATGCTAACAATAAATAAATATTCAACATGCACAATATTTAATTAATTATAAAATGACCAAAATATCCTTTCCTAGAAAATGTGGTAGTGACACATACAAGAACAACTACGTATAAGTGAACTACTGAAAGAAACGAACTAATCAAATATCAAATTCCTCCGTGAACACATGGCAAGGAAATCAAACGCATAAGCAAAACTCTCGCCCCTAGTGTGGTCTCGCAAGTTTGCTTAAACAGTCAACCCTCGCCCCTAGTGTGGACTCGCAGGCTGATAAAAATAGAAAGCAGAAATAACAGTTCAATTATAACTCACTCGTCCTTCCCACTCCCCATAGTTCGGTACGACTCGGACAAGGTACAAGTTCAAACAAATCTAGTATGAACTACAATGCCAAAACATGAACAATGACGATCTAGCAATGCAAAAACTAATCTATCATGGATAATATGAGAAAAATACATCAACTGACAATAAAGAGAACACTAGATAATGAACATGTTATACAGAAGAAAGAAATTAAGCATGCAAAATATACTGTAAATAAGGCAAGGTATCTTGCCTGAAAGTTCGTCCAAATGCGCTCTGAGGTTGCGGGTACTATGGTATGATACAAACATCGCTTGTACAAGAATCCTATATTTCTAATAGATTATCACTTGATTTAATTTGAGAAATTATTTATTTACTTACTTTAAACTATGTAGGTTATACACTTTTACTAGGTTTACAATATTTATTCTAAACCAAAGTATTATTTACTATAAATAATTCTAACTTACTTATTTACTAATACCATTAAGTGATATTAATTATTAACTTATACATGTACCTATGTATGTACATAAATAATTATTTTAAAGAGTTACTTTGCAAGTTATGGAAGAGGGAGGGTTTTTATGCAAGAAAACACATACTTCTTAAAGCATGTAGAAGTGGTTCCTTATCTTCTTTACTACGTGAATAGTGTTGTGGGTTTTGTATATATGCATGGATGATTTCTATTGAGTTTGCTTTTTTCTTCTTATTCTCTAATTTTAAGATGTAAACTAGGGTTGATTGAAAACTTATAAAGTTTTGTATTCTCCGCTCGTGTGATGACTCGCACGAGTGCGGGGTCGCTCTTCGTTGCCGATCACGAGGGGCAGGATGATTTTAAAACGAAAGTGGGGACGACCTGGGTCCTCCGGTCACCTACGTGAGGTGCGGTCGACTAGAGTCGATGAACGCGACTCTCACCATACGACAAGTCGAGCTAACGTAACATCCGGCGCGGATGGCACAACCGTCTGGTACTGTCCCGGTGGCTCCGGTAGTCTACTCCTCCTCCGATGGGTCCCCGAGTGATGGAAGTTGGTACGATGGACTCGGTGGAGGGATGAAGTGTGGTGGTTGTCGGTATTGACACAGGGAGGGATCCGCCCATGGAGGAGAGCAGTTGAGGAATTTGGAAGGTGGTGAGAGAACTCGGTTGCACAAGTAATTGGAGAGGGAGGTATTAGAGAGATGAGGGCCTGAGTTCTTGGTTGGAGGTGGCCCTCGACCAGCAATGGATAGAGGAAGATATTCGCGAGATAGAGTTGTGATGTTTTAAGGGATCGGCTAGTATTTATATAGGATGGGTTTTGCTAAGAGATAAGAGGAGGGGTAGAGATAGTTTAGGATTAGAACTATTTAAATTGTTTGGGCCAACCGAGAAAAGTATTTTAGATGGATTCTGATTTCAATTTGTTTTAGATATATTCAAAATTAATTTGATTTGGATTACATCCGATCCTATTAGAGATGGGTTTCTCTTAACTTATGAATTATCTATAGATTTAAGTAAGATTCTGCATGATCTTATTTATGTATTTATGTACTTTTTTATTATTATTATTATTATTATTATTATTATTATTTTTATCCATTTCCTTACTCGGATTAATTTAAAAATATTTTTAGAGTCATCACGTCTACTTAAATAAAATTCAAATTATCTAAAAATAAAAATAAAATTAAAAAAATTCGGGATAGGGGTTTACATAAATACTATAGTTAATTTGATGCTAAATCTGATTTTTGGCAAATAAAATTAGAAGATAAGAATTATACTGAATTAACTGCTTTTAGCTATCCTTAAGGATATTTTGAATGGCTTATTATGCCTTTTGGTTTAAAAAATGCACCTCAAATCTTTCAGAAATGGATGACTCTATTTTCGAACATCTTTCCTTTGTAATTGGTTTCTCCTTCTGATAGAGAAGACATAACAAGGCAATGTCCTAGGTGGTAGTGAGGACATTGCCTTGTTATGTCCTCCTAACAAGGTTTGAAGAATGTAATATACATATGCAGCAAGGTGTGCTTAGGCCAGATTTGAAGAATGCAGCAGTAGGGGGTGTCAGCTGGACATGTAAGTAAGATACCTTTAGGCAAACGTGTGCCTAGGCCAGATTGTAGTGATAAATGAGTATTCATGTGTGTGTGTGTGTGTGTGTCAGGATACCACAAGAGTGAAGAATGAGTCCAGTGTTCATGTGTAATGAAGTACAAGTGAGTTAGAGTTAAAAGTAATGGAGTAAGGTATTAGTGTGAGACTCGTCTCATTATTCTAGTATTCGTAACCGATATACGCATTTTATACATGTATAGCTTGCTTATTGTTTAATTGCTTACATCTTGCTTTATGCCCTTAATGTTATTATTTAGGTTATTTTTGTAAGTTTTTCTTAGTTGCATGCTTTGGACCGTTGGTCCCTTGGTTTTCTTGGTGGGTGGCTGTGATGAACCTGGTTGAGAGGCATGGATTATGATCCAATGGCCTACAATCAATCTCTTGACTATATAAGCAATCACATTCTCTTTCCTTCACTTTTTTTTTTCTTTTATTTCTCTTTCCTTGTTCGTTTCTTCCCTAGCAGAGAGCAGAAGCCGAGCTTGACCTTGGTCGTGGGTGACCTTGGTAGTGTTGGTATTAGGCTAGAACTTGACCGTAGTCAAGTATATCTTTCCAACCTAAGAAACAACCTTGGATCTAGCTTTGATTCTAAGTATAGTTGTTTTTATCATTTGATCGATTTTATCTTTGGGTAACACTTAGAACTTGTCTCATTGATGATTTTATGTTCCTTGGATTAGATTGCTCTTGGAGCCTGAAAACAGCAAGTCGGAGAATGCAAGTTGGCCTGAGAATGTATACAAAAAATACGCAGGAAACACTTTGTAAACCCCCTGATATTTTTATTTATTTTTAAAAATATTTTTCTCACAATTTTCTGTAATTTTCTGGAATTAAAACTAAGGTATTTTGAATTTAAATAATTTTTAAATGATGTTAATTAATATTAAAATATTATAGAAATAATATTTTATGGTGTAAAATAAAAAACTAGACATACGGTAATTTTTTAAGAATTTACTGGACTCCGGAAGCATTTTTTAAAGCCCTAAAAACTAATTTATATTTAAACCGAATTAAACCCTAGAAATAAACCAGGTTCAATTGAACCAAACCAACCCAAACCAACCCAGACCCGGTTCAACTGAACCGAACCAAACCTTAGCGGGTCGGGTCGGATCTAAACCCGACCCGAAACCCGGCTAACCGAACCCGCACCTAAACTTAATAGATCCGGGTCTAACCCGCTACCCGCTGACCCGACCCGACCCAAACCCGTTAACCCCAAGTCGGAATCCTAATCGGATTCATTGTTCCGACGCCCCTATTTAACCCCTCGACGCCGGCGTATGAACCCTAATCCACTGCCCTAGTCACCCGTCTCCTCGCCGTCCTCCGCCCTGACTCGACAGCCGCTCCACGAGCAACGCCGTCTCCACCACCAGCACCACCACATATCTCCCCTCTCCCAGCCCTCGATCATCCCCGACGCCGGAACCCTAAATCCTATCTCTGCCACCGTCCATCTCCTCCGTCTCCCTCTCCGCTTCGAGATCCTCCGCTGCCCTCTCCCAGCCCCGCAGCCCCTTCGTCCTCGACGAACTCCCCCGAGCCCCCATCTCCCCTCTTCCTCCTTTCCCGACTCCACCTTCCTCCGCCCATCCCCGACCTCGACCCTCTCCCCGCTCCACCACCTCACCCTCAGCCCGAGCTCGACCTCGCAGCCCTCGTCGACTCCCAGCCGCCTAGCTGTACCCTGCCCAGCCCAGCACCACCACCAACACGAGCACCCCGCCTAGCCCCGACCCGCAACCGATCGCCTGAATCCTAACATCTCCCCGGCCAGCCTCGTCGACTCATCCCAGGCCATCTCTGCCCTCCCTCGGTGAGTCTCTGGCAGCCCTCGAAACCCTAGCCCTAGTAACAGTAATCGGACACAGCAGCACAGTACCCCGGACACTGTGTCGCAGTGTCGAGATGACCCACGGACACGAAGAACCTCGTTCCACGGAGCCCTGTTCAGGTAACCCGTTCTCTCTCCTCGTTGCTCCATTTTTTGTTCCGTCAGTTGTGACACGTAGGCTGTGTGACCCTCTCGATGCCCGTGTAACCCGCTCGGTGCATCGCTTCCTGGGGCGATCGTGAACCGCGATCCAAAAACAGGAAAAATAACGCCCCATTTTAACCAGGAACTGAGTACGCCCCGTCAAACGGGACGACTTGGTCGTGAGCGGTCTTCACTAAAAGGTGTGCGCCGTTAATACGGACGTGCGAAATTTTGCAGAAGTTGATTCGCATGTGCGTGCACACCGGAATCAACGCGTATCCGCCGACAATGTCCCGTATCTGTCTGTTCTGGAACACGTTGTAACTTTGTGTATACACGTCAGATCGAGACAAAACTTGCACCATCGGACTCGTAGCAATACGCTGGTCCTGTGACCCAAGTTTGGTTCGATTCTGAGAACGTTGACAAAATCGCGTATCGTGGGCCCCGCGGCTCTACTTGACGGGCAATTTTGTGATCGGCTCATCGGAATCCAATTCTGGAAGTTCCGTTGGGTTCGTATCATCGTTCCTGACTTGTTGACACTGAGTTTGATGAATTTGGAGATCATTGGTTCTGACATGTTTTTCGGTACAAAGCGGGCCACACGTGGACCCCACTTTGACCCAAAATTACCGTTTTGTCCCTGTGTCCAAATTGGACGAAAGGGAAGTGCTTTTTAGCTATTTTGCTTATTTTGGGAACGTTGGTGATATCTATTTCAGCATCCGGAGATATTTGTTCTGAGGCCGTAACTTCTGATCCTGTGTGCTTGACTTCTGGACAGTACACCTTGCAGCTTTCTTACCAGGCAAGATACCTTGCCAAATTGCTTACAGTATTTTGCATGCTTAGTATATTTTTGTATATTTATTGCATTTCTGTATATTTATTGCATGTGTAGTTCCTTTCTGTCATTACTATATATTAGATATGTTGACACACACTTGACACTTAGTATCATAGAGGACAATCATTAGACGTATAGGCTTTTAACTACTCTGGTAAACCATAGTAACTAGCACGCACTATGGTGGTCGTGTCCGATGGTCGCTACCCCAGAGGTATATCGATTGATGGAGTCCGAGGGTCGCTACCCCAGAGGTATGTCGGCTGATGATGTCCACTGACGAGCGTATGAGTTGTGAGGATTAGATCGAGTAGCCTACCCATGCCCATACGTCGAAAAGTTGTCCTCATTTGCATTCATATAGATTGTCTTGTACAGCGTACTTATTTATTTTCAAATTATATGCATGTTTACTGTATTCAAGTTGGCTCGCTTTCTGTATCTTGTTACGTCCCTCTGAGGGCCTGGTCCTCTGCCAGGTGTATATGTTCTTGAGTATTTGCAGGAGCGTCGATTCGGATGGTTACATATGTTTCATGGATGTCCTTCCTTCGAGCCCGTGATTGCTAGCTGGTATTCTTATATGGTGTTGTTGTGTTGTACTTATTTTGTATTTTCTCTTACATTCGAGTTGGTAGTGGATTTGTTTCCATCCAACTATCATCCTTAGATACTTATGTTGAGATCTAGTTATATAGATGCTGGTTATTTATTTATATTAATTTTCTGTGGATGAGATTTAGATTGTACCCTGTGACCTGTGATATATGTTTATACCACTTATGGATTTTATATTCATATTACAACGTACGTATGGGTTTGGTTTCCATATATTGGAGTTGTCATATCCATGCGGCTGGCATGCTTACGTGTTCCTAGTCCTACGTATTTTGGGACTGGGGCGTGACACACTTGTCGCATAAGCGAAAGTGAGCACACATATGTGTGTTTCACAAATTTCTTAGAAATACGCCAAGATATATTAAGTACTCTGGGCGCACTTCTCTACTCCTACGTACGTTTTGTACTAAGAAAATTCCTTCAAAAGTACGCCAATCCTACTTGGCGCACTTTTGAATGGGTCTGCAAGTCATCAAGAATGTACACCACTGCTTAAAAGCCAAATTGGCACACTTTGCATATATTGAAGAGTTGGCGCACTTTGGTGAACTTTTCTTACCGACGCACTTTGTAACTTCTGGAAAATGGCACACTTTGTTGTGTGGCTCACTATGTGGCATTCTCCAGAGACGGCTCACTTTGTAGCCTTTCGTAATACTTAATGACTAAGCAAAGACTTTTGACCATTCTCGAGAATTGTGTTCTCGACTGCAGGACCGTCTCGACTGCTATGCCATGTCTTGAAACTTATGTTTTGTCTTTTAGTAAACTCTTCCTGCGTTTGTTTGTGCACAAACTCACTACTGGCATACTTTATGAAAGTGCGTCAAAGTCGTAGCTTGGGTACTTTCATTTATGCGCCAATGATATATTTATGCGCTAAGCTCATGGATCGTGCACTTCTATCATTGTACGCCAAGATTCTAGAAGTGCGCTTTAGTATAATTGTGCACCATCTTTGCTCGAAGCACTTTTGTATCAAAGTCTGCCAGGAATGCTTGAATTAGTAATTTATGCGCCAAAACTATTTTTGGCCATTTGTGCGCCAATACTCTTTTTGGCCATTTATGCGCCAATAGTAATTTTTGGTCAATTGTGCGCGAATGTTATTTTCTTGCCTGATTTTATGCGTCAACCCTGAATTGTTGATTTATGCACCTGTAAGCCAGTAGTCTCTTTAACATGCTTAACTCTTGGTGATTCTCTAGTTCTCTTTTATCCTGTTATTTTAATTAATCCTAGTTATTTTCTGAGCATAAAATTCTTGATATTGATCTTGATTTTCTGACATGATCTAGAGATTGTACATTATAAATGATACTCCTGATAATCCTGATACTTTACGGGTAACCCTGATACTCCTGATCCTGATACTCCTGATAGTGGCTCGACGTAGCGCACCATCTTGATACTTATGATCCTGATAATCCTGATAGTGACTCAACATAGCGCACTTCTGACTTGAAATTTTTTGTAACTGTCCTTATTAAGGCTATTAATAGCACCTGTATTGCATGATCTGTATCCCCGTGGTTGATTTTGATTGTACTCGTCAAGTTATTGTCTTGTCTTGCATCATGTCTAAGAAAGATTCTTGAGCACCACGGTCAAAAATCCTCGATAATTGTCCAGGCTAATAACTAGAATAATAATCTAGAAAGTATCTAGAGAGATTTCCTGGCTACATGCAATCCCGGTATCCTAGCAACACTAGATGGATTTTGTCACGCCCCAGTCCCAAAAATACGTAGAACTAGGAATACGTAACATGCCAGCTACGCATTCGACCAGACTCTAGTCCGATTCGAATACGTATAAACTGTACTAGAAGGGTCACTATCTATATAATCAAGTGAATATAAATATCTATGCCTCAATCCACAATGAACGGAATATACAAGAATGAGCTAGATGTGCTAAAGTCGGCCGCTAGTAACCCATAAGCTCGAATAGACTCGAGAAAGGAATATGAGTCTATAAAACTAGGCTATATCAGCAGATGAATAAACAATGTGAATAATAACCATGACTCCGGAAGAAATGATATAAGTACCTGTCACCAATTCCTGCATGACAAAGCAACACACATCAGTAACTCCAGTATATATGCCAAAGCAAGTAGTATCACGACTCCAGTATATATGCCAAAGCAAGTAGTATTACGACTCTAGTATATATGCCAAAGCACCTCCAGTAGTACAGTATATATATCAATAATCAGCCTGTAGTATGGTGTGCCTCTCCCCCACCCAATGTAATCATACGTCTCATATCCATGACATGCAAGATCATATCTAATGCAACAAGTCATATGATAGCTATGCATAAGTAATATCTATGTCATAAAGCCTGTAGCCTATACAGAATAACCATGAATAACTCAAAAGATTCTGTTTCATGAACAATGTCAAGTGTCCTATGGTATGACGCACTTGATAATGCAAGCACGAAAATATAGGGTCGCGATATCCATCTCTAGGTGACGTTACACAACTCCGCGTACGGCATTGACACCCAAATATTATTCGGACGCTAAAAAATATCACACGGTCCTAGGTTGAACAGATACATCATATAAATAAATCAAGAGAATAATACAAAGCAGGTACTGCAAGATTGGCAAGGTACACTTGCCTAGGGCTTGAACTCCTTCAGTTGCTCTGTTGTACGTTAAATCTTCAGGAATGCCTCCGGATGCTGAAACAAATATTACCATTATGCTCAAAAGATATGAATTAGCTAGGATTGCCTGTCCATAAGTCCAATTTGGAAACAGGGGCAAAAATGACAGTTTTTGGTCAAAGCGGGGTCCACCTGTGGCCCACTTCGCACCGAAAAATGTGCCAAAGACAATGTTCTCCAAATTCGTCAAACTTAGCGTCTACAAATCTATAACGATGATACGAACCCAGCAGAATATCCAGAACTGGATTCTTATGAGCCGATCACAAAATCGCCCGTCAAGTGGAGCCGTAGGACCCACGATACGGAATTTTGTCAACGTTCTCAGAATCGAACCAAACTTGGGTCACAAGACCAGCGTATCGCTACGAGTCCGATGGCGCAAGTTTCGTTTCGAAACGACGAGCACACATGAAGTTACAACGACTTTCAGGACAGGGCCGATACGGGACGTTGGCGACGGATACGCGTTGATTCCGGTGTGCACGTATATCCAAATCAACTTTCGCGAAATCCCACACGTCTATATTAACGGTGTGCACCTTTCGGTAAAATTTGCACACAACCAAGTCATCTCATTTAGCGGAACGCACCCAGTTCCGAGAAAAATTGGGTTTTAAATAACCAAATTTTTTGTCGATTTCACCTGCAAATAAAATACAGCATGCAACGAATTAAAATAAACTAATTATAGGGTTTGAATCTCGGTTATGTTGTCTAATTAATTGTTTGAACAAAAATTAAAATTAACAAACATGTTGGGAGTAAAACGGCCATGAACTGGTGAGTTCGGGACGATTTTTGAATTTTCAGAAATAAGGTTGTTTTTCCTATTTTGTGTTGCGGTTTACGACCGACACAGGATGCGATACCCCAACGATTTGTACGGGTTTCGAGAGGGTCACGTGGTCTATGCGCAGGATTCGACAGAACAGAATTTGGATCAACGCACATTGAGATACGAGAATGGGAAGGGGTATACCTTGCTGCTGCTCGTGGAAGGGCGAGTCCGCGGTCGAGGTGCGACGGAGTGTGGCATTTGCTGAGGCTGCTACGACGGCTGGTGGGTTGACCGTGGGTCGTCGACAGGCCGGCCGGAGGAGTCGCCCGAGTCATCTCCTGAGTTGAGTGGCCGGAGGGGGTGACGGTGGAGGTGGAGCGTGATGTTGGCGATCGAGTTGGCTCGGAGGGTTTAAATAGGGGGAGAGGCGGTTATGGGGGAGGCCAAGCGGGGGTCGTGGGGTGGCCGCGGTGGAGTCGGGGCGGTCATGGGACGCGGAGCGGGGCAGGGCGAGTCGTGCAGAGGTCGTGGGCGGTCGTCCGCGGAGTCGACGAAGCTGGGGAAATCGTGGGGGAATAGGGGGGTTTGGGTTATCGGGTCGGGTACAGGTCGGGTAGGATCCAACCCAATAGGTTTAGGTTCGGTTCAGTAGGGTTTAGTTCGGTTTGGTCTGGTTCAGGTTGGTTCGGTCTGGTTCAACCAAAAACAAGGTTTTTAGCTATTTAAAAATAATTTTTGAGTCCAATAAATTCCAAAAAATTACACAACATCCGATAATTATTTATACACCCAAAAATATAATTTATGTAATATTTTAATATTTAATAAAATTACAAAATTTATTTAATTTCAGAAAACATTTATTTTAATTAGTTAAATATTCCAGAAAAAATCCTAAAAATTTATTTTTAAATTCTGAAAAATTATGGGTGTTTACAATCTACCCTCCTTAAGAGAATTGCGTCCTCACAATTAATAAAACATAACCGGTCAGAAGAGATGACACGGTTGCAAGACATGTTCAAAGCATGACACAAACAAAGAATCATGATCAAGGAGAAATCGAAGGATGGGGGTTAAGAAAAATACATAGGGAAAGAATAAAGTATTTTCCTAGACAATTAAAGGTAGGTAATTCAAGAGTAATAAAATCTGAATAGAGCAGGATATCTATATCTTAGGAAAACTAGGTTATCAATTATTAACAAGTTCAAAATTACTAGGTTTAAGGCTAAGGTCATGAACTAACAGGCACGTGCTAAAATATTACTAGGAATAGATAGCTATGCTAAAACTTAAATCTTACGGGCATTTACTATTCCTCGAGTATGTGTGTCCTTCACTGTCATCGCAAAAGTCTGTCCACGCCCTTGCAGTGGTGCCCTCTTCTGTTGTCGGGCTTGCTGAAAGAGTGCTGCTCGTTCTCTGCGTGGCTCTTGGAATATATCAAGATGTCATCAATAGACGCAACCACAAACTTGTCCAGGTACTGATGAAAACTCAGTTCATCAAACTTATGAACATAGCTGGCATGTTGGTTAAACCAAACGGCATAACTAAGAACTCATAGAGTCCATACTTGGTCCTGAAGGCTGTTTTC
Source organism: Iris macrosiphon (assembly GCA_036927795.1). NCBI lineage: Eukaryota > Viridiplantae > Streptophyta > Magnoliopsida > Asparagales > Iridaceae > Iris > Iris macrosiphon. Next base: position 145,881,796 of record JAYESA010000004.1, read on the forward strand.
GGTATATCCTCTCTACGCACTCTAATCTGCTGATAACCGGATCTAAGATCTATCTTGAGAATACACTTGCACCACTCATCTAATCGAATAGGTAGTCAATGCGTGGCAAGGGATACCGGTTCTTGATGGTTACAGGGTTCAGTACCCTGTAGTCAATACACAGGCGTACCGTCCCATCCTTCTTCGGCACAAATAGTAGGGGTGTAACAGCTGGGTCATAAGATCTAATTTTGATACTAAAAGTCACAAGACAACTAAGGATTTAACCACCTTGGCCTGCTATGTAAAGTTCCATTTTCTTAAGGACATAATACAATTTCTTGTATCACCATCATGAGCTACATCCGATCCCTAGCATCAAACTATGTATTTTCTAAAGTATTCCGGTGCATTAGAGTCAAACCTTCTTTCCTTTCTTCCAATACTTACAAATTACTTGCTACCTTAAGCAAGGGTAAGGTTTTATTAGTTCTAGGCCTATAATACTATATTTAATTCTCATGCTAAACTCTATACCAAATCTAGCATATAGGAATAACCTATCTACCATCATACTAAGGGTAACCGTCTTCTCAAAAATTTATATCCAGCATATCTTCTTCTGCCTTGACAAGGATCTGCTTCTGGAGGAAAAACCATGCACGAACCTTAATCTCTCCGAAATAGGAAGAGATGATAAACAATAATAAGGTTGTCGAGGGGATTTAAAAGAGTACAATTATGAAGTCCAAGGGTGATAATCAAATGCTAAAGAATTTTTAAGTCAGTTGTGGATTGAGATACTAACACTCCTAACTTTGATTACAGGCTCGCTCGGTACCAGAAAGTAACTAAAACGATTTAATCAGGACCTGCATGGGCCACCACAAAAATATGTCACGCCTCAGTCCCAAAATACGTAGGACTAGGAATACGTAACATGCCAGCTATGCATTCGACCAGACTCTGGTCCGATTCGAATATGTATAAACTGTACTAGAAGGGTCACTATCTATATAATCAAGTGAATATAAATATCTATGCCTCAATCCACAATGAACGGAATATACAAGAATGAGCTAGATGTGCTAAAGTCGGCCGCCAGTAACCCATAAGCTCGAATAGACTCGAGAAAGGAATATGAGTCTATAAAACTAGGCTATATCAGCAGATGAATAAACAATATGAATAATAACCATGACTCCGGAAGAAATGATATAAGTACCTATCACCAATTTCTGCATGACAAAGCAACACACATCAGTAACTCTAGTATATATGCCAAAGCAAGTAGTATCACGACTCCAGTATATATGCCAAAGCAAGTAGTATTACGACTCTAGTATATATGCCAAAGCACCTCCAGTAGTATAGTATATATATCAATAATCAGCCTATAGTATGGTGTGCCTCTCCCCCACTCAATGTAATCACGCGTCTCATATCCATGATACGCAAGATCATATCTAATGCAACAAGTCATATGATAGCTATGCATAAGTAATATTTATGTCATAAAGCTTGTAGCCTATACAGAATAACCATGAATAACTCAGAAGATTTTGTTTCATGAATAGTGTCAAGTGTCATATGGTATGACGTACTTGATAATGCAAGCACGAAAATATAGGGTCGCGATATCCATCTCTAGGTGACGTTACACAACTCCGCGTACGGTATTGACACCCGAATATTATTCGGATGCTAAGCAATGTCACACGGTCCTAGGTTGAATAGATACATCATATAAATAAATCAAGAGAATAATATAAAGCAGGTACTGCAAGATTGGCAAGGTACACTTGCCTAGGGCTTGAACTCCTTCAGTTGCTCCGGTGTACGTAAAATCTTTAGGAACGCCTTTGGATGCCGAAACAAACATTATCATCATGCTCAGAAGATATAAAATAGCTAGGATTGCCTGTCCATAAGTCCAATTTGGACACAGGGGCAAAAATGATAGTTTTTGGTCAAAGCGGGGTCCACAGGTAGCCCACTTCGCACCAAAAAATGTGCCAGAGATAGTATCCTCCAAATTCGTCAAACTTAGTGTCTACAAGTCCAGAACGACGATACGAACCCAACGGAATATCCAAAACTAGATTTTGATGAGCCGATCACAAAATCGCCCGTCAAGTGGAGCCGTGGGACCCACGATACGGAATTTTGTCAACGTTCTCAGAATCGAACCAAACTTGGGTCACAGGACCAGCGTATCGCTACGAGTCCGATGGCGTAAGTTTTTTTTCGAAACGACGAGCATACACTAAGTTACAACGAGGTTCAGTATAGGGCCGATACGGGGTGTTGGCGAAGGATACACGTTGATTTCGGTGTGCACGCACATCCAAATCAACTTTCGCAAAATCCTACACGTCTATATTGACAGTGTGCACCTTTCGGTAAAATTCGCACACGACCAAGTCGTCTCGTTTAGCGGGACGCACCCAGTTCCGGGAAAAAATAGGTTTTAAATAACCAAGTTTTTTGTCGATTTCACCCGCGAATAAAATACAGCATACAACGAATTAAAATAAACTAATTATAGGGTCTGAATCACGGTTATATTGTCTAATTAACTGTTCAAACTAAAATTAAAATTAACAAACAGGTTTGGAGTAAAACGGCCATGAACTGGTGAGTTCGGGACAATTTCTGAATTTTCAGAAATAGGATTATTTTTCCTGTTTTTGTGTTACGGTTTACGACCAACACAGGACGCGATACCCCGAACGATTTGTACGAGTTTCGAGAGGGTCACGCGGTCTATGTACATGATTCAACAGAACAAAATTTTGATCGACGCACATGGAGATATGAGACTGGGAAGGGGTATACCTTGTTGCTGCTCGTGGAAGGGTGGGTCCGCGGTCGAGGTACGGCGGAGTGCGGCATTTGCTGAGGCTACTGCGGCGGCTGGTGGGTCGGCCGTGGGTCGTCGGAGGGCCGGCCGGAGGAGTCGCTCGAGTCGTCGCCTGAGTCGAGTGGCCGGAGGGGGTGACGGTGGAGGTGGAGCGTGATATTGGCGGTTGGGTTGGCTCGGGGGGTTTAAATAGGGTGAAAGGCGGTTACGGGGGAGGCCGAGCGGGGGTAGTGGGGTGGCCGCGGGGGTAGTGGGGTGGCTGCGGCGGAGTCGGGGCAGTCGTGGGACGCGGAATGGGGCGGGGCGAGTCGTGCGGAAGTCGTGGGCAGTCGTCCGCGGAGTCGGTGGAGCAAGGGAAATCATGGGGGAATAGAGGGGTTTGGATTATCGGGTCGGGTACGGGTCGGGTAGGATCCGACCCAATAGGTTTAGGTTCGATTCAGTAGGGTTTAGTTCGGTTTGGTCTGGTTCAGGTTGGTTCGGTCTGGTTCAACCAAAAATAAGGTTTTTAGCTATTTAAAAATAATTTTTGAGTCCAATAAATTCCAAAAAATTACACAACATCCAATAATTAATTATACACCCAAAAATATATTTTTTGTAATATTTTAATATTTATTAAAATCATAAAATTTATTTAATACCAGAAAATATTTATTTTAATTAGTTAAAAATTTCTGAAAAAATCCCAAAAATTCATTTTTAAATTCTGAAAAATTCTGGGTGTTTACAGATTTGGAGCTCTCCGTCGTGAGGGGCACATTTCCAGCACACCGTCGAGTATTCCACTCCTAGAAAAGATAAGAAATGATTATGCATAATATATATATATATATATATATATATATATATATATATATATATATATATATATATATATGTATACACTAAGTACATGTTCATCTGGATAACCCGAATAGTCTGCGGCATGTGGCTGTAAATAGTCTCAAACTGCATGTGTTAGTAACTAGGACTGTGATAACCCTAGTTAGCTAATGATAGCAAGCCGTAGGGCATGATTGGCCGTGATCGCTTGATTTTCAGTCTAGTCTAGTCATGTCCTAATTTTATTAACAGATAAATCGAAAATGGTAACCGGAGTACTGATTCCAGATGTCTTTGTTTAATTACTCATAAACTCCTTAACTGTTATCTTACCCGTTGTAATTATTTAACTGATCCTTATGCTATTTCTTACTGATTTGTCGTAATGCTGGTTTTAGTTCATAAGTTTGGCTCTCTTGTGGTACTTGTTGTTTTGGGGTCTGATCCCACTGGTTTTGTATGGCCAGATTTTGGAGCAGGACCGCAAGTTCTCCCGTAGTTTCTGCCTCAAGATGGTGAACACGAGGAGAACCCGATGACATGATTGGGTTTCTTCTTTCTCACCCACTTGATCTTGTACCTTATTCTTTTGAGACATTTAGCCACCGAGCACGTGTTTAGCTCATATTTTGGGACTTGACATTCTAGCTTGTGGGCCTACATGTAAACCCCCTGATTTTTTTCAAAATTTTAAAAACTGAATTTTTCACAATTTTCTAGAATTTTCTGGGATTTTTTGTAATTTAAAAATAGGGTTTTAATTATTAAATGATTTTTAATTGATAATAAACAATATTAAAAATATTATAAAAATAATATTTTTGGGTGTAAAATAAAAAACTGGACTTAGGACAATTTTTCTGGAATTTATCGGACCCCGGACCTATATTTAAAACACCTAAATTTATTTATTTAATTATTTACTTATTTATTAATTATTTACTATTATTATTATTATTATTATTACTATTTTTAATATAAACCCAGCCCAGCCCAGCCCGCGGCCCGGCCCACTGGGCCCGAGCCCGGCCCAGCCCCTAGCGGGTCGGGTCGGATCCGCCAGACCCGACCCGAGACCCGCTAGCCCGTTCCTCTCCCCTCTCCCCCACGACCCGCTCCGCCCGCGCCTGCCGCCGCTTCCCCCGCCTCCGGCAGCGCCGCCCCGCGCTCGCGGCCACGCGCTCCCGCCTCGCCCGCCACGACCACCCCCTCGCTCCGCCCGTCTCGGCCCCCCCTCACCCCCAGCCACCCTATTTAAACCCCCGCGTGCCCAGCCCCTCGCCACCGTCAGCCACCCCGACCACCGCCTCCCGCCTCGCCGCCTCCCGCCTCACCGCCGACGCCTCACCGCCCTCGCCCCTTCTCTGGCCAGCAGCTGTTGCAGCCCCTCCTTCCTCCTCCGTCAGCCGCCGCAGCAGCAGCAGCTCGGGCAACTCCCCGAGCCGCCTCCGGCCGCCGCAGCGCCGGCGAGCCCCGGCCACCGCCTCGCCGCTTGCCCACGGCCCCCTCCGCCTCAGCCTGGCCGCCCAGCCGCCGCCCTCCGCCGGCCAGCGTGCCCTAACCCTAACCCTAGTTTTCCCCTTTGTATCCGACACGTGTCGGACACAATTCGGACCCCGGTTTTCGGGCCCCGTTCAGGTACGTGTATCTTCTTGCTCGTAGCTCTATTTTCGATTCCGCAAATTGCGTTGCGAAGCCTGTATGACCCTCTCGTTGCCCGGATAAACCGCTCGGGGTATCGCGTCCTGTGGTGATCGCACACCGCGATCCAAAACCAGGAAAAACCAGACCCTGTTTCACCCCGGAATTGAGTACGCCCCGCCAAACGGGACTACTTGGTCGTGTGCGGTCTTCACAGATACGTGTGCGCCGTCAATACGGACGTGCGGGATTTCGCGGAAGTTGATTCGGGTGTGCGTGCACACCGGGATCAACGCGTATCCGCGGACATCGCCCCGTATCCGACTTTTCTACAATTTATCCTAACTTTGTGTACACACGTCGGATTGAAACGAAACTTGCGCCATCGGACTCGTAGAGATACGTTGGTCCTGTGACCCAAGTTTGGTTCAATTCTGAGGACGTTGACGAAATCGCGTGTCGTGGGCCCCATAGGCCCCGCTCGACGGGCGATTTTATGATCGGCTCATCGGAATTCAATTCTGAAAGTTCCGTTGGGTTCGTATCAGCGTTCCTGACCTGTTGACACTAAGTTTGGTGAATTTTGAGACCTTTGACCCTGACACGTTTTTCGGTTCAAAGCGGGCCCACATGTGGACCCCATTTTGACCCGAAATTGCCGTTTTTGCCCTTGTCTCCAAATTGGACCCAAGGATAGGCATTTCTAGCTGATTGATATTTTCCGGATCTGATGGTGATGTTTATTTCAGCAACCGGAGTACCGCCTGCAATCCCAGCTGAAGTCAGAGCCGCAATTAGAGCCGGAACCACAGGCAAGTGTACCTTGCCAAACCCTGCAGTCTGCTATTTATTTCCTTGACTTAATTTAGCATCATTGGGCAAGTAAAGCTCGTCAATTCTTAGTAGTTCCTGTGATAATATTTTCCTGGAGTTCTTGTGTAAAATCATATAAATTTGTTTTAACTGCTTAACCTAGGAAACGTGTGACGTACTTAGTGTCCGATCATAGTCGGGTGCCAACCCCATACGCGGTATTGGGTACATCATTTAGAGATGGATATTCGATACCCTTACTCTTGGTACTTGTCCTATCAAGTACAACAAAACCCAGGACACTTGACACTATTCATGAGACAGAATCCTCTTGAGATATTCACGATGATTCTGGATAGGATACAGGTTATGACATGGACAGTTTATTCCTAGACATTATATGACTGCTGTATTAGTTATTATCTTGCGTGCCATGGATATGAGACGTGTGATTACATTGGGTGGGGAGAGACACACAGGCTACAGGCTGTTTTCATATATATATACTATTAGTGTGAGGTCGTAGACTCTCCAGCAGAGCTAGACCCTTTACGTGTTATTACTACTACCCGGCTCCCCAACATAGAGCTAGTAGTGGCTCAGCCTGAGTTCTAGTGATGCTCTCAACTTGCATTTATCACTTAGCTGGTTACATAGTTTACCCTGTCGTTTTATTTATTTTTGTACTGCTTATATTTTGGCTTGTATTATCTGTACCTTGCTATGTCCCCTGAGGACCTGGAATGGATGATGTCCCCAGGTATAGCTGAAGAGATCCATCCAGAGATACCCCGTACCAGAGCACTTCCAGGAGCTGTACCAGGACCTGAAGACGAGCTCGCACCAGAGGACTTCTCCTGAACATTGGCCGTATGTAGTCAGTTATTTCTATTTCCAGTTGATTATTTCCTGTCTATTTGCAATTGTTGTACCAGACATATTCTCGGACTGTTTCCCGAGATATTTATTGAGATTTGCTTATTTATTTTATTGCATTATTTCTGGCAGTTACTCTGTATTTATCTGTTGTGGATGAGAATAGATTAGTCTGTGACCTGTATCATTGCTTTATTTCCTGTTAGACTACAGCTTAAGCATGCCCTGATGGATCCATTAAATTGGGTTGTCCATCGGTGCGTGCTGCTGGCCATTGCCGCGTATCCAGTCCCTCGGCATTTTGGGACTGGGGCGTGACACTACATGTAAAGCATAATCTAGACTATAGCCAGAGCTGATCATATAACATTATACTCGGCTAGTTCTTCCTTTTGGTACTAGCTTCATGATTATCTGAATATGTATAGTTTGGGATGCCTTACTATTATATGTTGTTGATTCATACATCTTATAAACTTATTGCTTGCTTGAGATTGAGACACCTAGGATCCTTGACCCAGGATTGCCTATTGGATTGTTGAGTAAACCCCCACATGTCTAGACATCCATGACCGTATCTCGGGGTGTAGAGTACTCTGGTATACGTAGTGACTTTGTCTGCCCCCACTCTCCATTATTCTGGTTCTGGGGCGTAACAATTAGTGATATACAAGAGAGTATCTTGGAGTGAGTATCAAGCTATCTTGATATAGAGTGTATCCATAGTTAAGTGATATGTGTGATACTTGAGGGTAATGTCAAGGTTGAGTTGGTATCAAGTATTATAATTAGATATTGGGTAGTATCTTGGATACGGGATAATAAGTGTATAGGATATGGGTAAGGTATTGGGTATTGGTCAAGGTAATAGTGAGATACTAGGATATGAGTTATAAGGTATTAGGTAATAGGCTAAGGTATTATGAGATACTAATATATATGAGTCTACTTAGTAATATTGTCACACCCGATTCCAGATTTAGTATTTCTTGAAATTCTAGAATTTAATTTTTTCTGATAATGTATTTCCTGTTGTATTTCATATGTTGGTTCCTATCATTATATTATTGTTTTATTTTTTTGTTGCTGAGAGAGATAACCCGAGACCAGTAGAATACCCATTGGCATTGCCATAGACCCGGTTTAGGACTCGCATATAGAATGGATACTTGGTTCAGTTTATTTTGGGTGAACCCATGACTACACCCTATATATTTTTCAGTATATATATGAGCTTTTCTCTCTCTTCTCTTTCTTCTTCATTTTTCTCCTTCCTCCTCTCCCTCAAGCTCCCCCCCCCCCCCAAATCCTAACCCTAAGGGAAAGTTGTTGCGACTTGGACCGTGAGAGGTAGATGCTAGGTGCTACCCAAGGCAAGTACATCTTGCTCAATGGTGAATTCATAGATTTTTGGATTTTTATATATGTTGTTTTTAAAAAAATGTATTTGATGAAAAATGTTCCCTTGTGATGCTAATCATTTTTAGTACTTGAAGTTTTGGATTTTGATATATAAATTTTTGTAGATCTGAGTTTCAAGTTTATAATTTTTATGTGTTCTATGAGTTTTTCTTGGTTTTGACTCTACTAAAAGTTAGTGTTTTTAAAAATAGTTGTTCCTTACGTTAGAGCATTTTATTTCGAGCATTTTGGCTTTTGATTCACTTAATTTGGAGTTAAAATAGAGTTTTATGTAGAAACAAAATTTTGGTTTTTGGAACTTTCGGGCCATGACTGAACTTGCTGTTGGAGAAGACGAAGTCTTCATGCGACCAGCGAGCTATGAGACCGAGAGTGCCATACGGCCGAGAGGGTTATACTGCCTGAACTCTTGTCGCATACTGACAATATGCGTCCATCTTGTTGGACGCATTACTGCTCATTTACACAAGTGTCCTTGAACACCTTGTGCTTTCACTCGCTGAACCAATCGAAAAATTTGTTAAGTCCAAAAGAGAGTCCATGTGGTCAGTAGGTGCATGCAGCCAGAGAGTTCATGCGGCCAATGGGTGCATGCGGCCAGAGAGTCTATGCGACCAGTGAGCGCATGTGGCCAGAGAGTCCATGCGGCCAGTGGGTGCATGCGGCCAGAGAGTCCATAAGACCAGTGAGTGCATGTAGTAATAGAGTCCATGCGGCTAGTGGGTGCATGCAGCCAGTGAGTCCATGCGGCCAGTGGGCGTATGCAGCCAAAAATTTCTTATGTACATTGTGTGTTCCCTGTTGATTAATAATTTCTTTTAGTGATTAATGTTGTATGCTTCCTTATGTTGATGCAAGTTTATGATTCCCGATAAGTTTTGCATATGAGTTCACAAGGCCAGTTTATATACAAGTTCACAATCCTCACGACACCGTAGAAATATTTATGTATGAAAATCCATTGCATTTGGCATCGAAAAATCAAGTGTGAGCATTGTCGAATCTATCGCGTGTCGCGACTACGATAACTCATGAAAAGCCTCGCGATTCATCATTTTAGGGAGTTCTCAAGTTTCCACGACTCGTGAACTTGAAATAATTTAATAATGATTAAACAAGTTAAGATTTACCCAGAGCATTTTTGGAGGAAAGAATATTGCGCTACCGGCTACCATGATCCCCAAGGACCCCATGCGACATGGACAACCCTGCTAGGCAAGGGCTCCATGACTGATCAAGTTTACGTGTGTTGTGGCACATTACAAGACAAGTTTATTGTTTACAAGAAAGTTTGTGATTATAAGACAAGTTTATGTTACAAGACCAGTTTTTGATTCACAAGTCTATATTTATGCTTATAAGTTCAATTTCTGTTTGTGATAAGTAACAAATTATGTTATTCTATGGTTGAGTGTGCATTTAAATTTACTAGACAAGCGTACCCTTGGTCATCCGGGTTGACTGCAGTACCGGTGGTAGAAATATTCTTAGCAATGCATTTCTAGTAATTAGGGCTTGTGATAACCCTAGTTAGTTAATTATAGAAATCCGTAGGCATGTTTGGCCATAAATTGGAGGTTACTTATTTCGTATAGCTCGTTCTTCTAGTTTTATTTTCTTCCGATGCAAGGTTAGGGTGCTAAGTTCTGCTCGGGTGAAGGTCTGTAACCCCGGTCCTTGTTTGGTTGTTGTGGTCCCGATCCAGAGTAGTTCTTATGATCTCTTGTCGCTGGTCTCCTTACTTTTATTTCTGCACTTATTATCAGTTATTTCAGTATTATTCCTAAGACAGGTGTGTTGGTACCGTACAAGTCTCGATATGCATTTATTGCTTTTGTCTCTTTCTGCTTATGTTGTGATGTGTTGGTATATCACCTCAAGCTCTTTTGTGGTACTTGTTGCTTGGGGTTCTGACCTTGTTGATTTTGCATGGCCAGGTTACCCCGAAGAGAACCGGATCCACCCTCGTAGGACTGCGGCCGAAGCTCACGAGTGGGTTTCTTTCTTCCACCTCTCGTCTTGATCATTTCTTTTTGTGATGTTTAACAAGGAGCAGAGTTAGTTCCTTATATATTTTTGAGAATTCGGTCAACATGATGTATATATTAGACCATGGCTGGTATATTCTGATCATGTATTATTAAACTCTGCTAGTACATCATTTTGTATTCACTAGCTTCATGATCATATGTGACATGTAATTTGGGACACCTTTTTACTTTCATATATGATATACTCTTGTACTTGTGTTACTGGATTGAGATAATAGGATTTGTCGGCATTAGGACTGACGTCATAGCATGCTAGAGTCCGCTCATTTGTCTCCTTGACAACTTTAACACATTGTGGCTTACTTTGATATTCTGCAAGGTGAGGTTGGCCATGTCAGTCCCCGTATTTATCCAGTATTCTGGGAGCGGGGCATGACAAATATATATAGACAAATATATATAGTGTATGATACCTATAATACCTAGACCTATAGAGTAAAACCTAGAAAACCTAGAAGTAGCTTGGTATTAGCTAAGGTAGCTACATAGGTTAACCAAATAGGTATTGGAAGACCCAAAATTAGGTATTGACATAGTTTTATCCTATTGACCTAGAATTGACTTAGAAACCTAAATTAAGGTTAGTTATGCTTGTTTATGATTTAAAGTTACCTATTGATATAGAAATTCATATATAGGTTACTTGGACTCCATTTCGGACACTGACTTGTGTTTACAACTCAAGACCCAGGCGAGTACATTCTCTGATAGTTTCCTTACTTGATAGCTTCTATGATACTTGTTTATAGTATTATTTTACTTTATTCCTGACCTGATGGTACACGGATTGGTATATCTTGGATCACCGTCATGAGATGTTACTTTTCATGTTTAGACCTTGTGCTTGTACTGATATTTAGACATTGTTCAATGTACTGGTATTTAGACCTTGATCATTGTGCAAATATTTAGACCTTATATTATGATTCATGTATCGTGACGTGTCATGGTTTGGTTCCATTGTACTAGTCGGGGGTATGGAAGCCCTAGTTAGATATGTAATCATACCCTTAGACCTTGTGGTAGTGTAGACCTTGTGAGAGCTAATCATACACCTCACGTATGATTAGCCAGATCTTATTGGACCTTCTACATTGTCCCAAGCTGATCACATATCGAAACTAGTATTTCAAAACACTTATAGTTACAGTTCTTCATGTTCTATTTCATATATGCTGAATTATGCAATATAGTCATTGTTCACCTATTTCTCATAGTTGGCATTGCTATGCTATCAGTTTTATCTTCTCATCATGTATTATATTTATAATTACTATTTTATAGTCTTTATCATATAATTGGAACTATTATTAGAGTTGTACTCGTTCTATCCTGACTGGATAATATTTTTAGGAGTTATTTGTGCCCCACGTTCTTGGACTTTGGAGTAATGCTATAGTTGATACTGCTCTTGCACTGTGGATAATGAGATGACATTTGTAGAGATCTAGACTAGTATTTCTTATTCTCGTATCATGCTCTAGTTTCACTCCTCTTAATTAGTTGTTTGGATTGCTTTCCTTATCATATCTTCCTTAGTATATTGTGATTGAGTTATGAAGATACTAGTTGTTCTTGTAATAGTTGAGATGATTATCTTTGAGGTCTAGACAGCGTTCTACCCCTGATGTTGCAACGTAGGCTGGACATATCCACGTACTCGGGTCTGAATATCCGGGTGTGGGTCATGACACCTGGTGTGTTGTCATGATGTTGAAGTTGTCGTTGTCGACTCGATATCATCATCTATAGTAGTTGTCAACGGTGGAAGCGACTGGGAGTGTAAAGTAGGTCTCCATAAGGAGCCTCGTATGGATTGACTCCATTGTGGCAGTTCCGTCGATGATGTCCTTCACCAGCTGTGAGCTACTGTAAAGTAGGCCCCCTGCCACTTTCACCGCCAGCTACTGGATCTATATATGTTGAAGGGAGCCGAGGATGAACTACCTACCGGCCCGTATGCTGACTACTTGCCGAGGTGGATTATTGGCATGCGACGGCCCCAATCGCAGCGGAGGGAGAGGGAGGAGCGTCACCAAAATTGGTGCTCTGATACCATAAACAAAATGATGGAAAAATAGTTTTGTATATCTTGCAATAATTTGTTTGTATAAGCTAGTTGCTTATATAGAATTAAAATAAAGTTATTCTAGGAATTTTGCTATTCTAGGTATATTATAATTATACACAAAGTAATTACTGGTTGATTCTTGATGATATGTGATCCACAATTTGATCCATTATTTATCCAATTACAAGTTGCTGATTAATTTATTTCCTATAACAAAAAGATCAAGATACAACATTATGGCTATCTCCAATAGGGATTTCTAAAATTGAGTTTATATCTATTTGTCATTGTACTTTAAGGATTTTCTATCCTAGTTGGTAGAGTTTTTACATAGAAGTTGTAAAAAAAATACTCTCCAATGGTTCTCAATTTTTATCCTACGTGGCAGCAAATAAAATGGTTAATTTAATGATTTAGTTTAAAGCTATGGCCCAATATTAATTGCTATAAAAGATTGAGATTTTCTATAGAAATTCTCCATCCTATATATGTGCCACATAGGATAAAAATTAGGATATAAATCACTGTTGGAACAAGTGTTTTTTCCCTAAAAAAGATTTCTACCATAAAAATATGGGAGATAAAAACTTCCATTGGAGATGGCCTAATATTCCTTCCACTCCTTCAATCTCTCTGTCCTTTTCCTCAACAACCTAATGGAAAATTATTCTTCCTCATTCGATCCATGTAACTAATTTCAAGACCTCCACTGATCTTCTTTCAAATTCATATGTCGACTCCTATGATCCTTCAAGTTTCGACGATAAGCTCATACATTCTGACAACAATATCACCAAGGCAATTTCTGACATTCTAAGGGCCTTGTACAAATATTAAAAATGACCTTTTTTACTACTCTAAAAAAGGACTGTTTTGAAATTCAGGGGCGGCGCTTAATGGAGACTAAAGGGGGGCCATGTCCCCTCCCCCCCCCCCCCCCCATTTTTTTATTTTCTTAATAAATATTTTACTTTTAGATATTAAACCCTTCTAAAATACAATTTTTCCAATAAAAAAAAAGTGATTTACTCCTCTAAAATATAGTTTTCCCCTCCAAACATCAGAGTCAAACTCCGTCCCTGATGACATTATATGACCTTGTTACTGTAGTTTGTTGAGTTATGGGGGACTTATTTAGTCCCACATCGGTTAGAAAATAAGGAGGAGACTAGCTTCCTCCTATATATATGTACCCCCTCACTTGGAAATAAATCAATCAAGTCTTTTCTACATGGTATCAGAGCCAAATCTCGGAATCTTTTCTCCCAAAAAATAATTTCTCTCACCCCCTGTCTCTCTCGACCTCCCCCCCCCCCCCCTCCTACGCCTCCCTCTGTGAGTGAAAGCCACCCTCACCCCACACTTGGGTGCCGTCGACGTCCCCTGCGGGTATCGTCAAACCCGTTAGGAGGTAGGGTACGCTCCTCGTCATACGCTAGTGTAGGCGAGTTTTACCCATCGTGTATGTCACTATCATATTTCTAGATTAGGGTATTTTTATCATTTAGCATATTTTATATTTAGTGATTAAATATTTATATATTATGCTACTAATTATTTATTATGTGTTGTGCTATTTATTTATTAGTTAGTGGAATAGCCTAATTATTGGACTTGTCATAGTGGACCTAATTAGAACTTGTCATGACATATTGAGCCCAACATTGGGTTAGCCCATTAGACCCATTCCTTTAGTTAATTAAAGAGATTAGATTAATTTTTATTAGAATTAGATGCTTCCTAATATAGCCCTCCTAATTAATTCCTCATAACCAACTAGTGGGGCCATTTTGGACTTTGCAAGGTTGCTTAGGAGAGTGACAAGGGGTTGGCCACTATAGGAGGGAGTTCTCTCTCTCTCCTCTTTATTTTTTTCATTCTAATTATAGATCCCTAATTATGTTATTCCCTAATTCATTCATCCCTCTACAAAATTTACCACAATCCACTCTCATTCTCTTTCATTTACATCATCTAAGGAGCATTGGAGCTTGAATTACAAGGAACACTTGGAGAAGGAGGAATTGGCTAGAAACTTGTGTCATAATTGTGTCTATTTGAGCTATTCATTCGGAATCTATCTCCCAATAGGCAAAATTTTGATTTTTCTTATATTTTAGACTATAATTCATGCATTTGATTATTAGGAAATCTTACATGGCTTAGGGCTACCCATAGGAAGAAGTTCTAGGCCCAATTGACCTTTATTGTGATTTCTACATAAGTTTTTTGTCTATTTTAGGAGAATTCCAAGATTGATACATCAAATGTGTGTCCTAAGACCAATTAGGCCTAATTAGACTTATATTGATAGTATGAGACTAGTTACATGTCCACAATTGGACACGAGTAGAGCGTATCATGGTATTTTGTGATACACTATGATACATGAACTCATTTTAGGGATTTTGTGTATATTAGTGTAATTTATATTCAATTTCTATTATAACTCATTACTTTAGTTGTATATAGATGTAATTGATATGTATAATTAGTATTTGTTGGGTATTGGGATTTAGGTACCTTGGTTGAGAGAGTATCATGGCACGATAGTGAGTGCCTTGACATTGTGCACTCAAGGTGTTTGATGAATTGGCTATTAGTGTGTGTATTGTGTACACTCAAGCATTATTTATGATATATATAGATATTTATATATATAATTATTAGGTAGTGTGTTAGCTATATGGGTGTGGGATTGATACAAATGAGAGTGTGTGCACATATATTTGTGTGTGTATTGAGCATGGGGGTGTGGTACATGGTGGGTGATGCATTGGTGAATTATGAGTGTCTGTACTGCAATTAAGTTGTGCATAACAGTTATTTGGGAGCAAGGGGGTTTACTGATTTGGGGCAGTCCACATTCAGTACAGGTAATGTGGTAAGGAGAGGAGGCATATGTGCACTGTGTGCATAAATATCAGTAATAGCAGCAGCAGTGGTTGGGGGGAAACTACAACTAAGGGTTAAGAGATATAACAGTAATAGCAGCAATAGCATCATGGATCAAAGTTATAGAAACAGGGAACAACAACAACAAATGAAGCATTTAGAATAGCAACAACAGCAATAACATTAGCAAGCAATCCAGCAGCAGCAATAACAAGTGTGGGGTTGTGTCAGATTGGAGGAAATTGTAGGCTTGAACTTCATGTTCGAGTGTTGGACTTAGTGGTAGCAGCACCTCAACTGGGGACTGAGTATTAATATCGGGGTAGTAGTATCTTAGTGATTATAATTAGACTTTAGAGTGGCTCGGATGCAAGGTATGTCTGGGGCAAGGGTAGCTCAAGTGTTGGCAGTGTCACGCACCAGTCCCAAAATATCGAGGGACCAGACACGTGACAATGGCCAGCAGCACGCACCGATGGACAAACCCAATTTAATGGATCCATCAGGGCGTACTTAAGCTGTAAAACAAAGTCTACGACAACATGGCACAACTAATCTCATCCACACAAGATAAAATATGATCCATAAATATAAGAAATGTAAATCATCAAACAGTCTCACAAAGTGCTTCGGAGAACAATCCGATAAAATCTGATACAATGGTTCAACAGACCAAAATATAAATGACTGAATAAAATAAATACTGAGCATGTAACATGGATGCTCAGGAAAAGTCTTCAGCTAACACCTCGTCCTCGGGTGTCGGTACAACTCATGTATCTGCTTCTGATCCTGATGCTGTTGTTGTCCCGTATACCTCGGGATAAATCTCGTTTGCAAATCCTGGGGACATAATCCGGATCCAGGTCCTCAGGGGACATAGCAAGGTACAGATAATACAAGCCAAAATAAATGCAGTGCAGCAAATAATGAAATAAATAGGGTAAGCTATATAACCATCTATGTGAAATGCAAGATGAGAGCATCATGAGTACACAGGCTAAGCCACTATAAGCTCTGTGTCGGGGAGCCGGTAGCAGTAATAATGAGTAATGGGCCAAGCTCGGGTTTCAGAGTCTTGTGCCTCACAATAGTAGGGGATATATATATGTAATCAGCCTGTAGCCTGTGTGTCTCTCCCCACCCAATGTAATCATACGTCTCATGTCCATAATGTCTCATGTACATGGCACGCAAGATCATAGCTAATGCAGTAAGTCATAGAGTATCCAAGAGTATAATGTCTATGTCAGAAATCTGTATCCTATACAGAATCACCATAAATATCTCAGAAAGATCATGTCTCATGTATAGTGTCAAGTGTCTTGGGTATAATGTACTTGATAAGACAGTACTAGAATGTAAAGGGGTCACGAATGTCCATCTCTAGATGACATACACAACATCGCATACGGTGTTAGCACCCGACTAATAATCGGACGCTAAGTAAGTCACACGGTCCTAGGTTAAGCATGCACAGCAATATAAATAAAGCAAGGAAATATGCAACAAGAACTGTAAAGTTGGAAAGGTATACTGGCCCACTGATGTATAAATAAGTCAAGAAAATAAGTAGCAAAGCTGCAGGGTTTGGCAAGGTACACTTGTCTGGGGTTTGAATACCAACAATCGTCCCTGTATCAGTGGATCCTGTAGGTACTCCTCCAAAAGCTGTAATAAACATCACCAACAGTCTCAGAAGATATCAAATAGCTAGAAACGTCTGTCTTTAAGTCCAATTTGGACACAAGGGCAAAAATGACATTTCTGGGCCAAAACGGGGTCCACATGTGGGCCACTTTGCACCGAAAAGCGTGTCAGGGTCAAAGGTCTCTAAATTTGCCAAACTTAGGGTTAAAAAGTCAGGAACGATGATACAAACCCAACGGAACTTCCAGAATTGGATTCCGATGAGCCGATCACAAAATCGCCCGTCAAGTGGAGCTTGTGGGGCCCACGATACGCGATTTTGCCAATGTTCTCAGAATCGAACCAAACTTGGGTCACAGGACCAGCGTATTGCTACGAGTCCGATGGCGCAAGTTTTGTCTCGATCCGACGTATGTACACAAAGTTACAGCGTGTTCCAGAATAGGCGGATACGGGGCGTTGTCGGCGGATACGCGTTGATTTCGGTGTGCACGCACATCCAAATCAACTTCTACGAAATCCCACACATCCGTATCAACGACGCGCACATTTTGGTAAAGACCGTGTGAGACCAAGTTATCCCGTTTGGCGGGACGCACTCAGTTCCGGGGTAAAATATGTCGTTGGTTTTTCTGTTTTTGGATCACGGTTTGCGATCACCACAGGACGCGATGCACCGAGCGGGTTGTACGGGCATCGAGAGGGTTACACAGTCTACGCATTGCAACAGACAGAATCGAAAACGAAATTACGAGGAGAGAGGAAACGCTACCTGAACAGGGCTCCGTGGATCTGAGTTTCACGTGTCCGAGTGTCTGGATCGCGTCCTAGTCCTGTGTCCGCTGTCGGATCCTGCTGTGTCCGTATCCGGAGACAGCGGGGGCACTCCCCGACGGGAATCGACGCAGCCTAGGGCGTCCGGGTGCTGGTCGACGGCGTCAAGCGGCTGTACGGAGAGGAGCGGGGTCGGGGCTGCTGTCGTCGGAGTTGTTGTGGGCCGGAGAAGCGGCGGAGCGGCTCGCTGCGGGCCGGGCGGCGCTCGGGGAGGCGACAAGGTGAGGAGGGGAGACACTGGCCGGGGCTGGAGGACGGGAGGAGACGGCTGCGGGGTTCTCGCCGGCGCTGAGGGAGTCGGTGGCTGGTCGAGCGGAGGACGGGGTCGTCGAGGGCTGAGCGGAGGGTGCTGCTGCGAGCGGGGTGCTCGGGTGAGGTGGATGATCGGGGACGGGGAGTTCTCAGCGGCGGGGAGATGGCTCAAGGGATGGCGACGTCGTGATCGGGAGGTCGACGGCGAGGGGTTCGAGCGGCTGCGGCGGTGAAGAGATGAGAGAGGAAGGGTGCGGCGGCTAGCTGGGCACGGAAGTCGAGAGCAATAAATAGCCGCTACAGTGAATCCGGTAGGGTTAGGGTTTTGGTCGGGTTCGGATTTGGGTCGGGTTACATGGATCTGACCTGACCCGACCCGTTAAGGATGGGTTGGTCCGGTTCGGTTCACTGTGGTTTGGTTTATTTTGGTTCAAGTGAACCGGGTTCAGTCAGGTTTAAATCGGTTTAATCCTACCTCGGTTTATAGGACTTTAAAAATGATTCCGGAGTCCAATAAATTCACAGAAAATTACCCTATGTCCAATTTTCCATTTTACACCATAAAATATTATTTTCATAATATTTTAACATCAATTAACAGCATTTAAAAATCTTTTAATCACAATTACCTTAGTTTTAATTCCAGAAAATTTACCAAAAAATTAGGAAAAATTATATTAAAATATCCTGAAAAATTAGGGTGTTTACAATCTACCCCCCTTAAGAGGATTGCGTCCTCGCAATCAAAGAATAACTACTAAAGGAAAGAACTATGGAAATTACAAGAATGCTTAGGTGATAACTGCATCCGCGAATAAGTGAGGATAACGCTGGCGCATACTATCCTCCTGTTCCCAGGTCGATTCGCCAGGAGAATGATGTTTCCAAGCTACACGAACCAGTCTAATTGTCTGTCCTTGTAATGTCTTCTCACTGTAGTCGAGGATGCCAACTGGTTGTTCTTCATACCTCAAGCTAGGGCCCACTGCGATCTCTGAATGATCGACTACGTGACTTGGGTCGGTCACGTACCTTTTCAGCTGTGAGACATGGAATACGTCATCCACTCCCTCTAAGGATGGAGGTAATGCAAGACGATAAGCCACCTCACCAATGCGCTCTAGAATATCAAATGGCCCGATGTACCTTGGGCTCAACTTGCCTCTGCTTCCGAATCTAATAGTACCTCGAGTGGGCGAAATCCTCAAGAATACGTGCTCTCCTTCTTTGAACTCTAGGGGACGTCTGTGAGTATCAGCCCAATGCTTTTGTCTGTCCTGAGCTGCTCGAAGATGATTCTAAATTTGTTTTACCTTCTCCACTGTCTGCATTATCAATTCTGGACCCAGTATTTGACGTTCACCAACGTCACTCTAACATATCGGCGATCTACACTTTCTACCGTGCAATACCTCGAATGGTGCCATCTGAATGCTGGCCTGATAACTGTTGTTGTAGGAGAACTCCACCAAGTGCAAATGATCTTCCCAAGATCCTCCAAAGTCTAGCATACACGATCGCAACATATCCTCCAAGATCTGAATCGTGCGCTCCGATTGACCATCTGTCTGTGGATGGTAAGCTGTGCTGAATTTGAGTCTGGTGCCAAGACTCTCTTGCATGCTTCGCAATAAATGAGATATAAATCTCGAATCTCGATCCGATACAATACTAACCGGCACTCTATGTAATCTGACAATTTGTCGCATATACATGTCGGCTAGTACCTCTGTGGACTGTCCAACTCTAAATGGCAAGAAATGTGCCAATTTAGTGAGTCGATCCACGATAACCCATACCGCATCTCTTCCGCTGGGGCTCCTTGGAAATCCTGTGACAAAATCTATCGTGATATGTTTCCACTTCCATTCTGGTATAGGAAGTGGCTGTAACATACCTGCAGACCTTTGGTGCTCGGCCTTTACTTGCTGACATACTAAATATTTTGCCACAAATCTTGCAATCTCCCTTTTTATTCCATGCCACCAATAATACTGCCTCAAGTCTCGGTACATCTTGGTTCCTCCTGGGTGAACAGAGTACATAGAGCTATGTGCTTCAGTCATTAACTCCTGTCTCAATTCTCCATTTGGAACATACAGGCGATTTCCATACCTTAATGTCCCGTCTTCATGTATGCGAAGTCCTGTCTACATGCCGGCTTCTGTCCTCTCTTTGAGTCTTCGGAATCTAGCATCGGTGGGCAATGCCTCTTTAATCCTCTCCACAAGTGATGACTTAACTTTGAGATTAGCTAGCATGCCACTCTGTCCTGGTAAAACAACCAATATCTGAAGCTCCTGTAGATCTCTCAATAACTCCGGCTGCATCGTCAAGAAATAAGCCGTAGGCTTCCTGCTGAGTGCGTCTGCTACGACATTCGCCTTTCCCGGATGATACTGCAGATCTATATCAAAGTCTACCATCAACTCCAGCCAACGTCTCTGTCTCATGTTGAGCTCCTTCTGAGTATATACATACTTCAGACTCTTGTGATCAGTAAAGATTTCTACCTTCTCCCCATAAAGATAGTGCCTCCAAATCTTCAGTGCAAATATAACTGCTGCTAGCTCCAGATCGTGTGTTGGGTAGTTCTTCTCATGGACCTTCAACTGTCTAGATGCATAAGCAATAACTTTGCCATGTTGCATCAAAACATATCCTAGTCCACTACCTGATGCATCACTGTAAACAACAAAATCTCCTGTCCCTGAAGGAAGAGTCAAGACAGGTGTTGTTGTTAATCTTCTCTTCAATTCTTCAAAAGCCTTCTGGAAGTCTTCTGTCCATGTAAACTCCTGATCCTTACGTGTCAACTTCGTCATAGGCTCTGCAATCCTTGAGAAATTTTCTACAAACCTTCGGTAATATCCCGCAAGTCCGAGAAAATTTCTCACCTCTGCAACTGATGTAGGTGTAGGCCAAGTCTCTATTGCAGCAACTTTCTCCGGATCAACTGAAAGTCCTTCTCTTGAGATGATATATCCCAAGAAAGGCACTTTATCCATACAAAACTCACACTTACTGAGTTTGGCATATAACATCTCCTGTCTCAAGGTCTCTAACACGATTCTGAGATGCTCCTCGTGCTCTTCGTGGCTCTTGGAATATACTAGAATGTCGTCAATGAACACAACCACAAATTTATCCAAGAACTGATGAAAGACTCTGTTCATCAAACTCATAAACACTGCTGGAGCGTTGGTTAAACCAAACGGCATTACCAAGAACTCATAATGTCTATACTTGGTCCTGAAAGCTGTCCTCGGTATATCCTCCTTCCTTACTTTGATCTGATGATAGCCGGATCTAAGGTCAATCTTCGAGAATACCCTAGCACCACTCAATTGATCGAATAGATCATCAATGCGTGGTAAGGGATACCTGTTCTTGATGGTCACAGTATTTAGTGCCCTGTAGTCAATGCACAACCGTACTGTTCCATCCTTCTTCGGTAAAATAATATGGGTGCTCCCCAAGGTGAAATACTGGGCCGAATAAAACCCTTCTCCAAAAGATCATCAACTTGTTCCTTCAACTCCACTAACTCCTTAGGTGCTAGCCGATATACTGATGAAGTGATAGGCTCTGCTCCTGGAGTTAAGTCTATTGTGAATTCTATTTCCCGATCAGACGGTAAACCTAGAAGATCATCAGAAAATACATCCACAAACTCAGATATGACTCTTGGGTAACCTGTCTCCCCTTCTACAGATAGTACCCTAAGAGTAGGCTGAACTCTTTGCTCTACAGCTCCCCGAAGAAACTTAAATTCTAGATGTCCAAGCGGTCTAAATATAACCCGTCCAAGTCGGCAATCAAGAGTCGCATGGTACTGATTTAACCAGTCCATACCAAGTACAATATCATAACCCGGCATGGAAAAGATCAGAAATTGAGCTCGCATCTCTCTTCCACAGACTACTACAAAACATGATCTACAGATGTTACTAACTGGGATAATTCTACCTCCCGTAAGAATTCTCTTTATCTTCGGAAGGGGTGCGGTAGCTACTCTATGGGTGGCTACAAAGCTAGCTGCTATAAATGAATGCGATGCTCCAGAATCAAATAAAGCTACAGCTGGTAATGAAGCTACTAAAATAGTACCTGCGATAACCTCTCCTGCAGTAGCTTCCTCCTCAACGGCCAATATAAATGCCTGGCCTCGTCCCTGAGCTTGGCCTCTCTGCTGCTGAGCCTGCTGAAATAGAGCTGCCTGTGGTGCCAGTGGTGGTCTCTGCTGATTTCCTCCTGGAATTGGTGGTCTGACTCCTCCAACTCCTGTCTGCGGTGCTCATACTGCTGGATAAGCTGGTCGTGGTGCAGGTAAAGCTTATCTCGGTGCTCCCTTTCTGCACTCGGTGCAGTCTCTGGTTGAATGCTGGTTGGATCCGCAAGCCAGGCATAGTCCTAACTTGCGTCTGCATTCTCTCTCAATGTGACCTACCTTGCCGCAGTGGTGACAAGTAGGGAGAGATATGGCCCTGTATGCTGTTCTCTCTGGCATACTCCTCTGGGACCGTTTTGCCGAATCCCCATGTGTTGTCCTAGATGGTGCTGATGTGATTGACCTCTTCAGATTTGACTCCCTTCTAGTGACGCGCTCCATGTGTCGTGCTGTTGCAAGGACGTCGGTATATGATGTAGGTGCGACCGATCCAATCAACCTCTGGAGCTCGAACTTCAGTCCGTCAAAGAACTTCTCAACTTTCTCTTCCTCTGTCGAAATCAAGGTTGGGGCGAAGCGACTCAGATGAATAAATTCTGCGTTGTTTTCTTCCACTAACATATTGCCTTGGATAAGGCGGTTGAACTTGTCTCTGAGCTCCGACCGTGCAACTGCTGGAATATACATCTCTCGGAAGAGTCTGGAGAACTATTCCCAAGTGACTCGGTCCTGTCCGAGCCTTCTCTCTTCTGATAACCACCAATGATGTGCATTTTTAGTCAACTGCATTCTGACAGCAGTCATCCATTTCTCTCTCGGAAGTTCAGCTGCTTCCAACTGGTGTTGTATGTTCGTGAGCCATTCGTGAACTTCTGTTGGCCCCTCTTTACCAGAAAAGGTACGAGGCTTGAGCTGACGAAAATCGGTGATAGATCCCGTCGCTGATCGCCTCGCTGGTGGGTTTGCCTGCTCCATTGCTGATACTAGGCTGGTTCTCAAATACTCTGCCTCGTGACGCTAAGCCTCGTGCTGAACCTGCTGCTGGGCTTGCATCATGGCATACATTATCTGAAACATCTGTTGCCCGTCCATGGCTTGCCCTGGCGGGAAAACTGGCATCTGTGGAGTGAACTGTGGCGGAGGTGGGATGTCATCACGCCGGAACCTTGGATTAGGCTGGCCGGTTTGATTGCTTTGCGATGTTTGTCCTCCATTACCTGGTGTCACTCCATCTATATAAGTAACCACAGCGTCGTGTGGTGTATCCAAGGGATTCTCATCTCCGTTCCTGGGATCCATTACTCTGCAACCAAAAGATAAACTATAAGAACGCTCATAGGAATCAACACAGGATGCAAATCAAGTAACAAATTCGAGTTCGATATAGAGTTCAAAAATGGTTCAAACAATGGATGAGATCCTATAACTTATCCTATCCTTTAGGGCAGGTTTGTTCGGTCCCTAAGTTGAAACCGAACGATTTAGTCGTAGACCTGCATGGGCTACCACAAAAACTATGTCACGCCCCAGTCCCAAAATACCGAGGGACCAGACACGTGGCAATGGCCAGCAGCACACACCGATGGACAAACTTAATTTAATGGATCCATCAGGGCGTACTTAAGCTGTAAAACAAAGTCTACGACAACATGGCACAACTAATCTCATCCACACAAGATAAAATATGATCCATAGATATAAGAAATATAAATCATCAAACAGTCTCACAAAGTGCTTCGGGGAACAACCCGATAAAATCTGATACAATGGTTCAACAGACCAAAATATAAATGACTGGATAAAATAAATACTGAGCATGTAACACGGATGATCAGAAAAAGTCTTCAGCTAACACCTCGTCCTCGGGTGTCGGTACAGCTCCTGTATCTGCTTCTGCTCCTGCTACTGCTGCTGTCCCGTATACCTCGAGATAAATCTCGTCTGCAAATCCTGGGAACATAATCCGGATCCAGGTCCTCAGGGGACATAGCAAGGTACAGATAATACAAGCCAAAATAAATACAGTGCAGCAAATAATGAAATAAATAGGGTAAGCTATATAACCATCTATGTAAAATGCAAGATGAAAGCATCACGAGTACTCAGGCTGAGCCACTACAAGCTCTGTGTCGGGGAGCCGGTAGCAGTAATAATGAGTAATGGGCCAAGCTCGGGTTTTAGAGTCTTGTGCCTCACAATAGTAGGGGATATATATGTAATCAGCCTGTAGCCTGTGTGTTTCCCCACCCAATGTAATCACACATCACATGTCCATAACGTCTCATGTATATGGCACGCAAGATCATAGCTAATGCAGTAAGTCATAGAGTATCCAAGAGTATAATGTCTATGTCAGAAATCTGTATCCTATACAGAATCACCATGAATATCTCAGAAAGATCCTATCTCATGTATAGTATCAAGTGTCCTGGGTATAATGTACTTGATAAGATAGTACTAGAATGTAAAGGGGTCACGAATGTCCATCTCTAGATGACATACACAACATCACGTACGGTGTTGGCACCCGACTAATAATCGGACGCTAAGTAAGTCACACGGTCCTAGGTTAAGCATGCACAGCAATATAAATAAAGCAAGGAAATATGCAACAAGAACTGTAAAGTTGGCAAGGTATACTGGCCCACTGATGTATAAATAAGTCAAGAAAATAAGTAGCAAAGCTGCAGGGTTTGGCAATGTACACTTGCCTGGGGTTTGAATACCAACAGTCGTCCCTGTATCAGTGGATCCTGTAGGTACTCCTCCAAAAGCTATAATAAATATCACCAACAGTCTCAGAAGATATCAAATAGCTAGAAACGTCAGTCCTTAAGTCCAATTTGGACACAAGGGCAAAAATGACATTTCTGGGCCAAAGCGGGGTCCACATGTGGGGCACTTTGCACCGAAAAGCGTGTCAGGGTCAAAGGTCTCCAAATTTGTCAAACTTAGTGTCAACAAGTCAGAAACGATGATACGAACCCAACGAAACTTCCAGAATTGGATTCCGATGAGCCGATCACAAAATCGTCCGTCAAGTGGAGCTTGTGGGGCCCACAATACGCGATTTTGCCAATGTTCTCAGAATCGAACCAAACTTGGGCCACAGGACCAGCGTTTTTCTACGAGTCCGATGGCGCAAGTTTTGTCTTGATCCGACGTGTGTACACAAAGTTACAGCGTGTTCCAGAATAGGCGAATACGGGGCGTTGTCGGCGGATACGCGTTGATTCCGGTGTGCACGCACATCCAAATCAACTTCTGCGAAATCTCACACGTCCGTATCAACGACGCGCACATTTCGATAAAGACCGCGTGCGACCAAGTCGTCCCGTTTGGCGGAACGCACTCAGTTCCGGGGTAAAATAGGGTGTTGGTTTTCCTGTTTTTGGATCGCGGTTTGCGATCACCACAGGACGCGACGCACCGAGCGGGTTGCACGGGCATTGAGAGGGTTACACAGTCTACGCATTGCAACAGACGGAATCGAAAACGAAATTACGAGGAGAGAGAAAATGCTACCTGAACAGGGCTTCGTGAATCTGAGTTTCACGTGTCCGAGTGTCTGGATCGCGTCCTGGTCCTGTGTCCGCTGTCGGATCCCGCAGTAGGGGACTCGCCGGTGGGAGTCGACGCGGCCTAGGGCGTCCGAGTGCTGGTCGACGGCGTCGAGCGGCTGTGCGGAGAGGAGCGGGGTCGGGGCTGCTGTCGCCGGAGTTGCTGCGGGCCGGAGAAGCGGCGGAGCGGCTCGCTGGGGGCCGGGCGGCGCTCGGGGAGGCGACGAGGTGAGGAGGGGAGACACTGGCCGGGGCTAGAGGATGGGAGGAGACGGCTGCGGGGTTCTCGCCGGCGCTGAGGGAGTCGGTGGCTGGTCGAGCGGAGGACGGGGTCGTCGAGGGCTGAGCGGAGGGTGCTGCTGCGAGCGGGGTGCTCGGGTGAGGTGGATGATCGGGGACGGGGAGTTCTCAGCGGCGAGGAGATGGCTCAAGGGACGGCAGCATCGTGATCGGGAGGTCGACGGCGAGGGGTTCGAGCGGCTGCGGCGGTGAGAAGATGAGAGAGGAAGGGTGCGGCGGCTGGCTGGGCACGGAAGTCGAGAGCAATAAATAGCCACTACAGTGAATCCGGTAGGGTTAGGGTTTTGGTCGGGTTCGGGTTTGGGTCGGGTTTCAAGGATCCGACCCGACCCGACCCGTTAAGGATGGGTTGGTCCGGTTCGGTTCACTGTGGTTTGGTTTATTTTGGTTCAAGTGAACCGGGTTCAGTCAGGTTTAAATCGGTTTAATCCTACCTCGGTTTATAGGGCTTTAAAAATGATTCCGGAGTCCAATAAATTCACAAAAAATTACCCTATGTCCGGTTTTCCATTTTACACCATAAAATATTATTTTCATAATATTTTGACATCAATTAATAGCATTTAAAAATCTTTTAATCATAATTACCTTAGTTTTAATTCTAGAAAATTTACCGAAAAATTGGGAAAAATTATATTAAAATATCATGAAAAATTAGGGTATTTACAGGCAGCAAGGGTGCATTAGATTAGTTGCATATACCATTACTTGCAAACTAAGGGGTTGGAGGTATAAGTGAGGTGATGCCCAATGGTATCATGAAGGTTATAGCAACGATATCAGTAGGATGCATTATTTTTAATGTTGTATTGTAATAGCCTTGGGGGTGTGCCAATGCACCCTGATGCACTGGTTGATGTGCACTGCAGTAGGAAGTGTTAGGTGCATGCTTGATTGCCAAGCAATGGGTGGAGGCATGTGTTGAGTTAATGTATAGGTGAGTTGGGTGTTGGTATTTAGTAATACCAAGATATTAGTAAGGTAATAAGATAATAATAAGATACTATATGGTATTAGTTATATAAGTCTATATGTATGATACTCAGGGTATATAGTCTAGTATGATTAAATGACTAGTGTAGTGACTTAGAAACCTAGGTATAACCTAGTAGATTGACTAGTTTGACCCTAAAGGTCAACCCTTTAGGTAGTTTGACCTAGTTTAGCCTAGATTGACTAGTGTGACCTAGTCTCGACCCAGCAAATCATATTTTAGTGCATTTAAGTTTGTTATCACTTTGCTACACCCAAATGACATGATATTTCATATATAGGTCTGTGTGACACCAGTTTCGCTAGTCTCCTCCTATATATATATATATATATATATATATATATATATATATATATATATATATATATATATATATATATATATATATATATATATATATACCTCCTCTCTTGGAAATCAATCAATCAAGCCTTTTCTACAGTTTCTAAAAAATTAGGAGGTATTGGCTTCTAAAAATGGTCTCTTCATAACTGCTAGTAAATTTACTCCCAAAGAAAACTTGCACTCAGATATGGAGATGTCAATCTATGACGATGATCAGAACAAGGCGATGTGTAATGGTCAAGAATGGACATGATCATCTTAATAGGAATTCTTCCTCTTCCTCTCTGATTAGATCTTTTGACATGGTTCAAGAGGTTTAGCCTCTCGCTGCATTCCAATCTACTAATGACATGATGTGCATATCTACGTACGAAAGCTTGCTATATGATCATGGTACTAACGTACAAGACTAATGTACAATTCATGACCGTTTCTGAGCATGTACAATATGTGCAATCACACAGGGTCCCAAAAATCAGAAGGACGAAAATTTTTTAACCTCGGTATATATTACTAACATGAAATATCTATTTTTAGATTTAGGTCTCCCTATTATTTTTAGAAATTGCAATAGGGTGAAAAGACCTTTTTTAGAGTGATTAAATTTTTTTTTAGTATTTGTACAAGGTCCTTAAAATGTTAGAAACGGTCGTGAATGTATTCATACGAATCAAGAAGGCGGTAAGAGACGTAATAAGACTATATATATATATATATATATATATATATATATATATATATATATATATATATATATATAGGAGTAATTAGTTAAAGGACAATGGACCATCGAAGGAGATAGGTAAGGGATAAAAGAAATTTCTCACAAGTTTTGAAATATTTTGTGTCTTTGAATTTCAAGTATCTTGTCCATAATTTACTTTTTTCAAGGAAAATATGCAGAAATGCTAACCATCAAAAAATACACATTTTGTATAGGGTATTGGCTAGTCTTGTACACCAATATGGTTTGAGGAGGTGGTCCTACATAGCTCAGATGTTAAAAGGGAGAAAGGGAAGCAATGTAGAAAGAGGTGGCACAACCATTTCAGACCAAACATTCAAGGTTCCCATTAGCATTCTCCAAATATTCTCTTCTTTGCAAATAAAATGTCTCGTACAATACGAGAAAGAGAATAACTTACATTTTATTGCAAGGAAGTCATTCATGAAGATCTTTAATCTTTCCAAACTTTTTTTAACACTTTCTCATTTTCCACTAACAAAATATACTTCTGCATTCACGATTAATTTTATGAATGATTATAGAAGATGAAAATGAGACATCTTACTACTATTTATAAGAAAGTTAAAACTTCACCGTTATTTTTTTTCCCACAAATATTATTATTTATGCTTACTAAATAAAATTGTTTAATAAATTTAATACGGATAGTTAGATAATTACATACAGAAAAAATTTAAAAAGAATTATTGTTAGCTCTTTCCGGATGGTAAAAAATAATTAAAAGACTTTGTTGTTCTCAAATAGTAAAAAATGAAAAAACTATTGTTTGATATTTTAAACGTATAAAATTATATACAACGCATATACATATATACTAGTATGTATTGTCGCTTTGTGTGTTGTTCTTAGTAATTTTGTTTTTTGCTTTCTTTCCCAAAGTTCTCAAACCATGTTATCAACGTAAGTAGTGAGATCCAAAATGTGCAGGATTGTATAAGCTACATGAAGTAGGAAACAATGTTTTCTTTTCAAATATCAAAGTACATCTAAAAGAACAAGTTTATGTTACACATATGTAAAACAAACAAGTAGTAAGAGTGTGTCTGGGAACATTTTTGGGAAGGAAAAGAAAATTTTGAAAAAAAAGAAAATGAAGAGGAGTAATATGAAAGTAAAATTAATTTTCTTTCCCTTATTTGTATGACAAAAAAGCAGGGAAAAAAAAGTGAAAAAAATAAAATTTTGTGAGTTTGTGTAATGAAGATATAACTACTATTTAGCCATTGATTTTCTCAAACCAAAAGTTATACTTACATTTTTAGGGATAATTGAATAAATTTTTCCAAAATTCTCGCATCTCTTTCCATTTTTCTCCCATTTCTGGAAAAAAAAATAGTGGAGCCAACATAATTTTTTTTTTCCCTCAAATTACTCTTCCCATTTTCCAAACCCCATCATATTTTATTTTCTTCCATTTTTTTTCCTTCCCAAACAATATGTAAAGAAAACTAGAGGGGTGTTAGTTTTTTTCATAATGTTATCACTTTAAAGTGATGAGCACTATATAATACCAACATTTCAAAGTATAAATATTATTAGATTTTTATAACTATATAATGCACTTTAAGGTGCTTCTATTTGTTTTTTTATTACTTTAAAGTACATTATAAATATATGAATCGACCATTTTAACTTCAAATACTATGACATCATTTTAAACACAATTTCAATATATATATATATATATATATATATATATATATATATATATATATATATAATTTCATCCTCATATACTTTTATCAATACAACATAAACCAAATCCATCCTTAAGTTCACCATTAAATATTTCCTAGCCCAAAAGACGTGTTGAACTCTACTCTCTTTCTTCCAAAACTCTCTTGGTTCCTAAACCTGTGTATATATTCATCAATAATACATTGATAACTCTCGTTTCATCTCTCCTATGTTGCACAGACAAAAAAATGAAACAAAATGGAGATGAAATACGACACGATTTCTATCATAACTTCAATCACAACTTCAATCACGACAAACCTAAAATCCAAACCTTCAAATTCCCAACTTTTATGAGCAAAAATAACCCAGTTTTCAAAGAATGCTTTTTAAAGAAGGATTAGGTTTCACTGACGTGGTTCTTGCAACAAAAAATGCATAATGAAAAATTATTTGAACGTTATATTTTCCACTTATGAAGGATATTATAGTTGCTTGAACATATTTATAATATTTAAATTTATTAGAAGCTACAATTGTCCTTTATGCACTTAAAAGATAGTGATAAATTATAAGCTCACGATTTTAGCTTACAATTATCACTTATAAAGAACATCAAAATATATAGATGAGCACTTTAAAGTGCAAAAAATGAACACTTAGTAGATTCCGTACTTGTTTTAACACTTTAAAGTGTGCAACAATGTATAGTAAAAAAAAAACCAAGCAACCCAGCACCCCTTCAACCTACCCTATCAGAAACACCTACCGCCGCTTACACCCCAGACCACAACTCTTTCACTCAGTTCGGACCTTCTCTTGCTCCCTCTGACTCTCTCCTTCGTCTACTTGTTTGCTTGCTCACTAGAAAGTCAAGCGAGAGCTACTTTAAAAGGAAGGGAAGGGCTTAATTCTTTTTACAATCCAGCTAACATCAAAATGTTAAAAAAATAAATGTTTCCAAACTCTGCACAACCCTCCTCTGAGAAAGTAGGTCGAAAATAGTTGATCACACTAACATGGCCACGGTTGACCATGCCAACGTCAAGGGAGCATCAAAAAATGAGCACACAAAATTCATCACGCAGAAATCAGTTAGCCTACCAAATTCATATTCGAGACATTTTAGCTAAGTACCTATTTACAGTGGAAAAAAAAGGCACATCACACAAAAAAGATTCATGCCACAACCCTTTGAAAGAAATTATTCATTGGTCACTTAGCTTGCTCTCCTCCAGGTGTGTCATGCTGCTATTGGAGAAAAACAAGACAATATTGCCACGTGGTGAGGTCGGTCCACTGAATAATTTCTCCTTTTGAGACATCTACTCACCAGGACAAAAAGTAGGATATTTGGTAGCACACTCACGATACATGCAGAACGACAGAAAACAATGTAATAGTAAACTTGCATTCACGATTATTTCTTATTTAATTCCACACCATTCTCAAGCCAATCCATGATAAGCAAACACCACAAACATAGAAGCCGTAAAAACATTAAGAATAAGGTACTGTCTGTCTACATGACAAACAATTTCGGGTATCAATAGAAAGTCTATCAAACTTAACACAAGAAGTGAATACGAACAAACCGCCGTAGATTTACCGTGATGAACAAGCAGCAGGAGTTGATGAGAAACCCAAACCGACCAATGCAGATTTACCATGATGAACAAGAAGCATGAGTAGATGAGAAACCCAAACCAGCCAATGCAGATTTACCAATGATCAAACCAGCCACTGCAGATTTACCAATGATCGACAAGCAGCAGAAGCTATTCCATGCAAACGTCAATCACACAATGAAGCACACAGCTAGCTTTTTAGTCCCTAAAACCTACCTAATTGGGGAGCATGGGAAGCAGTTATTTTTGCAAGCAGGTGGTGCACGTAGAGAATGTTATCCTAGAATGCAGCAGCACATGATGAACCAGGCAGATAAAACACAAGAAGACCACAAATAGATCACGAGAACTGAGAAGCAAAATGCAGAAAACCCATGTCGGTCTATCTAGACGATGATGCCAAGGGGAGCTTGCCTTTTGGGCTTTTAGCAGAACCACACCTCAAAACAAAAAAGACAAAAGGACGTCTTTGTAAGCTGTTCCAATTAAAACAAACCAAAAGCATTAACTAGTCCTTAATTCACAATCAGCCACCAAGTATTATACCATATAGATATGCAGATCTCTAGACATTAAAGAAAAGTATTTAAGTAGAAATTTAACCTCCTAAATAAACCACTTTGAAGAAGCCCTACTACTAGTGAGACACTTTAAATGACTGGAGTCTGATGCACTTCATAGCACTTTTAAGTTCAATGGAGAGGGTCCCCACTCATTCTTAAAGAGAGGCAAAATATGTGGCGATTCAGCTCCTGCTCCTGCGCCCGATACCTGGGAGAGGAGGAAGGTTAATGCAGTCAAGATTATGAGGAGGGGCAAATGATAACGAGACCTAAAACTAGAATCACATATTCAAAGAAGAGTACCCATTAGCAATAAGGTGAGGCCACAGCGATATGGAGGCGGGCGGAACGATCACGTGGGTATGGAGGACAAGCTGCGACGTCTTGGGGACCTTCTCCCTCTTGGACTGTAAGCTCACGGAACAGCAAGTTTTAGAAGAGAAAATTATAGCAATGATGACACATCAAAACACAATACTACATTCCGGTACAAAAGTATAGTTTCCTTTTTAGAATTTCAAAATGACTGGAAGAGAAATAAACGGGTAAGTAAAGAACCTAAAAAAGCTAAGCTAAGGATACTGGAAATAAAATGCAATACCCTATACCCATTAGCTTGGACTTCTTCTGCGGTATCGAGGACTTGGGCTCCGGCGGCCTACCGCTTCCTAAACCTCTAGAGCCACCACGAAGGCGACACTCTCGAGCAAAATGACCTGGTTCACCACACCCGTAGCACTTCATGTCCTCACCACCACGGATAACGTCCCGCCGCCACCACGGCCACCACTACCGTCTTTTGATTGGTGAGACATCTCTACACCGCCAACCATTCTTGCCTAACAAGTGACAAACAAAAAGAGTATGATACAGTAGATTATACAACTGGCAAGACCCCAAATTCTAAATTGTCCGGACTTGTGAAGTTTAGACTAACAACCACATTCAGTCCTTCGAATAAAATTTAAACTTGTGGAGTATACATTCATCCATACAAGAATCTGCACTAGGCTACTAGCAATGGTACTGAGGACTAAGGCTTGTAGTTTGCGATTCAATGCCCTTAATACTAGATATGAATCCCCTTTGTGCAAAAAACTGGTTTACTGTGGATTAGTTGATGTGATAAATAGAATTTGCTGAGAAAGTTCTAAGCTAGGTGTAAAGGGTAAAGGCAAGGCAGTTAGTAAGGTCAGATCAAAACAAGACAATCAATTAGTCTAATATAGGGTGGGGTGAAAACCATTTATTCAAGGAAAAATGGTTGTAGCAATCAGAGAAGTTACTAATGAGAATCCATAACCTAAATCCCACATTACAGCATGTCTCAACACATGGAGGAAAAATAAAAACTAGTTCAGTCGGTTGCATAGAACACCTGTCACTATGGTGACATAGCTCCAAGGTACTAGAGCATTAGGTAATCTTCTAACCTATGGATATCATTAACTGTTTCTATCATACATGCTTCATCAGATCTAACACTAGAGATAAAAACATTTAAGCGACAATATAGCAGCACACAAGGTGATTGATGGTTCCATTAGATGTATAGGATATAAAAATCTTTGTGAAAAAAACTGGTATATATTGTAATCATTAACGAGATTAAATTTTAACATAATGATACGATAACCAAGGTTCGCAGGACCCTTCCTATGAGTATCGGCGATATCTGCAGTTTCGGATCTTTTGGTATCGGAAAAAAATTATTAATAAAATTATTAAAACTTTAGAAAAAAAATATTTTACACATTTAGGCTTTAATTTTAAGTCTTTCATGTGTTGTTTCTTAGTAGTTTGAAATGGAATGAAATAGAAGTCACCCCTTGTCGATTGGTTTTACCTGCGATAGATAAGTTTTCTTCTTCTACAACCTTCACTATTTTTACACCCTTGTTGATTGGTCTTTTTCGTTCAAATTTTTTTTTTGCCGAATTGACTGGAAAAGACACGCCCAATGTCGGTATCAGTCATAATCGGATCGGGAAATCCAAACAATACCTGTATTGGCAGTATTAGATCGGTAGCGGCCGATACCGCAAACTATGACGATAACAAGAAAGAATTCAATGATTTTGTCAAGCAAAACAGCCTTCTTAACCACTCATTGCTACTGTACTGTGAATGCAAATTCAAGTTTCAAAGAACAATTGTAGAAGATCTTTGTTTCAAAGAAGAGCTCAAGAAAAGGATCCCATCTTGTATTGTTGTAACATCCACATTTTTTTCTTTCCTCCAATAGCTCACGAACTAAAGTTAAATATAATTCCCTGTTCATGTATCCAGCCGCAAAGAGTTTGTGGGTTTGAAAAACATGTGTCAGTTAAAAGACAATTTTTGTTGTTTTTTCCATAAGGGAAAATCAAAAGAGGTGCATTTCCAAGAGCAACCAATGAAGGCTTCTGTTTTGCTAATAACAGTTCTAATCTGTTAACTTAAACCTTATGGTGTATAAGAGTTCTAATTTCTTAGTTTCGCACCTAGGTTGCCAACTCATATATCATGTCGTGTATCGATTTGCTTGTGTATCGTATCGTGTATCGTACGATATAGTAACTCTAGGAGTTTAGGCCTATACTTCTAAATCCATATAGAAACATGATTTAACATAATTTTCTCATAATTTTTTATTTGTTTCATCTTTACAGATCTATCTACTATCAGAATCCATATTCTTAACTATACATTCCATGACTCAGGTAAAAAAAATCAATACAATACCTAGCAGCCTACATGTATCGGATGAACTGATACTTAATGAAATGGTAGTATATTGTATCATATCATAAAGATATGTATCTTGTACTGTGAGATACTAACAACATAGTTTAGCACCATTTAGGATTTTAACTGGACAAGTATCCATCAAAAAACAATAGCTGATACAGAATACTCCTGAAATAACAGAAATCTAAAGAACTTATATAGTATCATTATATACATTTATAAGCCCTTCAGTAGTTAGCCAAATTACCAATGTTCTAAGGCAGCCTAGGCGGCACCTGGTGCCCGCCAGAGGCCCGTCTAGGCACCGTCCTAGCCCACCCCCCCCCCCCCCCCCCCAACACACACACACACACCCGATGATGTCCTACTATGCATGTTTTGGGTTTTAGGGACTTCTTTTGCAATTTTCAGTTTTTTTTTTTTTTGAACCGCCTAGATCTAGGTGGGCTAGGCGCTACTCGGGCAGACACCTAGCGCTTTTCACAACCTTGAAAATTACTAGTCCGAATACAATAAATTTCAATTTATTCACTGAAATATAGCATCTCTGAAAACAACTAAATAATAAATTTTACTTTGACAGAGATTAATTAGTCACTCTGGAAAAGAGAAGTATTAGGTCACTAACTCCAGCATTCAACAAGTAGCATCACGTATAGTAAAAGCTAAACTTTCAACCAAAACCATTTGAAAGATAGAGAGAGCCGATAATATGACCACGGTGAAGTAATGAAGTACTACATCTTTTTAATTATGCGCTTGACTATTTCACAAACAAAACAGCTTAAGGAGAGAAATAATGTATCAGAAAGCATGGACCGAAAGCAATTTCAGAAGTAAATAAAGTAGGATGATCATCATCAACATACCATCTAATGCACGAATGGCATCCAAGGCATCTCTCTGGTCATCAAATTCGACAAACGCATAACCAGGTGGTCTTCGAGCAACCCAGACACTGTATATGTTATGTAGAACACGTAAGATAGCAAATTATAATACAGAACAAAAGGAAACTAGCAGCAGCATTGATGGATATATTACAAGCAGCATAGAACCATCAAGAAAAAGGTACTAATAATGTGGAAACCATTTCTAAAGCAAAATGTTCTACATTCTATATGATGAAACAACATGATTCTATCCATGTTTTCTGAAAACAGTTTCTACAGTGACCTGGAGATCCTAGTAGTAAGTAAAAAAAGGTAATATGAATCTAAGACACAATACATGACCAAGATATATATATATATATATATATATATATATTATATATATATATATATATATAGTAGTAGTAGAAAGATAACAGGTTATAGTGGATCCCTCCTTCATGCTTTACTTATATTCTCATCAACAGCCGTAAGTGCCCAAAACAGGCATGATTAAAGAAATTAAGGGAAGCTTGAGCTAACAATTTTTATATAAATTCAATCCACCTCTTGCTTTTGTGGATAAAGGTTTTCTTTTGAACAAAACAATCTTGCTTTATTATTTTCTTGCCAATGAAATCAGTAATACACTTTTCCCATGGAATGGGTTTCTCTTGTATAAATGTTCTAGTTAACTGACCAAAGTAGGGAAAGCCTAGTGGCTAAGACTTCAGGTGCATAGGGGAAAGGAGTGGGGGATGAGGGAACGTGTGTGTGTGTGTGTGTGTGGGGGGGGGGGGGGGGGGGGGGGGGGAGGGGGGGTGGGGTGGGGGTGGGGGGGGGGGGAGGGTAGTCTGGAGAGAATAGAAGAAGAAGAAGAAGAAAAGATTAGGGTGGGCCAAATCCTAGACACCATAACATTATATTTTATTGGAAACAGGCAATCATTAACACCAAAAACTTTCATGGATGATGAAAAGATATAAAAAGAATATATTAGTTTAATTGAACAGTTGATAGATTTCAAAATCCATTAAAAACAATGCAGCCTCTATTGTAATGTGAGGGCTTGGAATTTTTTTGTTTGTATTCATTTCTGCAGCCATTGAGAACCATATTTTTATTATTGTAACATTTGATAGCTACTCCTTTTCAAGTCTGCATACATGGATTCCACTGTCTTAACTTACACAAGTTTATGTACTAATGTGATGTTGGTTTAGCAGGTCTACTACCAAAACATTTATTTCTAATACAATCTACTATACTACTATAGTAAATTTACTTCTGTTAGAGTTATTTTATTTTGTTATTTATCATATGAGGGTATAATAGTAATTGTGGGTGTATTGCATATCATATAAATAGACATGAGATGCAACCTAGAGAAAAAGGCCCTTGCAATCTCCTTCTCATATTCTCTCTTCTCCTACTTTTCCTTCTCCTCTCCATCTCCAAACTTCACTTGGTATCAGAGCATATATTTGTTAGTACTTCCCTACTCCTACTTTCTCTTCTCCTACTTTTCATGATTCGTCGTTCGTTTGTTTGTTGTTCGTGGTCGTTCGTGGTTCGTTTATGAGATCTAGGGTTTCTACAGATCTTCGTTGGTTATTCGTCGTCGGTTGAGGTTCGTTGTGAGATCTAGGGTTTCAAAGATCTCGTCTTTCTGTTGCATCTGCAAATATGGTGGGGACCGAATCTTCTAGTGAGATTAATAGTGGTGATGCTAGCGGAGGTGGTTCTCCTTTTACTGTTATTCATAATGATGAATTGGGAAAGTCGATTACAGCGGTGAAACTCGATACCTCATCTCCATTTCAACAGATCCTCCAGAAGTTGAACGAGCTTGCTAGTACCACCTCCCAAACTACTGCAACCATGGCACATATAGGTAATCCTGCTTTTGTGGCAACCCAGTCACCATCCACCTCTTGGGTCATCGACTCAGGAGCAAGCTCTCACATGTCTGGTATAACATCTATCTTTCATAATCGTAGTTCCATGAAACATAATATTATCTTGGCTGATGGGTCTACTCGTCATGTGCTTGGGAAATGTGTCATTCACCCTACTCAATCACTATCATTATTTGATTCATTATATGTGCCTAATTTTCCATTTAATTTGTTATCTGTGAGCCAGTTAACCAAATCTCTTCAATGTTCTGTGACATTTTCTCCCAATTCGTGTATTTTTCAGGACCTCAGGACGAAGAAGATGATTGGTTCAGGACATGAAAAAGATGGACTGTACTACTTGGATCTACCTGGAAAAGCTTTCACTTCTGTTTCTACTTCTCCGTTGCAGTGACATTATCGTTTGGGACATCCGTCTTTGGCTAAGTTGCGTCAAGTTGTTCCTAGTTTGAGTCATGTTTCTAGTCTTGAATGTGAGGCTTGTCAGTTAGGCAAGCATCACCATAGTTCCTTTCCTCGTCGTAGTGAGAGTCGTCAATTAGAGTCTTTTGATCTTGTTCATTCTGATACTTGGGGTCCGTCTAGAGTCAAAAGTCCGAAAGGATTTCAGTATTTTGTTATTTTTATTGATGATTATTCCAGCATGATTCCAGAATGACTTGGTGTTATTTAATGAAAGAAAGATCTGAATTTTCAAATGTGTTATCTGTCTTTTATAATAAAGTCTATGTTCAGTTTAATAAACATATCAAAATTTTGCGTCCTGATAATGCTTTGGAGTATACTCAATTTTCTGTAAACAGTTTCTGTGTTGATCGTGGTATGATTCATCAAACCAGTTGTGTCCACACCTCTCAACAAAATGGTATAGCCGAACGCAAACATCGACACATTTTAGATGTGACTCGAACTTTCATATTCAATATGCATGTCCCTAAACATTATTGGGCAGATCTCGTTCTTATTAATCGCATGCCATCATCTGTATTAAATAACAAAGTTCCATTTACCACATTACATACAGATCTTGCACCCTTTTCCTTATCTCCTCGAGTGTTTGGCTGTGTTGCTTTTATTCATAACTTGGAACCTAATCGAGATAAGTTAGCTCCTAGATCTCTGAAGTGTCTTTCTTGGTTATCCCCGTACTCAAAAAGGTTATCGTTGTTACAGTCCACAGTCACGCAAATATTATGTCAGTGCGGATGTTACATTCTTTGAGTCTACCCCTTTCTTTCCTTCAGAAGACCGTTGTATTCCTTTTACAACAGAATTTGATATCTTCCATACCACTTCCGGTCATTCCTGAATCAATTTCTGTCTCCATTCCCCATTTACAGGTTTATCAGAGATCCAAGGACAGACCAGTGGTTCTGCAAAATTCAGCCTTCAACCAATCATCTTCCGTGCCTGAGGTTTATGCTCCCATCACCACAGATCCAGATGATCTTCCTATTGCTCTCAGAAAAAGACAATGCCTTTGTACCACAAAGAATAAGCATCCTATTTCTAACTATGTTTCATTACACCGTGCTTCATCATCTTTTCATGCATTTGTTGTTTTATTGTCTTCTACTTTTATTCCCAAAACTTACAAGCAGGCTATGTCTATGTCATCTTCTGGTTGGAAAAGTGCAATGGATGAGGAGATGTATGCTTTACATCAAAATCAGACTTGGGAGCTTACATCACTTCCTGTTGGAAAACAAACAGTGGGTTATAGATGGGTGTACACTGTTAAGTATCACCCTGATGGTTCTGTTGAGCGTCTCAAGGCACGGTTGGTTGCCAAAGGGTATACTCAGACATATGGCGTAGATTATATGGAGACTTTCTCTCCAGTGGCTCGGCTGAATTCAGTTCGGATTCTTATTTCTGTGGCGGTTAATCACCAATGGCCTATATATCAGCTGGACATAAAGAATGCTTTCTTGCATGGTGACTTACAGGAGGAGGTTTATATGGATTAACCACCGGGATATGTTGTAGCAGAAAATAAAAGACTCGTATGTCGATTGAAGAAAGCATTATATGGACTAAAACAGTCACCTCGTGCTTGGTTTGACAAGTTCAGTTCAGTTCTCATTCAGTATGGCTTTCGGCGTATCACATCAGATCATTCAGTATTTTGCCATTCTTCCTCAGCAGGTATTATCGTGTTGATTGTTTATGTTGATGATGTCATTATATCTGGGAGTGATTATGCTGGAATTGTGGACTTGAAGGCCTACCTTAGTCGTCAGTTTCATACTAAGGATTTGGGTCTTCTTCGATATTTTTTTGGAATCGAGGTTGCTCGATATAAGAAAGGTGTGTATCTGTCACAACGCAAGTATATTCTAGACTTGCTCTCCGAGATTGGGATGTTAGAGTGTCGGCCAGTTGAGACTACTATGGATTATCATGACAAGCTTGATGCTGACAGGGGAGAGTTATTTAAGGATGTTGGATATTATAGACGTTTGGTTGGCAAACTTATATATCTTACTGTTACTCGACCAGACATCACATATGCAGTTGGAGTAGTTAGTCAGTTTATGCATGCCCCTCGGCAACCACATTGGGAGGCTATCTCTCGCATTCTTCGATACTTGAAGGGTGCACCTGAAAAGGGTTTGTTGTACAAACCTTCCCAGTTGCTTACGGTGACTGGATTCAGTGATGCTGATTGGGCAGGCAGCCGCAGTGATAGGTCTACTTCTGGCTATTGTACGTTTGTGGGTGGCAATCTTGTCACGTGGCGTAGTAAGAAGCAGAATGTTGTGGCTCGTTCTAGTGCAGAGGCCGAGTACCGTACGATGGCTCATACAGCTTCTGAGATAATGTGGGTGCAGTCTCTTCTTCATGAAATGAGAATCATGATTCCTATTCCGATGGAGATGTATTATGATAATCAGTCGGCAATGTTTATCGCAAGTAATCCGGTATTTCATGAGCGCACGAAACATATCGAGGTGGATTGTCATTTTGTTCGTGATTTGTTGCTGAAGAAACAGATTGTCACTCCTTATGTTCGGTCAGAGGATCAATTAGGTGATATCCTCACCAAACCACTTGCTCGTGGTCAATTTTCTGATTTATGTA
Source organism: Iris macrosiphon (assembly GCA_036927795.1). Lineage (NCBI taxonomy): Eukaryota > Viridiplantae > Streptophyta > Magnoliopsida > Asparagales > Iridaceae > Iris > Iris macrosiphon. The sequence goes on from JAYESA010000004.1 coordinate 145,922,559, forward strand.
GCAAGCTGGGCATGTCTGATCTATATACTCCTGCTTGAGGGAGGGTGTTAGAGTTATTTTATTTTGTTATTTATCATATGAGGGTATAATAGTAATTGTGGGTGTATTGCATATCAATATAAATAGACATGAGATGCAACCTAGGAAAAAAGGCCCTTGCAATCTCCTTTCTCATATTCTCTCTTCTCCTACTTTCCCTTCTCCTCTCCATCTCCAAACTTCACTACTTCCTCAACTGGTATGCTTATATATTAATCTACTAGAGCTATCTCGATCAGTCAAAAAGATTTGGTCTGATTTCTAACACAATCTACTATAACCCAGTCAGAACCCAATCATGTTTATCTCAGTTCTTTCATGAAAAAAGTATCAGATATTTGTAATTTCATTGTCCAACGTACCCATTTACTATTACAGCTTTGATAAAAAAAAGTTTAGTGTGAGGTAGAATTTGTAAAGGTAAGTTTACACGAGAATGTATTGAGGTTGGGCAGCCTCGCATGCTCGTCCACAAGTGGATCCGCCCTTGGGACCAGTGTTGAGGGATTTGTAGTTAAAATTCACAAAAATAAACAATGAGATTTCTAATCTCTAACCACTATAATTGATCTTCATGTTATGCCATGTGAAATGATCACCCTAACTACAAGACAATTAGAACAAGGGAGGAAAAGGAAACTTAGAGGCTGCACAAGCCGTCAATCTTCATTTGGTTATAATCATGTTATGATTTTGCAATTATTAAAAAATGTGAACAGCATATGGTTATTGATACTCTTCTGTAGATATAGGAATAATTATATATGCAAATGAGATGACTCAGTCAGTTTATTAGTAGCTAACTTCTCTACATAAAACTGGTAGTAGTAATGTCTACAAACTGTTTTAGCTTTTTTAATTTCATTAGAAATTTTTTTCTACTTTGGGAGAAATACTTCAATGAAAACTCATAAATTCCATATTATAGCCATTTGAAGATCCCTGCTAAGTAAACAAAAAATTGCAAGCACCTTGACCAAGTATCAGAGGTAAAAAATCAAGGGGGTTACCATACCCAGTTTCGTCAAACAATAAGCACAACTTCCGGTTAGTACTCAATCCAAAAAAGGACCTCACTTTTTTAACTGGTACTATTCATAGGATTGACAGTCATATAATTATGGATCTACCAAATTATACAAAGTTACACCAAGGTTGTAAAAATCGGTAGTCAGCCGCTAGTCGGTTCGCGGGGACCAGGGATTAATCGGGTACTAGTCGAATTAATCGATTTGATATATATATATATATATATATATATATAGGCCTACAGGCCTAGATCTACAAGCATACTTTTCCATCCCAACATAACCGGATAGAGGCCCATGCCTACAGGCCTACATATAAAGGCCCATGCTTTTCCATCCCAACATAACTTTTGAAGCATGTAAGCCACATGAACCCACTGGTGAAGCCAGCAACACATCCCACGTGAAGCCACTATTGAAGGCTTGAAGCCAAAGCAGCAGCTGCAGTTGCAACGTAAAAGAAAGAAAGAAGAGAGAACTCAAAGGAGAGCTAAAAAAAAAACACCTGGACTCGTTGGAGCCGGCCGCCGGCTCGAGAGCGGTGGCTGGTCGGAGGGAATCGTCGGCGGCGGCTGCTCCAGGTCAGTAGTTTTTTTATTTCTTTCTCCTTCTTTTCCTTCTTTTCTTTCTCCTTCTCTTCTGTCGACTATCGACTGCTAGGGTTTTTGAAAGAGAATTTTTTTGGATCGGATTTTTTCTACTTCAATCCTTTTTTACCAAACGAGATAGTCGGCCGACTAGGGGCCGATAGTCGGCCAACTAGGGGCCGATAGTTGGCCGACTAGCCCTCTACTCGGAAGACTCGACTCGACTATGGGTCATTCCGACTTATCCCGGCGCCTAAAGGCCTAAGCGAGTCGGCGACGGCCGACTGCCGACTAGTCCCCGACTTGTCTGATTTCTGCAACACTACTTGACACCAAAGTTTAAATATGTTGATCATGATTTCACCAAACCTGACAGACCTTTCTCTCCCGGACTAGGGAGCCACCGGCAAGTCATTTAAAATCCCCTTATCCAACTACTTCAAACTTTAGAAGTTAAATTTATATGGTCTAGTGCAGGAATTTCTACATTGATGTAATGCACAAGCCGTAGGATTCATCCCAACCCTCAAGATCAGACAACTGATTGGCCCCGTTAGACCAAGATACCTAGCACTAAGAGATGTATTGCAAATACATATAGTAGAAACTTGAAGTTTGGTTTAGTAGTTTACACCAAGGGAAGATGCATTAAGAAGTCAGAGTGGGCTCAAGCCCCCCCTGATTTTGAAAAATTAAGAACCCAGCTCAGGGACCCATGGATAATTTGCAAAAAGAAAGAACTAATATCTAGATTCGGGTTTAAACCGAATACAAGTCCCCTCTGGATTAAAGAAAAATGGGCATACATTCAGTGGTCTTTTGATAATTTGGTAAAAGATGTTGGATCTAGAATTATGGCAGATGCGAACCCAAACCCTAGCTTTATCTCTCTCCCATGCACCTTCCTTTCATCTCTCTCTACTGCTAACAATAGTTTTTTTTTTCTGGGTACACCTCTCTGTCTTTACAACTATTCTCCTTTCTCCTCCTGCAAGAAAGAAGTAAAACCCTAAAAATGCTATTATCTTTCCCTCGGACAATGTTGATCTTTTTTCCATCTCTTGGACAATGTTGATCCCTCTGAGTCTTGTTATTATCGCAATATCAAGTCTTCGAATAAGGTGGGTTAGAAAATAAGTTATCAATAAATACATTTTATTATTTACAAATATAAATTTTGTTTTTGTAACTGATAGTCGTGTAGTTCAACATTGTCGTGGATTTTAATTGATTCTCTTTATTTATTGTTTAAAGGATTTTAATTTATACATATTGTCATTTTCAAGTTCAATATTGTACTCATTATATTACTTTTTTTTAAACAATGTTTATTGATGATTTTATTAGTGGAAGTTCAGTTTTCGGTATACAATTAGACTAAGTTAAAAAAAATTGTTGTCCGACTTTCGAACTATGCTATGATTGTTATAAAATATTCCGAGTACCCTCTTAACCAAAATTCCCAGATCCGCCCCTGGTTTACACCGTCATTATAGTTTTAGTAGCCAAAAGGAAACTAAGATATTGTAATCATAAGCAGATACAAATTGCAATAACATATTCCAGCTAGGCGTATGTTGCATATAAATACTAACTAGGAAACGTCACTAACTTATATTTAGTGTTCGCATGCCTTACCTTCGAAGTACACCATATACTCGGAACTCATCTTCTAGATCCCTCTCAGAGACACGTGGGTCCAAATTCCCAACATAGATCCGAGACATGGTCGCCAATATCAGCCTAATCAAGATAATAATTAATAAGATATAATCTTTGTCGGGGTAATCTCACTTTGAAGAAAACATTGCATGCCTCAATGTATAATTACATGACAGAGACAAGAATACTTGTATTCAAGATAACACAGTATGACAAGCCTTTAAAACACTGTATCGACAACCATGACAATAACATAATTTGCATACAATCAACCTTTGTGTAATTTAAACTAATTTTTCGACCAATATGCATTTTTCTAAAAATAAAAACCCATGAAGTAGCTACACATAGATATTCCAACTTAATCAACCAAACAGTTTATTATATTCAACAAAAATTCAAACAAATTAACCACCTTCTGTCTTCCTCGAATAGAAATTACTTCTTGACGTTCAAAGGAACAAAATTTAATCAGAAGAGATATTAAAAAAAATCCAAAAAATTAAATATTAAGTTCTTTTAGAAACCTCCCAATTTCTATTTTGATAGTATTCTTATGCCTTTCAATTTTTTAGTCAAATTTTTTTAAAACGGGAATCTTTTAATACTCTGGATGGCCAAACGACCGATTCCCACGAATTCCCCTCCAAAGAAAAGAAAAGAAAAGAAAAGAAAAATCAGAATAAAGGAAAGCTGCAAATTTTCCAATAAGTATATTTTCTTCCTCTAATCAGATTAATAAGGAAAATAAGAAATTGAAATTAGTAGGTAATTGAAAGGAAAGAAAATACCAACTAACGATCGCTGCAAGAAATCACTCGAAAAAGGGTTTGGGAGCTCCGCAAATAAAACCCTAACCGGAAGAAACGGGAATAGAAATCACCTGGGACACAAATCATAAAAAAAAACTGCTTGGACACGTGAGTATCACGTGATTTTCACGTGGGATTCTTTATTTGATATTTTTTAAGGGGTAATTAGAGTTTAGACCCTATACGAGTTTAACCTCCTACTTGTCATATTTAATTAGAAAGCTTACATCCTGAAATTTTATTATTTATTTTATTTATTTTTTTCATTATATCCTTCCTCCCATGCTTGGCAGTAAAATCTTTCTATATAAACTAGGGAGGATATAATCGAAAAAATAAAACAAATAATAATAATTCAAGATCTAACTTTATAATTGGACAAGTTGGAGTTTAAACTCTAAGCTGGTATAAAATCTAGGATCTAAAATCTAATTAGTCTTTTTTTTAAAGTTAACAAAATAAAAATTTCAGGAAGGGGCAATTGAATTGGGCTGGGTAGTGTCAGGTTGGGTCAGATTTGGATTCATTCGTTTATATTCAAAATAAATGACAAACATAATCATAGGGTGAGCATTATAAACTTTTGGAACGAGAATCGAACCAAATCAAACCAAATCGAATAAGATATTTGGTTCGGTTTGAAAAAAATTCGATAAAATTTTGGTTTTAAAAATACTAAAAATATTTATTTGATTTAATTTTAATTTTAATTTTAATTTTAATTTCAACAAAAATTGAAAACCAAATAAGATTTACACAATTATGTAAATATTCTCAATTTTATGTATATATTGTAATTAAAAATGTGTATATTTTGACAACAACAATTGTATGTACGTGTTTTAAAACCTAAGTTTGGTAATTTAACAATTAGTCCAACTTTTGTTCCAACTTTGAAATACAACAATTATATGTATAAAAACTATATTTTTTTTAGTATAATTTAACTAGAATTTTAACTTTTGCTCGGCCCATTAAAAAAATAAAAACAGTCTAATCAACCAAACTGAATTGATTATCCGTTCGTTTTAGTTTCGGTTATGATTAATCTTGGTTCAATTTAAATTTTGACTATTTTGATTCGAATGAAACCGAATAAATTGAATGCCCACACCTATCACGTCCCAATCCTGCAAGTGCCGATCGTCCTCGCTTGGACGTGATGTCGTGCAAGCCTAAGTTGCGCTTGCACAAGACATAATACCTGCACAAAACACAACATAGACAAGATATATATCATCACAGATATTTATTGTAGAAAATCAAAGATTGAACACATTTGATAGGAAAAAAATGCTTTCTTTATTGAAATAATGAAATGGGATTACAATGCATTTGCTTGGCTAATTTTAAAATATGTCATAGCTGGCTTACATCTCTTTGAAACCCAAAACTAACCACAATGCCCATACATCATATTCTTGTACTAGGACAATAATTTTTTTTAAAAAACACCTTGAAGTAAACTTGCAACAAAAAGGAACTAGCAGACTGGAAGAAAGAAGCTTAGCTTGCAACGAGCACGATTTCCACTAGATTGGATTCGCTCATACAGATTGAAGAGGCTTGCCACAGTCATGTCCTTAGAACCTAAAGGTGCCCACAAACGTGGGTCAGTACTCCACATGTACTGGTGAGCGACCGAAGCCAAACTCACCTGATAATCCACACTAAGTAAACTTGTGAAGCTAGCATGCTCATTAAGTGATCTTTCTAGTTGTCAAGGTTCTTTTTAGCAAGGCATGCAAATGAACATAAACAATAAAGTAAGCCACATAATGATAAATCTTACCTACGGTCGGTCATTATCCCTACAGCAGACATACAAGTTAGCCACAATTTACATATAATATAATCTCAAGGGACTAGGCATCTATATCTCAAGGGACTTGGCATCTATCGGTTAGGCTTGCAAGAATGTTGCACCTAGCATGCTACCTAACTACATGATGGACCATGAGAGTTTATCCTCATGAATTAGCATCGCTGACTCAAGGTTTAGCTCTGCACTAATGCGCATAAACACCCTGCGACTTGTCCACAGCACCTCACCCCAACGTAACATGAGCACTAGCAGCTGTGACACAAGGTTTCGCTCTATACTAATGGACATAACACCCTACTTGATCTCAAGGACCGTGCCTCAGAATTCCATCACAATCTCTTCCGGACCGACCGATTCTCAGTGCCCCATGAACCTTTCGAGAGACTATTATTACCTTGTGTACAAGTTGTCTGAGGCCGATGTAAGACATGAACTTCTATCAGATAAAATATTTCAAGGCACGGTTCTGAACACGAGCACACATTTCCATCTTCTCTTTACTTATCTAATAGCTACACCCCACTAGATCGCAAGGATCGTACCTCAGGGTGCACTATTAGTTCCTTTCCTTGTAGCATCGAATACTTTTCAAATCATAAGAGATTTTCTATACACATTCTTATTGCACAGCATATGAATAAGGGACATGTAATATTAACTTGAAATAAGCAACATTTCTATATTTACAAGCATACAGTTCTTTCATTTTGCTTATCTTGATTAGTGAGGCTACATTAAGCTTAGGGACATGCAACTGAGTGGACTAAAGATTCTTTTTATTAGACGTGCAGACAAAATGATTCATCGAAGGGCCGAAGCCACTCACCGAATGAATCAACGAGAAAATGGAGAAGCCTCACGCAACGATCACTCCTTGGTTATGCGTCCTGAAATTGCAACAACATTTGGTTAGCATCCTTTGATCTCTTTCTCTTACGATTCGAAGTGAATGCGCAAGCGAGGAAAGCGAACTTATGAAACCCAAATCATCGAAAGCAACACAAAAACGTTAAGCAACACAAAACCAAGCAGCAAAACATCCAACGAAAACTATTTGACTCATTTCAAGTCGACCATATGTTGGAAAGGTTCATTGCACTTCGTCCATGCATCGATTGGGTCACAAGGTTTCCCCGATACTCAGTTTAAACTGAGTCACAAGTCGAAGGTATTACGTTAGTGAACCGCTGGAAGCGGGGCACTACATAATACCCCACCAAGAAAAGTTTCGTTCTCGAAACTTAAGAGATCAAGGAATCGATAACCGAGGCATCAAGAGGTCAAAGGAATTTGACTCACCAATAGCGTGATCCGTCTTATCTCGCAATACGTTCAGATTAAACACTCTGCCCCTCCCCATCTGGTCATGCCGCCTATTGCCGGAAGGTGGCACTAGATTCGGATTCTGCTTACGCTCAGTACCGTCGTTTCAATTCTGGGGTTCAGGCTTCTTGGTCGGACAATCCCTGATCACATAGCCTTTTTATCCACAACTGAAGCACTCTCTATTAAAGAAATGACAAAGTTCCTTAGTGTGACCACGAAGGCCACAGTTACTGCATTCTTTCCCACGATATTGATTTGTATCGGCCTTCTTCTCAGTATCAGCCTTTCTCTTACCGTCATGGTATCTTTTGGTAAGAGGGTTTCGAGTATCCGTCGTCTTCTCTGCAGCGATTCGTAGTGTAAACTGTTTATTCTGAACTGCTGCCTCAAAAGCTTTAATGTATAATGTACACTCTCGGTTCATGACATCCTTCCTAATGTCGTCATTCAGGCCTTTTATAAACCGATGTGTACGGGCTTCTTTGTTAGGAATCATCGAGCTAGCGAACTTAGCAAGCTTGGAGAATTCTGACTCATAGTCTTCGACGGACATACTTCCTTGCTTAAGTTCGATGAACTCGTCTTCCTTTCTCTATCTGACAGTCGATGGGAGATACTGTCCCAAGAATGCATCCTTAAACATTACCCAAGTGATCCTCCCATTTTGACATTTTATGGCGAGATATAACTTCTTAATCTGCCACCAGTCGTGTGCACGTAACGGCAACTGCATGGCGGCACATGACACCTTCTTGTTCGTTGGTATCCCCAAAAACTCAAACAAGCCCTCTAACTTGGCGACCCAGTCCATCACCTCGTCTGGCACAACTCTACCTTTGAACTCTAGAGGGTTCAACTTCAGAAACTCAGCACCCTTAAAGGTAGATTTCCTAGCCGCTGGTTGGGGCTCATCAGCTTCTGCGAGTTTCTTTCCTCGAGGCGTTACTATGGTTGCTACCACCGGTGTCGCAGTGGTCCTAGATCTACTGTTATTCGTCGCCAATATTGTCACTATCTGGGTCAAAGAGTCTAATTATTTTTGTTGTGCTGCCACGGCTCGAGCATCAGCCCGCTGCTGTTGAGCCTCAAATTGTTCTTGTTGGGCATCAAATCGTTCTTGTTGATTTTCAAATATGCCAATCAGTCTATCAATTTGGTCATCACTCACTTTTGGTGCGTGTGACATCCCCGGATTACTCGCTTTCAGCATCTTGCTTCAAAAAAGTAGCTTATGTTAGTCTCATAACATATTATGGACTTATTGTATGGGACATTAGGTTTTCTTAAACTTTCCAAATCGAGAGCTTTAAAATTGCAAAATACTTGTATAGATTTGAAAATAATTTACAAATCGGGACTTTTGAAATCGCTTGAAAACTTATATCATTTTTGAAAATTATGGTTGAAGAGGCCAAGGACGTAAAGCCGTGCTCTAATACCAATTTGTCATGCCCCGATCCCGCAAGGGTCGATCGTCCTTGCTTGGGCGTGATGCCGTGCAAGCCTAAGTTACGCTTGCACACAACATAATACCTACACAAAAAACAACATAGATAAGATATATAGCATCACAAATATTTATTGCAGAAAACCAAAGATTGAACACATTTGATAGGAACCAAAATACTTTCTTTATTCAAATACTGAAATGGGATTACAATACATTTGCTTGGCTAATTTTAAAATATGCCATAGCTGGCTTACATCTCTTTGAAACCCAAAACAAGCCATAATGTCCATACATCATATCCTTGTACTAGGACAATAATTAAAAAAATATCTTGAAGGAAACTTGTAACAGAAAGGAACTAGCAGACTAGAAGGAAGAAGCTTGGCTTACAACGAGCACGATTTCTACTGGATTGGATGCACTCCTACAGATTAAAGAGGCTTGACATAGTCATGTCCTCAGAACCTGAAGGTGCCCACAAACGTGGGTCAGTACTCCACATGTACTAGCGAGCGACCGAAGCCAAACTCACCTGATAATCCACACTAAGTAAACTTATGAAGCTAGCATTCTTATTAAGTGATATTTCTAGTTGTCTCGGTTTATTTTAGCAAGGCATGCAAATGTACATAAACAATAAAGTAAGCTACATAATGATAAATCTTACCCACGGTCGGGTTATCCCTGCAGCAGACATACAAGTTAGCCATAATTTGCATATAATATAATCTCAAGGGACTAGGCATCTATATCTCAAGAGACTTGGCATCTATCGGTTAGGCTTGCAAGAAGGTTGCACCTAGCATGTTACCTAACTACATGATGGCCCATGAGAGTTCGTCCTCATGAATTAGCAGCGGTGACTCAAGGTTCAGCTCTGCACTAGTGCGCATGAACGCCCTGCGACTCGTCCGCAGCACCTCACCCAACGTAATATGAGCACTAGCTGTTGTGACTCAAGGTTCCACTCTGCACTAATGGACACAACACCCCACTAGATCTCAAGGATCGTCCCTCAGGGTTCCATCACAATCTCTTCCGGACCGACCGATTCCCAGTACCCCAGGAACCTTTCGAGAGACCATTATTACCTTGTGTACAAGTTGTCTGAGGTCGATGTAAGACATGAACTTCTATCAGATAAAATATTTCAAGGCACAGTTCTGAACATGAGCACACATTTCCATCTTCTCTTTACTTATCTAATAGCTATACCCCACTGGATCGCAAGGATCGTACCTCAGGGTGCACTATTAGTTCCTTTCCTTGTAGCATCGAATACTTTTCAAATCATAAGAGATTTTCTATACACATTCTTATTGCACAACATATGAATAAGGGACATGTAATATTAACTTGAAATAAGCAACATTTCTATATTTACAAGCATACAGTTCTTTCATTTTGCTTATCTTGATTAGTGAGGCAACATTAAGCTTAGGGACATACAACTGAGTGGACTAGAGATTCTTTTTATTAGACGTGCAGACAAATGATTTATCGAAGGGCCGAAGCCACTCACCGAATGAATCAATGAGGAAATAGAGAAGCCTCACGCATCGATCACTCCTTGGTTATGCGTCCTGAAATTGCAACAACATTTGGTTAGCATCCTTTGATCTTTTTCTCTTACGATTCGAAGTGAATGCGCAAGCGAGGAAAGCGAACTTATGAAACCCAAATCATCGAAAGCAACACAAAACCAAGCAGCAAAACATCCAATGAAAACTATTGGACTCATTCAATATAAGCTGATCCATGTGTTAGAAAGGTTCATTGCACTTCGTCCGTGCATCGATTGGGTCGTAAGGTTTTCCCAATACTCAGTTTAAACTGAGTCACAAGCCAAAGGTATTACGTTAGTGAACTGTTGGAAGTGGGGCACTACAACACCTTCCTAACCCATCTATGCTGGAGTCAAGTCTGTGAGATGGGGACAAAGTTCGGCCCAAACTCGATCTATGGCCTAGTTTGGGCTGAACTCGGTGTTTGTGTTCCAGAACCTTTTGGCTGAACTTGCACTACTAGAATTCGGCCAAATAGCAACGTTCTTAGTGACGACAAAATCAAACATCGCTAAATTATAAGAATTTAGTGACATTACTATAAAATATCATAATACATCACTTTGAGCGACGTTTAGCAATATCCAACGACTACCATTAGTAATATGGAAATAAAAGCCGCCAGGCGTTGCTGGACGTCGCTAATTTTTTAATTACAGCGACGTTTAACGACGTCATGTCATTTATGTTGCAGTATTTTAAAACTCAGCGACGTTTATCGACGTGATTTAAAGACGTCTCCAAAGATTTCAATATAGGGTTTGGGTTTTAATTTCCCCCCATCATTTCTTCCCCTAAAATTCGTGGTTTGCCTCCACCCCCCTCCCTCTCGAGACCCCCCTCTCCCCCACGACCACCCTTGCCCGCCCGCCCTAGCGCTGCCCTCGCCGACAACGCGCCAGCCCCCCTCGCCGCCCACCGATGCTCTTCCTCCCCACCCGCTCGTCCTCCTCTCCATAGCTCCAGCCACCACCACCGGTCTTCCTCCTCTCCATCTCGGTAAACCCTAACCCTAACCCCCTCTCTCTCTCTTAGCATAGACACTAACACGTCACAACACACACTAACACTACACTGACACAGACACACATACACTGACCCTGACATGACGCACGCATACACAGACACATACATGACAAACACACACATACACACTAACACGGACATATTTGAGTTAGACACGGACACAAACACTGACACTGACACACACTGACATACACACTGACACAAACACACACACAAGCCCTATTTCAAATATATATATATATATATATATATATATATATATATATATATATATATATATATATATATATATTCCTTTGAAAATTTCTAATATAGTGTGATTTAACTTCCTAAAATTGTATGTGCATTTGGAAAAGAAACATAGAGATAGAAAATTCATATGTGTATGTGTATGTGAAGAGGAATTTATAGTATAATACTTTTAGTCAATATTGTTAGGTGTATGATACAATTGTATAAGTATAATATAGTGTGATTTAACTTCCTATTTCACTATTGGTAATTATAGTAGATAAAACTCCGAGCTTGAGTTCTCGGGACTGGACTAATCCTCTCAGAGAGAAACCAGTATACATCGCGGTATTAGTGTTTGCTTTCTCTCTCTACTTTACTGCTTTACTTCACTGTCTTTATATACATTGTTAGTTAGCAACTGCCTTCATTCTGATAATTTTTAATTGGGTAGATTATTCTGCTGCACTCTATTCGTCCCCTCTAGTGTTGCTTTACGGTCCTTCAGCTTACCCTTTAACATACTTCTGGCAATTTCAATAATGGTCCTATTTTTTCGTTCGGCAACTCATTTTGCTCTGGTTTATAGCTTGCTATCAACTGCCTGTGTATGCCATGAGCTTGGCAACAAAAAAAAACTCTTTGGATAAAAATTCTCCTCCATGATTTGTTCTCAAAGTTTTTATAAAATAACTACTTTGCTTCTCAACATAAGATTTTAATATTTGGAACTTAGAAAAAACCTCTGATTTGTACTTCGAAAAATAAATCCAACTCATTTTACTAAAGTCATCAATAAATAAAAGAAAATACCTACAACCGCCTATTGAAGGAGTTCTCATTAGACCACAAATATCTGCATGGATTAATTGAAGTGGCATTCTTGCTTTCCACCCCGAATTAACAGGAAATGATGCCCTATGTTGCTTCCCATATATGCATCCTTCATATATATTATGTACATTCTCAATGCAAGGTAAACCATCTACCATATTTTTCTGATTCAATAACTTTAAGCCATTAAAACATAAGTGTCCATAACAGTAATGCCACAATCAAGAATTATTTTTAATATTGACAGATAAAGAATGATCATCAAGATAAGAGAATTTGAGTGGAAATATTTTATTGGGTGTCATCTTTACTATAATAATCCTACCAGATTTAGGATCACGAATTGCACATGTATCATTCAAAAATTAATTGAATAGCCCTTTTGAGCTAATTTTCCAATACTTAAAAGATTGTGAGCTAAACTAGGAATATAAAGAACATTATTTGCTTTTCAACACATGATTTAGTTCTCACTACAATGACTCATTTTTATTCTACTTGAACCTATTTTCCATCTCCAAGTTGTACTTGTAGTTTCACCGATTCATCGATGTTTTTAAAGACTCCTTTCAAACCTGTCATGTGATTACTGCAACCACTATCCAAAAACCATATATAATTTGAGCTTTCTTTAACATTAAGATAAGTCACAAAGAGATTAGCTTCTTTATTTATTTTTTTAGCTGCATTGGCTTGATGCTTCTTTGTCCCAACAATAACGCTCAATATGACTATACTTGTTACAATCACGACATTGAATATTTGAGTTGTAGTTACATTTCCAATTTTTTGAGTCTCCTTTACCTTTGCAATTATTTGAGTCTCCTTGATCATTATGATTCCATCTGCCTCGGCCTCGGCCTTGTCCTCTTTCTCGACTACGGTATCCACCTCTTCCTTGATATCCACCTCTTCCTCGATGTGTTCCTGCTGGCTTTGTTTGCTATTTAATATCAAAATAAGAACTGGAAGAACTAGATTTGATTTAACAAACTAAAAAAGTACAAAGAAGAGTCCTAGGAGACAATCTAAGTACAAATTTATTTTCTGTGGGGTGATAATGGAGGGTTAGGAGTGTAACAACTCTCTTTACTACATAGACGATCCGATGCAGAAGCTCTTCTCTCTCCCTTGAGTGTTGATTCGCAGATAGCCAGCCAGCCCTTTGTCCAGGTTTGGTACTATACTATTTATAGTCATATTTGTGGCCGAATGGATTGTGGGGTTTGCCATCTGTCCCCTCTCAACGGAAGGGTGCTACAGCTGTGCATGGGAATCCGGGCTCCGCTGACACGTGAATATTTGTTGGGATTTTATTGTTTGCTGAGTATCTGGGTGGTTCTCAACTATGTAGACACGACTTGGTCAAATAGATACGTGGCCGCTATTTGGTTGGAGAGGATCACTCAGTTGTAACAGCATGACTTGGCCGACGTGGAATCTGGGACACATGTGACCAAAGACGTACGGGACACACGGAGTCCAAAATATACGGGGACAGAGATGCATGGACCGCATGGAGTCTAGAACGCATGGGCCAGAGTCGCTTGGGATGCATGGAGTTTAGGACGCATGGGCCAGAGACGCATGGAGTCTGGGTCGCATTGGCCAGAGACGCATGGGATTTTTTTATCGCATTGTCCACATGGCTCTGCACCATCCTTGGAACTTCTGTCTCTTAGTAGTCCTCTTCCAGGATTCTGTGTTTGGTGCCATCTTTGTTGTCAGGACGTCATGTCAGGTCGTCCTGTGGTCAGTTGTCAGGATGCTTGATTGGAACGCATGTGTGTCCCTTTTCTGGGCCGCATTGTGTCCCTTTTTTGGGCCGCATGGTGTTCATGCGATCCATCTCTCGAGTTTTTATTTGGGGCGTATGGACGTCAGTCGTATGGCTGCATCTTTTTCATGCTTCTATAAGACCCCCTTCAAAGTTTTCAAACTGATAAGTTTAAAATACTTTGAATTAGAAGCATAGATGGGGTACGTCCGGGCAGCATGGATATTGAGTCACATGGACGCATGCTACCAGGCTATCCCTTATTCATTAACTGCCATATTTTGTCTTGACCCTTTGGTGGATTTTGTTCGAATTCTGTACCATCTCCTGATGCGAGGCTCTAGGCAGCAGTTCCCAAGGAGATAAAAGTGGCACACAAAAATTGAGACGTCAAGTTCATCGCCATAACTGACCCGTTTGTCATCTCGATCTTTTGACGCATCTCTTGGAGCCTATAAGTAGGCGACTAGGGGATGAGAGAGAATTTTATCTTTCGTTTCTCCTCCTTCGTGAAGATGCTGGATGTTGCTGTCTCTCTCGCTGAGGAGTCGGTCGAGAGCAGGATTGATCCATGGACATTACGTGGATAGTAAGGACATCCCGCTGGAGGATCTTTGGTGGACATATTATCCTTTTGTGCACTTGGGGTGCAAGTAATAGATTCAAAATAAATCCTATCAGAGGTAATATGAATATGATAGATTTTGTGGACCCATTACTTTTTCTTTTGCGAACATTATTACAAGTAATAGGTTTAAGACAAGCCCTGCCAGAGGTAATATGGACATGGCAGTTTATTTCCATTGAGGACTTCCCATTAGGGGGATTTTTGGTGGACTTATTATTTATTGCACACGTTGAGTGAAAATAATAAATTTAAAAATAATCCCTATTAGAGATAATATGGACGTGATAGGTTTTGTGGATTTAAGGACATCCCGCTGGAGGATTTTGTCAGACCTATTACCCTTTTGCTCACTTGGGGTGCGAGTAATAGGTTTGAGACAAAACCTATCAGAGGTAATATGGACGTGATAGGTTTTGAAGATTTTAAGGACATCCATCTGGGAGATTTTTGTGGATCTATTACCCTTTTGTGCACTTGGGGTGCGAGTAATAGATTTGAAATAAACCCTATCAGAGATAATATAGACGTGATAGGTTTTGTAGAACTATTACTTTTTATGCACGTTAGTGCAAGTAATAGGTTTGAGACAAGCCCTACCAGAGGTAATATGGGTGTGGCAGTTTTTGTGGACTTAACACCGTGGACATACTCCAAAATGGATAGGGGTGATAAGTTGGAAGACAATTGATATCAGAGGTAATATGGACATGATGATTGATCATCAA
Source organism: Iris macrosiphon (assembly GCA_036927795.1). NCBI lineage: Eukaryota > Viridiplantae > Streptophyta > Magnoliopsida > Asparagales > Iridaceae > Iris > Iris macrosiphon. The sequence goes on from JAYESA010000004.1 coordinate 145,938,074, forward strand.
GGCTGAAAAGTTTGCTCAGAGGTAATATGGACATGGTAGACTACGTCGGAGTAGTGTATTAAAGCGACAACCCAGAGGTCCTGTGGACATAAACCAGCACCCAGGAAGATATGATATAGTTTGGTAATAAAGGAGTACCAGTCCAATTTAGACGTAATACTCTTTGAGTAACTTGTCGTTGATAAGCATCAGGGACAATTCGCCGTTTAGTTTTGCTAGCCGGTACGTGCCGTTGGAAAACACTGTTTCCTCAACGAAAGGGCCATCCCATTTGGGTTGGAATTTGACGATCGTCTTGTGAATCATAACCATCGGTCTTCTTACTGTTAGGACAAGGTCACCCACTTAAAATGTTCTCTATTTTACCCACTTGTTGAAGGCTCCAGAGAGACATACTTGATTCAACTCTATGCGTTGTTGAGCTAAGAGTCATTTCTCGTCGAGTGCTTCCAACTCCTGTAACCGTCGGCGGTAGTTGTCGTCCGTGCTTCCAAATCCTGGTACTCGTAGTGAAGGAATTTGGATCTCCAGTGGGAGTACCGCCTACTTCCGTATACCAAAGAGAATGGCGTGTTCCCAGTAGCTGTCCGGACTGTTGTACGTTAGGCCTAGAGACATTCACCCCGCTTCTCGTTCCAATACCATTTATTGGAAGACACAAATTTCTTGAGGAGCTTGATGATGGTTGTGTTGAATGCTTCTGCCACACCGTTTGCGGTAGGGTTGTATGTCGTGGAGGCTATATTTTGGATTTAGTTCTTGTCACAAAATTGATATAAGGCGGGACTTGCGAACTGTGGACCATTATCGTGGACGATCCTACACGACAAGCCGAAGTGATATACAACGTGATGCTTGACGAAGTTAATCACGTTGGTTATCTTGACTTCAGTGAGCGAAACAGCTTTCACCCATTTAGAGAAGTAGTCGGTGATCGTCAGGATGAATCGATGCCCCTTTAATGAAGGTAGACTGATTGGCCAGATGATGTCCATTCCCCATGCTTTAAATGGCCAAGATGCTACTGTTGGGTATAGAAACTCGGATGGCTGGTGGATGAAGTCCACGTGAATTTGGCATGCTTGGCATTTTCTTGCGTAATCAGCTGCATCTATTACCATCGTCGGCCAATAGTTGCCCATTCTTCGAAGATGATCCTGTAGCTTCGGACCGGGTTGATCTTCCCCTCAGATGCTGTCGTGTGCTTTACGGAGGGCTTATTTTGCCTTTATGTTCGACTAGCACCGGAACAGAAGGCCGTTGTAGGACCGACGATACAATATGTTGGTCTCTGTGTCATTATAGAAATGGAGGAAGCGTCTTCTGATTGAAGTAGCTTCCTTTGGATTTTCAGGAAGAATTCCATAGACAGCGTAGTCGATGAATGGAAGCGACCAATCTTGAGTATCGGTATCGACCTCTGCTGTATAGATGAGGCATAAGCATAGGTTAAGCTTTTGATTGATTATCATGATTAACTGATGGGCGTGGTCTGGGACTGCCAAGGAAGCAGCGATGTCGTCTAAAGCGTCTACTTCAATATTTTATAATCGAGGGACATGCTCAATATAGAATATCTCGAAAGTCACGATGATGTTATGTGCAGCTTGGTGGTAGGGGATCAAATTCTCGTTTCAGACTTTATATACTCCCCGGACTTGATTGACGATAAGCTGAGAATCATCGTAGGCTTCCAAGTACTCTACTCGACTTATTTGGCGAGCTGGAGTCTGATTATTAGGACATTGTACTCTACCACATTATTGGAGCATGGCTCTGTAAGAGAGTATGCTCGATTGATGACGAGGACGTATGGGAAGATCAATGCTTTCTCGATCCCAGTGATGATGTTGGCTTTGGACCCTATTCTTGAAGCACCGTGAAGAATATTTGCCAAACCACTTCATGTGAGGTGACATTGGCGTCTGCCACTTCGTTTGGAATCTTTTTGTAGAGCTTTGATATTTCTGACCCCGGGTGGGCTGCCAGAAAGTCGGCCAATGTTTAACCCTTGACGGCCTTCTGTGGGATGAATACCGTATCATATGGAGATAATAGTATTGCCCAAGTAGCCAAGAGGGAACTGAGTGCCCCAGGTTTGGTCATAAGGACCCTGAGGGGGTTGACTCACGAGATTACATAAATGGTCTGTTCAGTCACGTAGTGTCGAGTTTTCTGGATGGCGAATACCAGCATAAGGCATTCTTTCTCGACGGCGGTATATCTATGCTCTGGGCCGACCATCATCCGGCTGAGGTAGTATATGGCCTGCTCGTGGCCTGAATTACTATTTTAGGCTAACATGGCACCAAAAAAGTGATCCATTGCGCGTACATAGAGCATGAATAGCTTTCCCATGACTGGAGCCACCAACACAGGAGGGTTTGATAGGTATTCTTTGATATTTTCGAATGCTCGTTGGTATTCTTCATTCCAAACAAAGGAGACACATTTCTTCATGAGCTGTGTGAACGGCTGGCAATGTCTAGAGAGGTTTGATATGAACCTCCTGATGTATGCCAACCTCCCTAGGAGGTCGCGGAGTTGCCGGAGGTTCCTTGGCGGATGCATCTCCTGGATGGCCTTGGTATTGTCGGGGTTTATGTGAATACCCCGGGAAGTGATGACAAAACCCAGGAATTTGTCACTGAAGACCCCCCAGAAAGGACTTGGTAAGGTTCATCTTGAGGTAGTGCACACGTATTAAGTCGAACACAGTCCTTAGGTCTTGGAGGTGATCATCCTTGGAGCGACTCTTGACGGCGATGTCGTCGATATAGCATTCCACCGTCTTGCACAGAAGTTCACAAAAAATGGTGCTCATAACTCTGATATGTAACACCTCCGTTCTTCAGGATGAAAGGCATGATGTATAGCAGTATACACCTATCGAGGTCCAGAATGATGTATATTTTTTATCGTCGGTAAACATCTTGATTTGGTTGTAGCCTAAGAAGCCATCCATGAAGGACATGCGCTCAAAGCTACAAGTGTTGTCGATCATTACGTTTGTGATTGGAAGAGAGAATTCGTCTTTGGGATATGCCGTATTTAGATCACGAAAGTCGATGCAGACTCGGATCTTTCTATTCTTCTTAATGACAGGCACGATATTAGCTACCCAGTCAGGGTGTTGTTCCTCACGGATGACGCCACTAGCTATCAGCTTGTTGACTTCAGCTTTGATAGAATCCATCATGTCTGGCCAAAATCGTCGTTCTTGTTGCTTGACTGGTTTGGAGTCTGTCCGAATGTTATGTTTGTGGACCATGATTTGGGGATCCAGTCCTGGCTTGTCTTCGTAACTCTAGGCAAAAATATTGATGTATTCCCTGACGAGTTGTAATAGAGATTTTCAGTCTTCATCGGGCAGACTTTTGCTGACGAAGATAGGCTTTGGGGAGGTCTCATCACCTAGATTGACTTGAACTACTTCATATCCTCGATAGGAGGTTCTCGCTGCTCAAATATCTTCCATTGTGAACCCAGGTGTTGGGCTCAAGGTTTTATCTCAAAGAGCTCGGTTGGATCCTCGTTGTCTTCCTCGGCAAACACCATGTTGGAAGATAGTATTTTTCTAAGCATGTTCCCGATGCTGACGACGGAGTCACAGGATAAAGATTCTGAAGAGTGTGAGCGCTCTTCATCTTCTTTATCTGAGCCCTAGGGGTTGTAGGAGGTGTTACATATCCTAATCCATGCTTAGTCTTATGATAGTAATCCTCGTGCTTGCCCGCAGGGGAAGGAAGTCGTAAAGATGCCCTTCGGCCTTTGTCGTAGTTTAATCCTTTAGTGACCTCCAGGTTGTATCCCATCTTTTAGATAAGATATAGGACTTGCGCACTGTACCGGTAGAGTGGCATTCTGTAACGCCCCGCAACCGCTCGGAGCGTTACACTGAGTCGGATTGAATAAGTCAAATGCTGGTTACATTTAAAATGTTGGATTTTGGGAAAAAGGATTTATCGAGTTGGTTTTAATGTGCAGATGGCTAGCGGGTTCGATGGAAATCAGGTGTTCGTTCAGAACAGTACTGAATAGCTGGATGGAAGCGATAATGCCGTCTTCCTTAATCCAATCGGTCGAATGATTTGGAGAGCACGGTCTGCTCGCACGGTCATACCAGTTGAGTAGATCGTGCTTGCATCGAACCACGGGTTCAAGGGATTGGCCGTATTGCTAGGACAGGATGCCTAACGGGATCAATCATTGTGAGTGGGCTCTTTCCCTTCTCCTCTACTCCTTCATGCCTAATAATATGGAAACACGTAAAAAGGTTTGAACACTTGGGCTGAAACATTGGGAATCACTACACTGAGGCGTGCATAGAGTGTACATCGTTGGCTTGGTAGGATTGTGGCTTGAAATGATTTACGCGTTGGATAGTTGGTACGATAGTTGGGTTATACATTTGAGGCAGTCGGTTGGATAATTGGGATTATACTTGGACGGTTGGAATTATACAAGTTGGAATGACACAATAGAAATATCGGGAATTTGGGCGAGCGAGCGTGCATCCGTGCACGAGTATCACTGGGTCGCTTTGTCTTGCAAAGCGAGCAGTTGTGGTTCGAAACCGAACAACTGCATAGGCGAGGGTATTGTGCCACCGTTGGGGCATTGTGCCATGGGATTTTTCGGAGTGTGGGGTATTGCACCCAATGTGAAACACTGCATTGGAAAGCGGCAATGTGAAGTATGGGCATAACTTGGGCACAACTTGAGAGATTGTGCATTTGGGTATTTTGGTGCCTTGGGATATATATATTGAGGTCAAGATTTGGAATCCTTGGGGATATGTTGAAAGAATGGTTATGGATGCTTTGGTTGGATATTCGGTTGAAACGAGTCTAGGATCGCTTGGTGGGGCGAGAATATTCGATCCTCTCGTCATACCTACTTTCTGTATGTCACGGACAACCTGTGTACACAAGGTTTGATATTTCCTCGAAACGGCTTCCCGGGGCACTGGGACCGTATCGATCCGGAGGAAAATATTGATTCGTGCTAGTCACGATACATTGCGGGACCTCCAGCGGGGCTTGCTACCCGGGATGATAGGGCACACCGTTAATGCTTGGATTTTGTCCTTAATGGCTTTGCCAGTGACTTCATATAGATAAGAGTTGGCTTGCTTTTCTTTTGTTGGTTTGGCTTTCGTGTAGGCGCGGCCACCTTGCCTCGGCAAGAGTGTGCACTCGAGATTAGAATATAAACTTTGGTTGAGGATGGATATTTGAGACGAGACTGATGGTTCGATATGTTATCGTACAAACGATGGCATTGAGTAAGACGGGCTGCGTGTTAGTTTACTTCGGGTTGGAAATATATAAATGCTTGTCGTTTGGTTTGAGTTGAATGCTTGCATGCTTAAACTGCTTTACAGCTTTCCTTAACATGTCATCCATATGCCATGAAATGAATCTAGGATTCAACTAGAAAGATCACCATATAACTGTTGCATTCACTATTTTTACTTAGTGTCGGTTTAGACGGGTGGGTTACCCCGCTCACCAGTACGGTTGTGTACTGACCCACGTTTGTGGGCATTATTTTAGGTACACAGGCGTAGTGGCGCTGCTTGGATATACGGGACAAGATGTATGAACTGTAAGTACCTTTGTGGGCTAGAGAAAAGAGCAAGAGCAAGAGCATTTCATCGTCTTCGTGGCATCGCTTTTGTGACATTGTCTCGGGGCATTTTATTTGGACCCTATCGTGAGCTTCGCTGCGTATTACCCTGATGTGTGCTTGGTACACAATACTTGACTTCCGCTGCAACTTGGTTGATTCAATGATAACATTTGGTGTTTGACAACATCGCCTCGTACGAGCGCAACTCCAGGCTCGTACGGCATCACGTCCCGATTAGAACGATTGTCCCGCGGAAGAGCTGGAACGTGGTGATTTCACGTTCAGCGGGGACTATTGAGCTTGCGGGAGATTGGGGCATGACAGATTGGTATCAGAGCGCCCGGTTCATTTTTTCGGACTTGGTCCTTCGCTTCATCACAAACTCTAAATAGCTTCCGCGTGTCGTTTATCTCTTGACTCTACTCGGTGCCGCATCGGATGTTTCATGCAATAAGTCTATTTATTGCTAGTTGTGGCTACATATTATTCTTTGTTGGGTTGCCTTGGTTGGTTTTCGTAGGATCGCTTAGCCTCGTTAGTCGTTGTTGCATTCGTGCAACAAGTTGGTTGGCGTTGTTGCATTTGTGCAACAAGTGTGGGCTTTCGTTGGGTTGGCTTGGCTTATCGTTCGGGAGTTCTGATTGCCTCAATGGATCAGTTGGTTGGCTAACGAGATTTGGTTATGAGGCATGTTTTGAGTAGAAATATTCGATGAGAATAAATCCTTGCACGAGTTGCTCGTCTAGCGATTGTGTTGGATAAAAGTTGGAATTTTGGCTGTGGTGCATCGGTTGGGCATGTTTGAGTTCGGCTCGAAAATATCAGAATAGTTGGCACGAGTTGCTCGTATAACAAATGTGTGGAACCATTGAGTATTGGGTCAGAATACTTGGAAAAGATCGTTGCACGAGTTGCTCGCATAGCGAAAGTATCAGACGGTGAGAATAGTTGGAAATATTGAGAATGGAATATAGCACAAGTTGCATAGCGAGATTGATGGAAATAGTTAGATAATTCAAGCATTGCCTGAGTTTTGTGTCAAACTCGAATTGGGAAAGGCATAATCACGCACGAAGGATGGTTTGAACGGATCTTGGATTCGTAAAAGGAAACGTAATGTGAGTAGCGACTTGATTCGGAGTGGTATATGGGATACCATATTTTGAGCAAGGCATTGGAATACTTTGGTTGGACATCTATGGAAATTGCCTGGACGGACTCAGATAACGAATACAAGTCGGTTGGTGCAAATCGACTGAGTTGGAAAGAATAAAAATGGAGCAAGCGAATATTGAGTTATGATTCGACAGAATTACCTTGGAATAGTCGGTTTGGGATAGACGCTGGTTGACGCAGATTACGCACGAGGGCAACTATATTTCCAAGTGGTATATAGTGCAATAAAATTTGACTCAGGTATCCTTCGATACATTAGACTTGAGAACTTAAGAACGTAATCATGCAAATGGAAGTATCATTGGGCTTAAGAGATGGGCGGAATCGGAACGAACCTTTGGGTTACGCTTGAGCAAAGCGATGGGATTATTGAAAGGATAGCGAGCACAAACTACGATTTTGGGCAACACATTTGAGCTGTTGGTTGAGCAAAGAAACACGATATTGGTCTGGAGGGACAATGAGATGGATTCACACAAACTTGAAAGATTTTGGATGTTGCTGCTCGAGAAGTCGACTCAGGTTTAGTAAAAATGGAATTTTGGGCAAAATGGTGCAACAATGGTAGACGGATTCTCCGGAAGACGTGGACGGATTGTGGCAACAACAGAAGGCAAAAGATTTTGGCGGACAGACTTTTAAAAATAGCTAAATGTGGGAGCAACGTCGGAATAAATCACTGTGCTGCTCGAGTAAGTTGGACGTGCATTGTGGAACGCGGCAAATGGATAAGAATTGGAGCAAGTCTTGGGTTTTGAGAATCATTGCAATTTGTAGTACGAGAATCGAACATGCAATTTGAAAATTTGATGGATTCAGGACAGAACGACGGATTGATGGTAGGCGGTTTCAACAAGCACATTGCTCGGATTCGGGAGTTCGCTCGGATGGATGGTTGGATTTTGATTCGGATTTACAGATGAGATGTAGCATGGTTTATAGTAACTGTCAATCGTGATGATTACAATTATCGAGCATAGCTTCGGGACAGCTGACCCTAAGCGACCTTGCCCGTCGGATCGGATATGGATATGGTAGACCCATAGAATGACCCTTGAGGCGGCGTATTTGGGAATGCGTCGAGGGCAGATGTGAGCAATGAGATTTGGCTTATTAACTGAGTGTTGGATTTGAGAGACCCTTGGGATAGTCTTCAGCTGAAGATGCAGCCGGAAGATCGAAGCGATGGTAGAAGTAGCCTAGTCAACTGATGAGATTCAGAGTCGCAGATTTTTATCGATGGCATCGCCTCTGACTCATCGTGCCCTGGAAGGGAATAGCATTTATATGAATTGACGACTGTGAAACTAGCTCGTAAAGTTAAAGCAATGGCTCATTTGAATCAAATCCTTGCGAATACTGGAAGGGACAGATTTGCCTCAGATTTACAAGATGTCTCGGAACTTAGTCTGGAAAGCGTGCTCATTCGGAAGGCAAAGGTGATGTCCTAATGCTTCGAGGCAGTGGAAGCAGCACGAAGAACTATTCCATGCGCAACCTAAGAATTGTGGCGAGTGTGTCCACGTTGAAATTGTGGCGACACTATCCCTTTGGCGTGGTGGCAAGATCTTCGTGGATCACACGAACCTCAATATAGATGTTCACCCAGCGAGGTATTGAGATGGCAGGAAATGTGTTGGACTGAGCTGATCTAAGCAAAGTTGATATTTGGGTAAGTCGCATAGCTGGGGTAGATCAGTTGAGATTATTGTTCGGTACACGAGATAATATTTGGAGATGTTGCTAGTACGGATTTCAGAAATAGTTGGGTGGACTGAGTTGGAACACGAACTGATTGAGTCGGTAGAAAATTATCATATTTGAGGATAGTGCTCAAGCGAATATGTTGGAATGAAAATCATAATTTGATTCAATTGGGAGTGAAGCAAATGGATGCCTCGAACATAAAGATACCCTTGTAACTTGTCCAAATTTGCTATCGCAAAGCTCGGCTGAAATGCATGTATTTTAGGGACGCCTTAAATATGTGTATGATCCAAACTAAGCGATACGAAGAATTCGTATTGAGTTGCAAGGAGGATGTGAGAATTCGTAAAAATTGTACGAGCGTTCAGCAGAACGAGATACGGAGTCGAAAATCGTGAATATGAGAGTTGCATAGAGCAGATCTATGGAATTGGATTGTGGCATGCTAGTAAGGAATGAGTACCAGCACGGTTCATGGACGAACCTAATTCTAAGTGGTATATTATGTAACGCCCCGCAACCGCTCGGAGCATTACGCTGAGTCGGATTGAATAAGTCAAATACTGGTTACATTTGAAATGTTGAATTTTGGGAAGAAGGATTTATCGAGTTGGTTTTAATGTGCAGATGGCTAGCGGGTTCGATGGAAATCAGGTGTTCGTTCAGAACAGTACTGAATATCTGGATGGAAGCGATAATGCCGTCTTCCTTAATCCGATCGGTCGGATGATTTGGAGAGCACGGCCTGCTCACACGGTCATACCAGTTGAGTAGATCGCGCTTGCATCGGACCACGGGTTCAAGGGATTGGCCGTATCGGCAGGACAAGATGCCTAACGGGATCAATCATTGTGAGTGGGATCTTTCCCTTCTCCTCTACTCCTTCATGCCTAATAATATGGAAACACATAAAAAGGCTTGAACACTTGGGCTGAAATATTGGGAATCACTACACTGAGGCGTGTATAGAGTGTACGTCGTTGGCTTGGTAGGATTGTGGCTTGAAATGATTTACGCGTTGGATAGTTGGTACGATAGTTGGGTTATACATTTGAGGCAGTCGGTTGGATAATTGGGATTATACTTGGACGGTTGGAATTATACAAGTTGGAATGACACAATGGAAATATCGAGAATTTGGGCGAGCGAGCGTGCATCCGTGCACGAGTATCACTGGGTCGCTTTGTCTTGCAAAGCGAGCAGTTGTGGTTCGAAACCGAACAACTGCATAGGCGAGGGTATTGTGCCACCGTTGGGGCATTGTGCCATAGGATTTTTTGGAGTGTGGGGTATTGCACCCAATGTGAAACACTGTGTTGGGAAGCGGCAATGTGAAGTATGGGCATAACTTGGGCACAACTTGAGAGATTGTGCATTTGGGTATTTTGGTGCCTTGGGATATATATATTGAGGTCGAGATTTGGAATCCTTGGGGATATGTTGAAAGAATGGTTATGGATGCTTTGGTTGGATATTCGGTTGAAACGAGTCTAGGATCGCTTGGTGGGGCGAGAATGTTCGATCCTTTCGTCATACCTACTTTCTGCATGTCACGGACAACCTGTGTACACAAGGTTTGACATTTCCTCGAAACGGCTTCCCGGGGCACTGGGACCGTATCGATCCGGAGGGAAATATTGATTCGTGCTAGTCACGATGCATTGCGGGACCTCCAGCGGGGCTTGCTACTCGGGATGATAGGGCGCACCGTTAATGCTTGGATTTTGTCCTTAATGGCTTTGTCAGTGACTTCATATAGATAAGAGTTGGCTTGCTTTTCTTTTGTTGGTTTGGCTTTCGTGTAGGCGCGGCCACCTTGCCTCGACAAGAGTGTGCACTCGAGATTGGAATATAAACTTTGGTTGAGGATGGATATTTGAGACGAGACTGATGGTTCGATATGTTATCGTGCAAACGATGGCATTGAGTAAGACGGGCTGCGTGTTAGTTTACTTCGGGTTGGAAATATATAAATGCTTGTCGCTTGGTTTGAGTTGAATACTTGCATGCTTAAACTGCTTTACAGCTTTTCTTAACATGTCATCCATATGCCATAAAACGAATCTAGGATTCAACTAGAAAGATCACCATATAACTGTTGCATTCACTATTTTTACTTAGTGTCGGTTTAGACGAGTGGGTTACCCCGCTCACCAGTACGGTTGTGTACTGACCCACGTTTGTGGGCATTATTTCAGGTACACAGGCGTAGTGGCGCTGCTTGGATATACGGGAAAAGATGTATGAACTGTAAGTACCTTTGTGGGCTAGAGAAAAGAGCAAGAGCATTTTATCGTCTTCGTGGCATCGCTTTTGTGGCATTGTCTCGGGGCATTTTATTTGGACCCTATCGTGAGCTTCGCTGCGTATTACCCTGATGTGTGCTTGGTACACAATACTTGACTTCCGCTGCAACTTGGTTGATTCAATGATAACATTTGGTGTTTGACAACATCGCTTTGTACGAGCGCAACTCTAGGCTCGTACGGCATCACGTCCCGATTAGAACGATTGTCCCGCGGGAGAGCTGGAACGTGGTGATTTCACGTTCAGCGGGGACTATTGAGCTTGCGGGAGATTGGGGCATGACACATTCTGCCTATCTCGGATTCGGTTCTTCTTCCTTTAGGATGAAGGATCGGGGGCATTCTACTCTGCCGAAAATGATGATCTTATCTCCCTTCTTCCTGGGTGGGACTAAGAAATAAGAATCCTGAATAGAGCAAAGCCGATGAATGGTGCATATAGTGGTCACTTGTGTATGTAGGTGAAGGCCCAAATTGTGCTCCAAGGAGTATAGTGTACTTATATACGTACACTCCGAGTAGTTTAAAGATAGTCTTTTATTGAGGAAATACAGTATCTCTTCCGGCGAGATTAAATCATCAAGGGAAGGGATGTTGACACTGGTGGATATATATTTATCCAGCTCATCCTTCTCCTTGGCTACCCCTAGCGTAAGCAAAGGCTTTGGTGGTTGTCTGCATAATTTTACCACCAAAGGTCCAGAAGTTGCAGTTTCGATCGGGTCTCCCTTTGGTGGTCGACTTGGCCTATGAAGGTGAACGACCATTGGTTCGGAAGGCGTAGATAGGACATAATCTCCTCTTGGTGGTCGATTCTGCCTGCGAAGGTGGATGACCATTGGTTCTGGCAACGCCGAAGGTACCTGAGATTCAGTGCCTACCCGCACGATTTGAAGATCAGAGGTGCGGCCGCATCGGAAGTGCGAGCCTTGAGGCAGATTCTCATAGGCTCCTCAGGTGTTGTTGTGGCCTCGGCTTCATCATCGGCCTCGTTGCCACCTTCATCTTTGTCATGCCCCTGCCCAAAATACGTAGGATTAGGAATACGTAAGCATGCCAGCCGTATGTATATGGCAACTCTAATATATGAAAACCATAACACATACGTACGCTGTATTATGAACAATAAGTCATAAGTAGTATATATTTATGTCATAAGTCACAGGGCATAACTAGATCTCATCCACAAAATCAAATAACCAATCAACTATATAACTGAATCAAGTATAAAATGCTTGATAAGAACAAGTAGTTGGGTGGAGACAAATTCACTACCAAACTAGAATATAAGAGAAACAAAATAAGTACATCCAATGAGACTCGAAGAGAAGGCCTCCTCGAAAGAGAGAGGTAGCAAGTCCTGATCCGTGCTCCTGCGAATAGTCAAGATCGTCTACACTTGAAAAGGGATCAGGTCCTCAAAGGGACGTAATAAGATGCATAGAAGTATGCCAATTGAATACAATAAAACATGCATAATAGACAAAAAAATATATAAGTACGCTGTAGTAGACAATTTATATGAAAATGCATAGTGTGGACAACCTTTTCGACGTATGGGTAGGTGTAGGATACTCTATCTATCTCATAACTCACACACACGTCCATGAACATCATAAGCCATCATACCATGAGGGTAGCGACCACCGTGACACCATCAATCGACATACCGCGTGGGTAGCGACCATCGCGACACAACTACCGTAGTGCGTGCTAGTTACTACGGTTTACCAGAGTGGGTAGCCCATACGCCTACTGATTGTCCTCCCCTCCCATGATACTATGTGTCAAGTGTGTGTCAACATATACAGTATATAATTATGACTGAAAGAAAATACATATATATAATAAATATATAAAACTATGATAAGCATGCAAAGTACTATAAGCAATTTGGCAAGGTATCTTGCCTGGCAAGAAAGCTGCAAAGTGTAAGCGTCCAGACGTTAGGCACAATGGATCAGAAAATATGGCATTAGAATGAACGTCTCTGAATGCTAAAATAAACATTACCAATATTCCCAGAAAAAGCGAGATAGCTAGAAAATACTACCCTTTCGTCCAATTTGGACACAAGGGCAAAACGATAATTTTGGATCAAAGTGGGGTCCACATGTGGCCCACTTTGCACCAAAATGCGTGCCAGAGGGAAAGGTCTTTAAATGAATAAATTATAGATCAAATAAATTCTAAATGTCGATACGAACTCAACGGTATCTTCAATTTTAGATTCCGGTGAGCCGATCACAAATTCGTCCTTCAAGTCAACCCGTGGGGCCCACGAATAGGCGGCTTGGTCAACTGTCTCAGAATCGCGTGAAACTTAGGTCACAGGACCAGCGTGATACCACGAATCTAATGGCACAAATTCTGACAAGCATACACAAAGTGGGATGGTGTTTTATAAAAGTCGCGATACAGGGACTTTTTGCAGATATGGGTTGATTCCGACGCGCACACACGTCCGAATCAACTTTCGCAAAAGCCCACACGTCAGAATATACCATACGCACCTTTCAGTAAAATTGGTACGCGATGAGGTGGTCCTTTTTGGCGGAACGCACTCCGTATCACAAAAATTTAGTTTTAAAATGTCAAGTTTTTGGTCGTTTTGGATATCGAATAATTTAACAAATAAAACAAATTAATAAAAAGTAAAAGAACAGTTAAATTCTCGATTGTATAGAGAAAAAAACTCTTCAATTAGATTTTGAAAATATTAAACCGGTTGGTGGTAATTTGGGCATGAACATGGGTGTTTGGATCAAAATTCTGGACAGTTTTTGGTCAGTTTTTCGGCCAACTTTCGGTCGATTTTTCAACCAATCCAGGGCACGAAAACTCGTCCCGTTTGAAAGAAAATCCTAAAGGGTTAGGTTGTGAACGTACACGGATAAACCGCTCACAAAAAAAACGAGAGATGAGAGAGATATCATACCTTGAAGATGGGGCGACGGGCTACTGTGCACGCGCTATGCGCGCACACTGACGGCGAAGGGCGGCTGTCACCGGCGGCTGCGGCGGCGGCTGCGGACGGTCGCCGGCATCGGGGTCGGGATGGGGTCGAGGTCTAGGGTTAGGGTTAGTGTTAGGGTTTTGGTTTTGAGTTTGATTTGTATATATGTATGTATATATATAAAGAGAGAGAGAGAGAGCTGTGGGAGGGGGGGGGGGCTTTCTGGGTTCCAGGGGGGTCTGCGGGGGTTATGCTGGAGGGGTGGGTTAGTTAGTTATTAGGACTTAGGGGTTTGTGTTTAGGAATATGTTTGGGTTTAAGAATAGTTTTAGGTTTAAGGGTAGGTTTTGTTTTCTTTTTCTTTTTCTTTTTCTTTTTTTATATTTTATATTTTTCTTTTCTTTTTTTTTCTTTTTTTCTATTATTATTATTACTATTACTATTATTATTATTATTATTATTATTATTATTACTATTATTATTATTATTAACTATTATTATTATTAACTATATATTATTATTATTAATAATAACTTTATATTTATTAACATATATATATTTACATATATATATGAGGTTAAAAATTCAAAAATAATATTTGCACACAAAATAAATTCTAGAAAATTTATCACCTTTTAACATGACTCCAAAAATAATAATAATAAATTATTTTTTAGAATAATTCTAAATGAGTATTTATCTAATTAAATTAATAAAAAAAATTATTTTCTAATTAACTATGAAAATACTCTAAAGAAATTCAATAATTTAATAAAAATACTTAAAATAAAATTAATTTTTTTGGGGGTTTACATTCTACCCAACTTACAATAATTTCGTCCTCGAAATTAACACTAACCCATATTCGTAATAAATCACTATAGCTATTAACACTTCGTTGCTAGCTAATAACACTTCCTAAATAGGTTATGGTCAGCCATCCTAACACTTTCTCCCTTATTGTCTATACACTATTCTTTTATCCTCTAACTTGTCTACACTACCCAACTTACAAGAATTCTACTAGTAGTCAAAGTCTTTTAAGGCTATTGTCTAGGTTGTAAGATGAATTTATTCATCGGGTCAAAAATTTTGGGATACTTGTTAGGAATCTCATAACCATGATTTTTCTCTATAATCGTCAAGTATCGTAGTCTAATACTTTCACGCCACCTGGCTAGTATATCTGCAAATAATTTGACTACTCTACTATAATGGTCTAGCTACAGCTATCGCTACCTCGCCAATGATTTGTCATAGTCATCGGTTCGTAACAAGTTCCTTCAACTCTTGTCTAAGCTTAGTCTAAGTTTTAGGACAACAATTAAGGTCTTGACTAACTTTATAAAACTATTAGAGGTATGAACCATTTCAACAATCCAACTAATTTCCTGTTAGACTAATAGGTGCTACTCATGGTTTAAAAATAATAAGAGAATACAGATATTATTATAGCGCATATACATAAGGGTTATTATTATGGACTCATCTTTTTAGTTATTTGTCACGACCCGTACCCGGATATTCGGGTACGAGTACGTGGGTACGTTCAGCCTACGCCACAGTGTCGGCGGTAGTACGCTGTCTAGGTCATATTCACAGGTAATTTAGAATCTATCTCATCCACAGTAAAGTAAATAGACAAGAAAAATGACAGGAAATAGGAATGCTAAGATTTCATAACAAAATGTGATATACAAATCCATGGTTTAATACAGAATCCAGAAGATAAATCGGGGACAAACCCGATTGCTGTGCTGAAAGAAAATATACTAGATATCTGACTACTACTCCTCAAAGTATCTCCTGAGTAGGAACCGGCTTCTCAACTGTATCACCTGCTAACTCATATGGGCCATAAAAGGTGGGGGCATAAGTCCTCGTCATCACCTAATATGTCAACGGATCCAGTCAGAAAAGGAGCAAAGTACACAATGCACAACAAGATTAAACTAAATATTTATGACAAGTAGTAAAAGACTGACTAAGTATCATGATCAGAATATGCATAATAAGTAGTAAAAATTAACTGAGAATTAAATGCTATAAATCAGGAATATAAGTAAAACATGATTAATTGCTATAAATCAGAGACATGAGTAAAATAGGAATATAGTGAAATAAGAAAATGTAACTGTAATAAGACAACAGGAGCTGCAACAAGACAAGAACTATTGTGTGTGAACTTGAGTACTTAGAATACATAGTTGGCATGTAGGGGCTTATAAGGCTAATAAGGCCGTCATAGACGACTAGCAGTCAGGAACAATCAGGAATAAGGCTGATAGTACAGTCGCGTACCAACAGCTAGCAGTCACGACAGGGGGAAGGGTAAACTATATGCCTCCTAGTATTCTCCCACCCGACACGAAAAGCAAGACATGAAATCCAGTATTTAAGACATGAAATCCAGTATTCAAGACATGAATTCCAATATTCAAGACATGAAATCCAGTGTTCTAACACTACGTGTAACATTCAATGGTACTAGTAGAGCAAGGAACTAATTATCACAATATAAAGAATAAACTTGAAGTGCAGGTACTTGTCTGATGTTTGGATCCAATTACAGTTATGTTCTCGAGGAATTTCTAGAAATGACTCCGGATGCTGAAATAAATATTACCATCATGCTCAGAAGATATCAAATAGCTAGAAACGCCTGTCCTTGGGTCCAATTTGGAGACAAGGGCAAAAACGGCAGTTTCGGGTCAAAACGGGATCCGCATGGTAGGCCCGCTTTGCACCGAAAAATATGTCAGGGTCAAAGGTCTCTAAATTTACCATACTTAGTGTCCACAGGTCAGAAACGCTGATACGAACCCAACGGAACTTTCAGAATTGAATTCCGATGAGCCGATCACGAAATCGCCCGTCGAGCGGGGCCTATGGGGCCCACGACACGCGATTTTGTCAACGTTCTCAGAATTGAACCAAACTTGGGTCACAGGACCAGCGTATCGCTACGAGTCCGATGGCGCAAGTTTCTTTTCGATCCGATGTGTGTACAGGAAGATAGGGCTTGATACAGAAAAGTTGGATACGGGGCGGTGTCCGCGGATACGCGTTGATCCCGGTGTGCACGCACACCCGAATCGACTTTCGCGAAATCCCACATGTCCGTATCAACGCTGCGCACGTATCTGTGAAGACCGCGCACGACCAAGTCGTCCCGTTTGGCGGGGCGTACTCAGTTCCGGGGTGAATCGGGTCAATGTTTTTCCTATTTTTGGATCGCGGTGTGCGATCACCACAGAACGTGATGCCCCGAGCGGTTTATCCGGGCACCGAGAGGGTCATACAGGCTTCACAACGCAATTTACGGAATTGAAAATGGGGCAGCGAGGAGAAAGTTACACGCACCTGAACTGGGTCCAAAAACCCAAAAAATTCCGTGTCCGACACGTGTCGACTCGAATTTGGGAATTAGGGTTAGGGTTCCGGCGAGAACGGCAGCTTGGGTGGCGGAGGAGGCCGGCCGGGCTAGGGCGGGGCAGCGCGACGCTCGCTGGTGGAGGCGGCGGCGGCTCAGGCTGACGGCGGCGGAGCCGGAGCGAGCTCGAGCAGCTGATGCTGCGGCTGTCGTTCGTCGGGGAGCCGGAGGGTCTGCTGGGGGAGGAGTAGAGGGCCGGGGGCGAGGCGAGGCGGAGCACGGCGACGGCGAGGGGGTTCTGCGGTGGTCGACGGGGAGAAGGGGAGGGGGCTTTTTATAGGAGGGAGGAGGCCGGCAAAGGCGGAGGGGCGAGGGGGTCGTGGAGGGCGTGGCGCGGCGCTCGCAGCGGCGTACGGAGCGGCTGCCGGCAGATGCTGCGAAGGGGAAGCGGTCAGCGGCGGAGGCGGGAAGAACGGGTCAGGGGTGAGGGGGTATGTCACGCCCCAGTCCCAAAAATATACGGAACTAGGCCACGTGTCACTGGCCAGCTGACACGTCACTAAGGGATTACCCAATTTAATGGACCCGAAGTGATGTGCTACGCTGTCCTAAAATACTACAAGTCTAAATACAGGTAAATCTATCTCATCCACAAGAATAACAGGGAAAATGCTGAATATATAGATGCTATATCTGAAATGTCATATACAACCCAGATAAAGTCAGGTGGGAACAATCCCACTACAAAAGTAAGCAGGAGTGAAATAAGATAAACTAGCGTAACATCCTCAAAATATGTAGCTTCAACTCCAGGTGCACTCAGGTAGACTCTGATGGCATCTCCTCTAACTCCGTCTCCGAGGCATGTCCAGACTCCTGTCCAGGTCCAGGTACTGTGGGGTGGAATGTCTCAGCTAAACCTGGCAGGGAACCAGGTCCTCAGAGGGACGTAACAAGATACAGAAAATGACATGCCATGTAATGTAAATACTGAATAAATAAATTACTGAATAAAATAAATACAGGGTGCTAACCATCTAAGTGAAATGCAATTTGAGACAACCTAGTACGTATGGGAAATGTGTGGCTAGACATATGCTGACGTAATTCACCAATCTGTGGTGACTGGCTAGTATATGCCACATATGCCCCCGTTCAAGGGCACTATACAATTTTCCATCTACGATGAGAATGGTCACATGAATATATATATATCATCCGTATCACTCCGTCGAGTGCGGCACATGGTAAAGAGGTGGGTGTCCCATACGTATTTTAGTTGTTCTCCCCTCCCAATGTAACTAAAGGTCAAGTCGTATATTTCTTGAATTATTCTAATCCGTGATGCGGTCACACGTACTGGTAGCTAGTCAACTACGCAGCTCGCATCCCAATATGCATTGCAACCATGTTGCGTGTTCCCGTGATAGGGTCTAAGAGAATATCAGGATATTCTCACAATTGTTGGTAAGTCTGTAACTACTACATTGATTACCCTAAGCCAACGTATCTGTTGACTGTACCCAAGGCAATCTCAGATACATTTATATGTAATTTCAGGAGCAGTATTATATGACAATAATTGAATTTAAATAAGAACATTTAACATTTAATATTTAAACAGTACAAACTTGGCAAGATATACTTGCCTACTCCCTGATAGTGTTGATAACCTGATCTTGCAGTCAGGTTTAAGGTTGCTGGTGACAGGGGGTCACTGGCTGTGCTGAAGGTGGTTTCTGTTAAAATAGACAGGGTTCGTGAATAACAAGGCTGTAATAATAAGCATATATATATATATATACTTATACACACATATATAATATATATATAGTATATATATAGATATAATATAATATATATAGCAGTATATGAAGAACAGACAAATGCAGGTATATAGTAGCAGGGTATATCCACTGTTTATAGATATATAATTCAATAATATATTATCAGGGTGTATCCACTGATATATATATAATAATATACTAGCAGGGTATATCCACTGTGTTATATAATAAATATAAATAAATAAAAGACAGGGCAGAAAAGTAAATACATATGTATATTTATGTACTGTATTATCCAGTACAGTATAATATATGTAATATATTATAGATCATATATATATATACATAGGTATATATATATATATATATATATATATAATAAATAGAAATGACGGTGCAGGAATTAAAATGTATATAAAAATGCTGTACTTATTCAGCAATATATAATATCAGGGTCTATAGGTGACTACTGTTATATATAGCAGTATAATAATATTATTTAGGGTCTATATATGACCACTGATATATAGTAATATTATATTTAATAAATAGAAAAAGTGCATATAGATAAATAAAAAGGAAATGCATAGTATATACATATATATACTATAAATATAATATGACATATATATACATATAAATATACTTGATATAAATATATGAATACATATATTTATATATTACATATATATATATAAGTAAAAAAAAACAGAATTTATACACATATTAATAATTACATGATATTGTATAGTATATATATAAATATACATATACATATACATATATACATATATATAATAATAGATAAATATACATATATTTGGTAAATATATATAATACTTATAATATACAGTATAATACACTGTATAAATAACAGTATATATATAATATATATTAATAGTATAATACACATATATAATAATTATACATATAAATATACATATATATATATACATATATATATATATATATACATATATATATATACATATATATATATATATACATATAGGGATATATATGTAAATACATAAATATTAGGGTTTAGGAATTTACCTACTGATAGGTGGGGTCCACTGGTCGTCGACGGCGGGTGGACGGCGGCGGAGTCGACGGCGGCCGGCCGGAGGAGCAATGGCAGTAGCAGTAGCTGCTAGCAGTAGCTGCAGCAGCAGCAGCTTGCGGCAGCTGCAGCGCCGCGTGCGGTGGCGGGGGCGGCGGTGCAAGCTGTCGGGGTGGTGGAGGAGGAGGTGGCGAACAGGTCGGGGTGGGTGGAGGTGGTCAGGGGTGGCCGGAGTGGCGGTGGGAAGCGTCGGGGAGTGGTTCGGGGAGGATGACAGGGAGAGGCGGTGGTGGCTTGCGGGGGAGTTGCCGACGGCAGAGGCCGTCGTGGGGCGGTGGGGGTAGGTCAGGGCGGTGGAGGAGGAGATGGCAAGGTGTTTGGTGGTGGTGGCGGTGGCCCACGGTGGTCGGGGTGGCGGTGAGGAGCGTCGGGGAGGGGAGGAGCTGCTGTCGGGCAGGGAGGGGAGGGGTGCTGCGGTGGTTCAGGACGGCGGAGGCGGTGGTCGGAGAGGGTGGCGATGGACGGGGAGGTAGCCGAGGGAGGGGCGAGTCGAGTGGGGGTGGTCCGGCGGTGGGCGGTGGCCGGAGCTGGCCGAGGGGAGCCTGGGAATGAGAGAGAAGGGGGGGTGTTTAGGGTTTATATAGATTTTAGGATAATGGCAATTTCGTAAATAAGTAGAACTTTGGGGGTATTTTGGTAATTTTGGATTTTTGGGATATTTTCAGCAGATTTTTCTGTGGGTCCCATGCCACCTATTGTCTAGCCAATAGGGTGTTGCCACCTAGCATGCATTTTTGCATAAAAACCCTAATCTTTTCACAATTTGCATAAAAGTCCAGAAATTGGAAATTTGCGCAATTATGCAATTTGTCTGAAAAATCACCTGGTTCTAAAATTTACCAAAATTCACAGAATTGAGGGGAAAAGCTGGAGAGAATGTTTTGGACTGTGTGGGGTGAGTCTGGGCAGGTGCAGGGTCTGATTTCTTAGGTGATACGGGTCACCGTATTTATTATTTAATAAATACTGCGCACGGTGTTCACTAATTATTTAAGGGCAGTTAGGGTCATAATTTTTCTACGGTGTCAATACGATAATTGTAATAAAATTAGTGTAGAATATTATCGTATTTTTGGTTGGGCATAAAAGGTGCCTACTGGTCCTCAAATCTCTAGGATACAGAGGTGGGTAAAGAGCAGAAAATTAAATAGGGATTAAATACGTACGTTTGTAACGATATTTGTGCGACTAAAACGAAGCACAAAACGAGGTTTCTGGGAGTTGCTAAAAATACAGAAAATGTAGTCTAGCAAGCCTAGGGCAGGAATGTGAAATTAGTTTAGGGTTAACAGCTAGTGTGGTGCCCTAATTTATTGTGTAATAAACAGGTGCACAATCGATAGAATATATAATAAATAAATTTAAAAAAATTGCACTAATTCTAATTAACTATAAATAATATTAAAATACTGAAATCTGGTCGAGGGAGTTTACAATCTACCCTCCTTAGAATATTTCGTCCTCAAAATAAAAACAAACATATAATGAGAACGAAAGATTGATTGATTTGAAATATCCGGACATAGATAGCTGAAGATTGATTTGAAATATTTGGACATACCCTGATCTGGAAATAGATGGGGGAAACATTTATCGAATATTCTCTTCCCGTTCCCATGTTGATTTGCCTGGTGCATGATGTTTTCATGCAATATGAACTAGAGGAACGTAATACAACGTATGGTAGGTAGCGAAAGTCATTAAAAAAATAAGAACAGTATTAAACTGCAATCTAATCTAATAATAGGGTTTGGTAATTCCCCAAGAAACAAATAGAAATGGCTTATAGAAACAATTTACTTCATATTTATACTAAGTACGAGGTTTCTTCCTTCCGAAATAAGGAAAGACGGAAAACAGTAATCAAGAGTTCAAGGGGGAGGTAATAGATTAGAAGTATGGAGATTCAAGGCGTTTAAAGAATTCAAGGGGAATTGTCAAGGCAGTTGTGGATGGAAATGCTATTCTGGTAATCCCTATTCACATATTCGTATTAGCACAGTTATGTAGCTGATATGATATGCGCAGAGGGTAAGTACATCTGTCTACTAATCATTATATATCTCAACCCACGTAAAGTAGTTATGCGAAGAGCGAACCAAGTGCATTATGATTGATCAGACCGTCATACACTGATTCTGAAATGTATTAATGTAGTACTCCAATAATACATATTTAATGAACAAGCTTGATAAAGAATAAGCTTGCAAAACTAGGCTATAATAGCAGAGTATAATTTAAGGTAGTATAGCAAATATATAAGTACGCTAGATTAGGATATGCGAAGTACAAAACAATTCAAATTCACAAAAAGACAAGATTCTATAATCTCTAACTTCTAGTCTAGGTTGCTAGTTGACCCAAAAGAGGTGTGGTTTTCTAAGTTCTACAACCTTAATATACACTATAGGTTGTCCGCATTTAAGCACATGACTTGTATCCAGAGCGTACCTCTTTAATTGGAATATGTGGAAGACGTCATGTACTTCTTCCAATGTCTGAGATAATGCTATCTTGTAAACAACTTCTTTGATGCGTTCCAACACATCGAAGGGTATGACGTACCTCGAGCTTAGTTTTCCACTTCTTCCAAGTCTGATAGTTTCTTGGGTAGGTGAAAACATATGTCTTCCTATTCTACTCTATGTGTACCCTTTATCCAGATTATATGGGTATCACCAGATTTACAACAGGTCGCATATTATTGGTAGTTTTTCTGATATTTTTCTCAAGACTAACATCTGTCTACCCTCTCTCCTTCAATCTAATTGATCTATTCCTGATACTAGCTGAAATTAATCTATTGGTGAAAACACAAGACTAGAAGTTACTGACTACCCTAATAAGTCATGTATATTAAATCTAATTTGGAAACTACCTGTAGTATTCAGCTATTACTACATTTACATGTTTTGAGCCTAACAATCAACGTCTAGCAATCTACCTAGATGTGTTTGCTTAGTCCTGATATCCGAATGGGTAACTTGGTGGTCTAAGGATGACGCTTCTCTTCCCGTAGTCTAGTATTTGGACTAGCTTAACCAGTCCATGACTAAGATAACGTCAAAGTTTGGTATTGAAAGTACCCAGATTTCCGTCCTCATTACTCTACAATACCTGACTACTAGCAGGCTTTAGTAATGTTGGTAACTGGAACAATGCCTCTTCCGGTAAACCTGGCTATTTACATGGGTACGAACTACTAGATGTGAAAAAAATAGTGTAGCTCTAGAATCAAATAATGCGGTTTGCTGGTAATAATGCGACTATAATGATACCTGAAATGGTTTCACCTTTCAATTTTTCTGCAACTGCAGCTAGTGCAAAGGCCTGCTCGTGCCTTTGTCTACCGATTTGTTGTCTGGCTAGGCAGTACTGCGTGTCTTGGGTGACTAAGGGTGGTCCCCTCTGAAATCTTCCAGATGCTGGGGAATGCTGACCTCCAGTAGGGGGTTGCATTCTCTGGGCTGGTGCTACTGGTCCTTGCCCATGCTGGAGTGTTGCTTCTCTGTGTTGTGGGCAGTCTTTGGCCCTATGCTGATTATCTCCACATATCAAGCATAGTCTATACTTCCTTCGACAATTTTTGGCATAATGTCCCTTCTTGCCACAATGGTGACAAGTCAAAAATTTCTTGGTTTGATATGACCCCATCTGGTGTTGCGTCTGATTTCCTGGGTGACGGATTGGTCCTCCTGCTCCAGTCTGGTCTCTGGCTAGTATGGTGGGATTTGAACATCTTGCTTCTCGGCCAATGGCTTCTTGTATCCTTGCCTCTGAAAGAACTTCTTCGTATGAAATCCTCGACTGTGCCGTAGTATACCCTTGGAGTTCGGGGGTAAGGCCGTGATAGAACTTTAGGGCCTTCTTCAGCTCGGTTGGTATTAGGATGGCACCGAATTGACTTAGTCGACTGAATTCTGTATCATAGGCATCGACGGTCATATTTCCTTGTTCCAAATGCAGGAACTGGAAGTGCAGTTCATCTCTGACCGTGGCTGGAAAATATTTTGCATTAAAATATTCCAGAAATTGTTTCCAAGTATGGTTCTTGCCCGTGCTGCGCTCGATAGATTGCCACCAGTGATGGGCGTTACCGAGGAGTAGGATCCTTACTGCGGTTATCCATAGATCGGGGTGAAGCTGGGAACCTTCTAGCAGTATTTCTGTGTTGGAGATCCAGTCTGAGATCTCTTCCGGAGTTTCATTGCCCTTAAAGGTTCTCGGGCTCATCCGGCTAAAGCCTCGAACAGTGCTAGCTGGTTGGACAGGGGCTGGTACTGGGGCAGCTGTCTTCTCCAGAACCGTCATTAGGCATTGTCTCAGGAATTCATTCTGTTGCCACTGAGCCTGCAATATGGCTTGGAACATCTGAGATTGTTCCTCAAGTTGTGGCATCAGGGCTGCGAGAACTGGAGGTAGAGGCAAAGGTATCTCCGCCTGCAGTGTTGGTGCCTGAGAAGGTTGCCCTTCTTGCTGGACTGGTGTTGCTTCTTGGGTCGGATCCTGGTGAAGGTACGAGGTTTTTGGATTGACCAGCATCCTTCTCGGAGATTGGTCTCTCGGGGTTGGTGTCCCTTGGACATCTGGCGAGAGGTCTGTTGCTTGGTCAGTTCCATCAATCGCATTTTCCCCGGGTATGTCCATATTTCTGAAAAGAATAGAATTTTTTTGAAAAATACGAAGGACTTAATAGATGATAATCAAGCAGGATGCAAAATTTATGGATGAAGTCAGTGTGGATGAGACCTAGTATTCCTATCCTATTGCAGGTTTGCTGAATATGATATCATGTTACTAGCAATTAACTCGACCTGCATGGGCCACCACTAAAACCGTGTCACGCCCCAGTCCCAAAAATATACGGAACTAGGCCACGTGTCACTGGCCAGCTGACACGTCACTAAGGGATTACCCAATTTAATGGACCCGAAGTGATGTGCTACGCTGTCCTAAAATACTACAAGTCTAAATACAGGTAAATCTATCTCATCCACAAGAATAACAGGGAAAATGCTGAATATATAGATGCTATATCTGAAATGTCATATACAACCCAGATAAAGTCAGGTGGGAACAATCCCACTACAAAAGTAAGCAGGAGTGAAATAAGATAAACTAGCGTAACATCCTCAAAATATGTAGCTTCAACTCCAGGTGCACTCAGGTAGACTCTGATGGCATCTCCTCTAACTCCGTCTCCGAGGCATGTCCAGACTCCTGTCCAGGTCCAGGTACTGTGGGGTGGAATGTCTCAGCTAAACCTGGCAGGGAACCAGGTCCTCAGAGGGACGTAACAAGATACAGAAAATGACATGCCATGTAATATAAATACTGAATAAATAAATTACTGAATAAAATAAATACAGGGTGCTAACCATCTAAGTGAAATACAATTTGAGACAACCTAGTACGTATGGAAAATGTGTGGCTAGACATATGCTGACGTAATTCACCAATCTGTGGTGACTGGCTAGTATATGCCACATATGCCCCCGTTCAAGGGCACTATACAATTTTCCATCTACGATGAGAATGGTCACATGAATATATATATATCATCCGTATCACTCCGTCGAGTGCGACACATGGTAAAGAGGTGGGTGTCCCATACGTATTTTAGTTGTTCTCCCCTCCCAATGTAACTAAAGGTCAAGTCGTATATTTCCTGAATTATTCTAATCCGTGATGCGGTCACACGTACTGGTAGCTAGTCAACTACGCAGCTCGCATCCCAATATGCATTGCAACCATGTTGCGTGTTCCCGTGATAGGGTCTAAGAGAATATCAGGATATTCTCACAATTGTTGGTAAGTCTGTAACTACTACATTGATTACCCTAAGCCAACGTATCTGTTGACTGTACCCAAGGCAATCTCAGATACATTTATATATAATTTTAGGAGCAGTATTATATGACAATAATTGAATTTAAATAAGAACATTTAACATTTAATATTTAAACAGTATAAACTTGGCAAGGTATACTTGCCTACTCCCTGATAGTGTTGATAACCTGATCTTGCAGTCAGGTTTAAGGTTGCTGGTGACAGGGGGTCACTGGCTGTGCTGAAGGTGGTTTCTGTTAAAATAGACAGGGTTCGTGAATAACAAGGCTGTAATAATAAGCATATATATATATATATATATATATATATATATATATATATATATATATATATATATATATATATATATACTTATATACACATATATAATATATATATAGTATATATATAGATATAATATAATATATATAGCAGTATATGAAGAACAGACAAATGCAGGTATATAGTAGCAGGGTATATCCACTGTTTATAGATATATAATTCAATAATATATTATCAGGGTGTATCCACTGATATATATATAATAATATACTAGCAGGGTATATCCACTGTGTTATATAATAAATATAAATAAATAAGAGACAGGGCAAAAAAGTAAATACATATGTATATTTATGTACTGTATTATCCAGTACAGTATAATATATGTAATATATTATAGATCATATATATATATACATAGGTATATATATATATATATATATAATAAATAGAAATGACAGTGCAGGAATTAAAATGTATATAAAAATGCTGTACTTATTCAGCAATATATAA
Source organism: Iris macrosiphon (assembly GCA_036927795.1). Lineage (NCBI taxonomy): Eukaryota > Viridiplantae > Streptophyta > Magnoliopsida > Asparagales > Iridaceae > Iris > Iris macrosiphon. Next base: position 145,964,760 of record JAYESA010000004.1, read on the forward strand.
TATCAGGGTCTATAGGTGACTACTGTTATATATAGCAGTATAATAATATTATTTAGGGTCTATATGTGACCACTGATATATAGTAATATTATATTTAATAAATAGAAAAAGTGCATATAGATAAATAAAAAGGAAATGCATAGTATATACATATATATACTATAAATATAATATGACATATATATACATATAAATATACTTGATATAAATATATGAATACATATATTTATATATTACATATATATATATATATAAGTAAAAAAAAACAGAATTTATACACATATTAATAATTACATGATATTGTATAGTATATATATAAATATACATATACATATACATATATACATATATATAATAATAGATAAATATACATATATTTGGTAAATATATATAATACTTATAATATACAGTATAATACACTGTATAAATAACAGTATATATATAATATATATTAATAGTATAATACACATATATAATAATTATACATATATATATATATATACATATATATATATATATACATATATATATATATATACATATAGGGATATATATGTAAATACATAAATATTAGGGTTTAGGAATTTACCTACTGATAGGTGGGGTCCACTGGTCGTCGACGGCGGGTGGACGGCGGCGGAGTCGACGGCGGCCGGCCGGAGGAGCAACGGCAGTAGCAGTAGCTGCTAGCAGTAGCTGCAGCAGCAGCAGCTTGCGGCAGCTGCAGCGCCGCGTGCGGTGGCGGGGGCGGCGGTGCAAGCTGTCGGGGTGGTGGAGGAGGAGGTGGCGAACAGGTCGGGGTGGGTGGAGGTGGTCAGGGGTGGCCGGAGTGGCGGTGGGAAGCGTCGGGGAGTGGTTCGGGGAGGATGACAGGGAGAGGCGGTGGTGGCTTGCGGGGGAGTTGCCGACGGCGGAGGCCGTCGTGGGGCGGTGGGGGTAGGTCAGGGCGGTGGAGGAGGAGATGGCAAGGTGTTTGGTGGTGGTGGCGGTGGCCCACGGTGGTCGGGGTGGCGGTGAGGAGCGTCGGGGAGGGGAGGAGCTGCTGTCGAGCAGGGAGGGGAGGGGTGCTGCGGTGGTTCAGGGCGGCGGAGGCGGTGGTCGGAGAGGGTGGCGATGGACGGGGAGGTAGCCGAGGGAGGGGCGAGTCGAGTGGGGGTGGTCCGGCGGTGGGCGGTGGCCGGAGCTGGCCGAGGGGAGCCTGGGAATGAGAGAGAAGGGGGGGGTGTTTAGGGTTTATATAGATTTTAGGATAATGGCAATTTCGTAAATAAGTAGAACTTTGGGGGTATTTTGGTAATTTTGGATTTTTGGGATATTTTCAGCAGATTTTTCTGTGGGTCTCATGCCACCTATTGTCTAGCCAATAGGGTGTTGCCACCTAGCATGCATTTTTGCATAAAAACCCTAATCTTTTCACAATTTGCATAAAAGTCCAGAAATTGGGAATTTGCGCAATTATGCAATTTGTCTGAAAAATCACCTGGTTCTAAAATTTACCAAAATTCACAGAATTGAGGGGAAAAGCTGGGGAGAATGTTTTGGACTATGTGGGGTGAGTCTGGGCAGGTGCAGGGTCTGATTTCTTAGGTGATACGGGTCACCGTATTTATTATTTAATAAATACTGCGCACGGTGTTCACTAATTATTTAAGGGCAGTTAGGGTCATAATTTTTCTACGGTGTCAATACGATAATTGTAATACAATTAGTGTAGAATATTGTCGTATTTTTGGTTGGGCAAAACAGGTGCCTACTGGTCCTCAAATCTCTAGGATACAGAGGTGGGTAAAGAGCAGAAAATTAAATAGGGATTAAATACGTACGTTTGTAACGATATTTGTGCGACTAAAACGAAGCACAAAACGAGGTTTCTGGGAGTTGCTAAAAATACAGAAAATGTAGTCTAGCAAGCCTAGGGCAGGAATGTGAAATTAGTTTAGGGTTAACAGCTAGTGTGGTGCCCTAATTTATTGTGTAATAAACAGGTGCACAATCGATAGAATATATAATAAATAAATTTTAAAAAATTGCACTAATTCTAATTAACTATAAATAATATTAAAATACTGAAATCTGGTCGAGGGAGTTTACAGGGTGATGGGTTAGCGGGTGCGGGTCGGGTGCGGGTGGACCCGACCCGAGCCGCTAGGCGGGTCGTGGGCTGGACCGGGGTAGTGGGCCGCGGGCTGGGCCAGAGAAACGGGCCGGGAATTAAAATAAAAAAATAAAAATAAATAATAATAATAATAATAATAATAATAATTAATAAATAAATAAATAGTTTTTAGGTGTTTTAAATTAGGTCCGGGGCCCAATAAATTCCAAAAAAATTACCCTAATTCCAGTTTTTCATTTTACACCCAAAAATATTATTTTTGTAATATTTTATTGTTATTTATTATCAATTAAAAATCATGTAATAATTCAAAACCCTAAATATAATTACAGAAAATTCCCAAAAAATTCTAGAAAATTACGAAAAATCCAATTTTAATATTTTTTGAAAAATCAGGGCTTACAATCTACCCAACTTATAAAAATTTTGTCCTCGAAATTTAAAATATGGTAGGGTTCTCTCTATCCAATCTCACTTGATTACAGTCTAACGGGTTTCTCTCAGGTGAACGTTGCGGTCGCTACCCAACTTAGAATTTTACCCATATATCCTCTAAGGCTATACAACTAGTAAAGCTAGGTCCCAACTTAATTAATCATGGTATTGAATCTTTAAGTCTTTAACACAAATACATCACCTATGGTATTCCCCTAATCATAGAGGGTCATCAATAATTCGAACGGTCTGAGGGGTATATCTAGTACTACCTATATATCAAACTTATATCAAGCACAAGATTTCGTCTCTCTGAAATAAGGGAATACGAGGATCAATAATAAAGAGTTCAAGGGCGAGGTGGTAGAACAGAGGTATAGGGATCAAGGCGTTTTTAAAAAAAAAATTCTGATGGGAATTGTCAGGCGATTATGGATTGAAATTCTATTCTGGTAATCATTTATTCGCATGCTCGTATTAGTACAGTTATGTAACTGATACGATATGCTCGAACATATTTAGGGGGCAAGTATACTAGTCAACTATATATCTCAATCCACGTAAAGTAGTCGTGCGAAGTGCGAATCAAAATGCACTAAGGTTGATCAGACCGTAGTACACTGATTCTGAATAGACACTTGTATTAATGGGATTGATCAGGCCTCAATAATACATGTGTCATGAACAAGCCCGATAAAGAGTAAGCTTGCAAAACTAGGCTATAAAATAGCAGCATAAGTCAAGTACAGTAAAATTAAGTACGCTAGATGATGATGAAGGGAGGTACAAATTATTTAAGTTCACAAAACAACACACAATAAGCACATTAGCAAAAGACTCTACAATCCCTATAGTTATCAAGTATAAAAGCATGCCAGGTTATTAGCAAGTTCAAAATTACTAGATTGGGGCTGAGGTTACGAACCAATAGGCAAGAGCTAAACAATACTAGAAACGGCAGCTACGAATCACTTACGCGCATTAGCTACTCCAAGAGTCCGCGTGTTCTCCACGGTCATGCTGGTAGAGCATCTCGTGGTAATCTTGTAGGAACCTAGTCGCTTGCTGATAGATCCCTTACTCTGTATCTAAAATAAACGATAAGGGGCACACAGGAATCAAGGCAGGATGCAAGTCAAGGAATTAATTCAAAGTTGATATGGATATCAAGAACGTTTCAAGCAAGTGGATGAGATCCTAAAACTTATCCTTATCTTATTGCAGGCCTGTTCGGTCCCGAAGTTAAAACAGAACAATTTAGTCGTTGACCTGCATGGGCCACCACAAAAATGTGTCACGACCCGCACCCGGATATTTGGGCACGAGTACGTGGGTACGTCCAGCCTACGCCGTAGTGTCGGCGGTAGTACGCTGTCTAGGTCATATTCACAGGTAATTTAGAATCTATCTCATCCACAGTAAAGTAAATAGACAAGGAAAATGACAGGAAATAGAAATACTAAGATTTCATAACAAAATGTGATATACAAATCCATGGTTTAATACAGAATCCAGAAGATAAATCGAAGACAAACCCGATTGCTGTGCTGAAAGAAAATATACTAGATATCTGACTACTACTCCTCAAAGTATCTTCTGAGTAGGAATCGGCTTCTCAACTGTATCACCTGCTACCTCATATGGGCCATAAAAGGTGGGGGCATAAGTCCTTATCATCGCCTAATATGTCAACGGATCCAGTCAGGAAAGAAGAAAGTACACAATGCACAACAAGATTAAACTAAATATTTATGACAAGTAGTAAAAGACTGACTAAGTATCATGATCAGAATATGCATAATAAGTAGTAAAAATTAACTGAGAATTAAATGCTATAAATCAGGAATATAAGTAAAACAGGATTAATTGCTATAAACCAGAGACATGAGTAAAACAAGAATATAGTGAAACAAGAAAATGTAACTGTAACAAGACAACAGGAACTGCAACAAGACAAGAACTATTGTGTGTGAACTTGAGTATTTAGAATACATAGTTGGCATGTAGGGGCTTATAAGGCTAATAAGGCCGTCATAGACGACTAGCAGTCAGGAACAATCAGGAATAAGGCTGATAGTACAGTCGCGTACCAACAGCTAGCAGTCACGACAGGGGGAAGGATAAACTACATGCCTCCTAGTATTCTCCCACCCGACACGAAAAGCAAGACATGAAATCCAGTATTCAAGACATGAAATCTAGTGTTCTAACACTACGTGTAACATCTAATGGTACTAGTAGAGCAAGGAACTAATTATCATAATATAAAGAATAAACTTGAAGTGCAGGTACTTGCCTGATGTTTGGATCCAATTATAGTTGTGTTCTCGAAGAATTTCCAGAAATGACTCCGGATGATGAAATAAATATTACCATCATGCTCAAAAGATATCAAATAGCTAAAAACGCATGTCCTTGGGTCCAATTTGGAGACAAGGGCAAAAACGGCAGTTTCGAGTCAAAACGGGGTCCGCATGGTGGGCCCGCTTTGCACCGAAAAATGTGTCAGGTTCAAAGGTCTCCAAATTTACCATACTTAGTGTCCACAGGTCAGAAACGCTGATACGAACCCAACGGAACTTTCAGAATTGAATTTCGATGAGCCGATCACGAAATTGCCCGTCGAGCGGGGCCTGTAGGGCCCACGACACGCAATTTCGTCAATATTCTCAGAATCGGACCAAACTTGGGTCACAGGACTAGCGTATCGCTATGAGTCCGATGGCGCAAGTATCGTTTCGATCTGACGTGTGTACAGGAAGATAGGGCTTGATACAGAAAAGTCGAATACGGGTCGGTGTCCGCGGATACGCGTTAATCCCGGTGTGCACGCACACCCGAATAGACTTCCGCGAAATCCCACACGTCCGTATCAACGCTGCGCACGTATCTGTGAAGACCGCGCGCGACCAAGTCGTCCCATTTGGCTGGGCGTATCCAGTTCCTGGGTGAATCGGGTCGATATTTTTTCTATTTTTGGATCGCGGTGTGCGATCATCACAGAACGCGATGTCCCGAGCGGTTTGTTCGGGCACCGAGAGGGTCATACAGGCTTCACAACGCAATTTACGGAATTGAAAACGGGGCAGCGAGGAGAAAGTTACACGCACCTGAACTGGGTCCAAAAACCCGAAGAATCCCGTGTCCGACACGTGTCCGACACGTGTCGACTCGAATTTGGGAATTAGGGTTAGGGTTCCGGCGAGAACGACGGCTTGGGCGGCGGAGGAGGCCGGCCGGGCTAGGGCGGGGCAGCGCGGCGCTCGCTAGTGGAGGCGGCGGCGGCTCAGGCTGACGGCGGCGGCGCCTGAGCGAGCTCGAGCAGCTGCTGCTGCTCTGTCGTTCGTCGGGGAGCCGGAGGGTCTGCTGGGGGAGGAGGAGAGGGCCGGGGGCGAGGCGAGGCGGAGCACGGCGGCGGCGAGGGGGTTCTGCGGTGGTCGACGGGGAGAAGGGGAGGGGGCTTTTTATAGGAGGGAGGAGGCCGGCAAAGGCGGAGGGACGAGGGGGTCGTGGAGGGCGTGGCGCGGCGCTCGCAGCGGCGTGCGGAGCGGCTGCCGGCGGATGCGGCGGAGGGGAAGCGGTCAGCGGCGGAGGCGGGGAGAACGGGTCAGGGGTGAGGGGGTGATGGGTTAGCGGGTGCGGGTCGGGTGCGGGTGGACCCGACCCGACCCGCTAGGCGGGTCGTGGGCTGGGCCGGGGTAGTGGGCCAAGGGCTGGGCCAGAGAAACGGAGCAAAAATTAAAATAAAAAAATAATAATAATTAATTAATTAGTTAATTAATTAATAAATAAATAGTTTTTAGGTGTTTTAAATTAGGTCCGGTGTCCAATAAATTCCAGAAAAATTACCCTAAGTCCAGTTTTTTATTTTACACCAAAAAATATTATTTTCATAATATTTTAATGTTATTTATTATCAATTAAAAATCATGTAATAATTCAAAACCCTAAATATAATTACAGAAAATTCCCAGAAAATTCCAGAAAATTGCGAAAAATCCAATTTTAATATTTTTTTGAAAAATCAGGGCTTACATTATTAATCATTACTAACCCATCTATGTTTTAACTAACAAAATAAAGGGTGAGGTTGAAGTAAATCAAAAAATTCATGATGGCACGAAAAGATGTAACTACGATAGGAATAATTAAGCATGGGACAATGAATGGATATGGAAGAGAAGATGAGCAACCCAAGGGGACGAGATGGTGATAGAAAAAGAATACTACTACTGCTACTCGTGTCATCCATTAGCATCGTGGGTATGCCATCTAGTTAAAATATCAACATATCCTCAAAAATTTTAACACCAAATATATCACATGTGATATGCCCTTAATTACAAAAGATAGTCACAAAGTAATGTGGTTGGCCTATGGGATATATCTAGTACTCTCCGTGTATCAAACGTATACTAAGCACGAACGTTCGTCTTTCCGAAATAGGGGAAGACGAAAAACAATAATAAAGAATTCAAGGAGGAGGTGATAGAATACAAGTACGGGGTTCAAGGCGATTTAAAGAATTCAAAAAGAGAGTTATAAGGGCAGTTGCGGATGAGATCCTATTTTGGTAAATTTCTATTCACATGCTCATATCAATACAGTTATGTAACCGATAAGATATGCTCGAACATGTCTAAAGGGCAAGTATATTCGTCTAACAAGCTGAGTCAACTATATCTCAATCCACGTAAAGTAGTCATGCGAATAGCGAACCAAATGCATTAAGGTTGATCAGACCGTAATACACTGATTCTGATTTAGACAATGTATTAGTAGGCGTCCCCAATAACACATATGTCATGAACAAGCTCGATAAAAGAATAAGCTTGCAAAACTAGGCTATAAAATAACAGCATAAGTGGAGGTAGTCCAGAAATTATAAGTACGCTGGATTATGATGAAGGAAGGTACAAAATAATTCAAGTTCACCAAGAAGACCGATATTATGCCTCTAAAGTTGCCAGACTAACTTCTTGTCTAAGTCTATAGTTGACCAAATGGGGGTATAGGCCTCTAAGTTCTACAGTCTGAATAATCACTATCTTCTTATGCAAGCCTATAGTTGGTGTCATTCAATTATACTTCATTAATGGGTCAAAAGAACTATGTGATACTAGGTTATGAGACCTACTACCAAACTTACAAGAATTTAACTAATAGTATTAGTGAACAATAGAGTGTACATACCTAGCATAAGTCATCTTCCTAACCCCTATCAAGCACGAGAGAAAAGATAAGATTGACGTTAAGAAAGGATCAAGCAAGATGCAATACAAGCAAGCAAATAAGAGTGTGAAATGAAATCAAGGGAGGTGATAAATAAGTGGATGAGATCCTATACTCTAATCCTATGCGCAAGCTTGCTCGGTACAGTAACGTAACTAAGACAATATGCTCTCGACCTGCATGGGCCACTATAAAAATATGTTACACCCCAGTCCCAAAATACGTAGGACTAGGAATATGTAAGTATGCCAGCCGTATGTATATGGTAACTCCAATATATGGAAATCATAACACATACGTACGCTGTATTATGAACAATAATTCATAAGTGGTATATATTTATGTCATAAGTCACAGGGCATAACTAGATCTTATCTACAGAATCAAATAACCAATCAACTATATAACTGAATCAAGTATAAAATGCTTGATAAGAACAAGTAGTTGGGTGGAGACAAATCCACTACCAAACTAGAATATAAGAGAAACAAAATAAGTACATCCAATGAGACTCGAAGAGAAGGCCTCCTCGAAAGAGAGAGGTAGCAAGTCCTGATCCGTGCTCTTACGAATAGTCAAGATCGTCTACACCTGAAAAGGAACCAGGTCCTCAAAGGGACGTAAAAAAATACATAGAAGCTTGCCAATTGAATATAATAAAATATGCATAATAGATAGAAAATATATAAGTACGCTGTAATAGACAATCTATATGAAAATGCATAGTGAGGACAACTTTTTCGACATATGGGTAGGTGTAGGATACTCTATCTATCTCATAACTCACATACACGTCCATGAACATCATAAGCCGTCATACCGCGAGGGTAGCGACCATCATGACACCATCAATTGATATACCGCGAGGGTAGCGACCATCGCGACACAACTACCATAGTGCGTGCTAGTTACTACGGTTTACCAGAGTGGATAGCCCATACGCCTACTGATTGTCCTCCCCTCCCATGATACTATGTGTCAAGTGTGTGTCAACATATATAGTATATAATTATGACTGAAAGAAAACACATATATAATGAATATATAAAAATTTGATAAGCATACAAAGTACTATAAGCAATTTGGTATGGTATCTTGCCTGGCAAGAAAGCTGCAAAGTATAAGCGTCCAGACGTCAGGCACAATGGATCAGAAACTATGGCATCAGAATGAATATCTCCGGATGCTGAAATAAATATCACCAACGTTCCTAGAATAAGCGAGATAGCTAGAAAACACTACCCTTTCGTCCAATTTGGACACAGGGGCAAAACAGTAATTTTGGGTCAAAACGGGGTCCACATGTAGCCCACTTTGTACCGAAATGCGTGCCAAAGGTAAAAGTCTCTAAATGGGACAAATTATAGGTCAAATAAATTCTAAATGTCAATACGAACTCAACGGTATCTCTAATTTTGGATTCCGGAGAGCCGATCATAAATTCGTCCTTCAAGTCAACTAGTTGGGCCCGCGAATAGGCGGCTTGGTCAACTGTCTCAGAATCGTGTGAAACTTGGGTCACAGGATCAGCATGATACCATGAATCCAATGGCATAAGTTTTGTCGTATTCTGACGAGCGTACACAAAGTGGGGTGATGTTTTGTAAAAGTTGTGATATGAAAACTTTTTATGGATACGGGTTGATTTTGACGCGCACACACATCCGAATCAACTTTCATGAAAGCCCACATATTAGAATATTCTATAAGCACCTTTTGATATAATTGGTATGCGACGAGGCAGTCCCGTTTGGCTGGACGCACTCCGTATCACAAAATTTTAGTTTTAAAATGTCAAGTTTTTGATCGTTTTGGAGGTCGAATAATTTAATAAATAAAATAAATTAATAAAAAGTAAAAGAACAGATAAATTCTCGGTTATATAGAGAAGAAAATCCTTTAATTAGATTTTGAAAATATTAAACTGGTTGGTGGCAATTTGGACATGAACATGGGGGATTTGATCAAAATTCTAGACATTTTTTGGTCAGTTTTTTGGCCAACTTCTGGTCGATTTTTCGACCAATCCAGGGCACGAAAATTCGTCCCGTTTAAAGAAAAATCCTAGAGGGTTAGGTTGTGAACGTACACGGACAAACCGCTCGGAAAACGAATGAGAGATATCATACCTTGAAGATGGGGCAACGGGCTGCTGTGCACGTGCTGTGCGCGCACACGGACGACGGAGGCGGCGGTCACCGGCGGCTGCGGCGGTGCGGGGCGGCGGCTGCGGACGGTCGCCGGCGTCGGGGTCGGGGCCGAGGTCTATGGTTAGGGTTAGGGTTAGGGTTTTTGTTTTGAGTTTGATTTGTATATATATATATATATATATATATATATATATATATATATATATATATATATATATAGAGAGAGAGAGAGAGAGAGAGAGAGAGAGAGAGAGAGAGAGGGGGGGAGAGAGCCGCGGGAGGGGGGGTTTCTGGGTTCCACGGGGGTCTGCGGGGGTTATGCTGGAGGGGTGTGTTAGTTAGTTATTAGGACTTAGGGGTTAGTGTTTAGGAATAGGTTTGGGTTTAAGAATAGTTTTAGGTTTAAGGGTAGTTTTTTTTATATATTTTATATTTTTCTTTTCTTTTTCTTTTCTATTCTTATTCTTATTATTATTATTACTATTATTATTATTATCATCTATTATTATTATTACTATTATTATTATTATTAACTATTATTATTATTAACTATATATTATTATTATTATTAATTTTATATTTATTAACATATATATATATTTACATATATAGATGAGGTTAAAAATCCAAAAATAATATTTGCACACAAAATAAATTCTAGAAAATTTATCACCTTTTAACAAGACTCCAAAAATGATAATAATAAATTATTTTGTGGAATAATTCTAAATGAGTATTTATCTAATTAAATTAATCAAAAAAAATTATATTCTAATTAACTATAAAAATACTCTAAAAAAATTCAATAATTTAATAAAAATACTTAAAATAAAATAAATTTTTTTTGGGGGTTTACAATCTTGGCGGACTTTCTTGTAGAGGATCGAGTCGGAGCAGTAGATCTCGATACCCTTAAACAGATCGATGTCAACGAACTCCGTTTTGACGAAACCGTGTTCGTCTACATATTTTAGGCACTGATGGAGAGTGGAAGGCATGATCCTATGTTCAAGTATCCATGGATGCCCCAACAAAATATTGTAGGATGTATCTACGTCGATGACGTAGCAGGTGACTTCCGTTTTTAAGTCGTCGATATGGCATTTTAAGAGGATTTTACCCAGTGGGTAGCTCCTTCCCTTGTTGAAGCTGCTGATGGCGGTATTGGTGGGCGCCAGATGATGCATTTAGATCCTCAGGGTCTGAAGCAAACTTCTCGGGATGATGTTGATCGGCGATCCTGGGTCAATATGCATTCGGTCCACCTTGATATCGCCAATATACCTGGTGTAGTACAGGGGTCAATCGTGCCTATTATTCTTGAGCAACATATCCTGTTGCGAGAATATGATATTGGGTATCTCATCCATGACGTTGTTGCAATATGGACAAGCAGTAGGATCTTTGGTTGGCGACGTGACTTGCGCCAGGTTGATATCGGCATTCTGTAGTACCTCACTTAGGGCAGCCCGAGTGTCTTTAGAGAGCCGCAAAAGCTCAAATAGTGATAATTTTGTTAGAGTGTGGGCTAATTATGCTAAGATGTCAAAACTATAGGCTATTTCCATCCCTTGTGCTGCATCCTTGCACAATGGTTTATCGAAGCGCGTCTCTTTCGGTTTGGACTTGTCCACCGGTGGGGGCTGAGATAGTCCGAGACCCGTGGTGGTAAGTGCGACAATCGGGGGTGTATCGCCCTGCGTCGGTTGGTATATTGCGCCTGACCTTGTTCCACATACTGCTAGCTCTTCAGCCGAAGAGAAAACTGTGTAATAGGTCTTGGATTTTTTGCCTTTGGATTTGGCAGTGGAGGATACCGCGGGCTGTGTCAAGTCTGACACAAGGTCGGGATAGACCCACATGACCTCTCCACGTGGTGTGGCAAGTGGTATTAGCCCGGCCACCTGGTATCGAGCTGGTGGAAGGTTGACCACTTCCATGGTCGCCTTAGGGACCGGGATTACTCCGTCTTGGGCTTCCGTCGGTGGAAAGTTGGCAAACTGGAGGGACATCATGTTGGCGGCGACCGTCACGTCATCAAAGTCCAGGAAAAGAGTTTTGGTGTCTATCAGACATTGGATGTACTGCTTCAAGGTATAACACTCCTGCTTTGGGTGATGGACATAGCAGTGGAAGTGACTGTACTTCGGGTTAGCAATCTCCGCCGTCTCAGGCTGACGTCTGACGTCGGGGAGCCAAATTTTGCCTTCCTGCATCATCATGTCGAAGATGGGTTTGATATCAGCATCTTCGAAAGAGTAAGTCTCCTTGGGTTTTGGAGGCTCCGCCGACTTTTCTCAGGCTTCTTGGTCAAGGTAGCGACCATAGCCTGTTTTTCCTTTCCGTCGTGGCTGCTATTGCCGCTAGTGTTGTTGTTATTGTTGCTGTTGTTGGGACGCTTGCCCTTTTTCTCAGCAGTAAGGATATGGATCCCCAAGTGCCGAGCGTCTTTGAGATTTTTCTCAGCGTTGACAACACTTATAATGAATGTTGTCCAGTCCTTGAATTGGCTCTCGTCCATCTAGAGGCTGACTGCCGAGAGCATGTTCTTCCGGCACATCTCCATGAGTATGGCCTCAGGATTGCCAGGAGGCAACCTTAGTATTGCATGAAGGAACCGCTCGATGTAGTTTCTCATCAGTCCATTCTCTCCCTGGGCGACGTCCATCAGAGAAGACATCATCATATCATTTTCTACCTCATAGAATCTGTTAAGGAACAGACACTTAAGGTCATCGAATGATGAGATACAATTATCTTTGAGACTACATAACCAATCGAAAGCTACCCCTGCCAATGATCCGACGAAGAGCCTGGTAAGGATAGCGTCGCTGCGGGGTAAGTGTCCCATGGTGATCTCAAAGTAGCTCATAAAGCGGCGAGGGGAAGACTTCCCGTCAAACATGTTAATATTGAAGGGCTTATACTTGGGCGGATACGGTACGTCCCTCCACTCTATCGGGTATGGTTGTCGCACCCCAAGATCATGGAGTAAGTCCTGATTGCTCATGGAGTCTAGGCGAGCCCGAAGTTCTCGGACTTCCCTCCTTGCTTCCTTAGCTTCATCTCTTACCGAAGGCGCCGACGGGCTAGGTAGAAGAGGATCATTGTCCGCTGGTGGATCAGTCATATTTGAATTCTCGTTGGTCCCAGGATCCAGTTTTGCTTACCCCGAGGTCCTTGCTGGCTGGGAGACTATATTTGCCTTAATTTCCAGCATTGTCTGGGTCAAAGCTTGCATTGATACACTCATTGTGTGCATTATGGCTTCGAGCATCTCGAGGCACTGTCGGTCACTGGGGCCTTCATGGTCGTCTCCGGCCATGTACGTCGTCCTCACACGAAAAGAAATGGAGGGGGGCAGTGGATGTCATTCTCCCTGTTTCATATCTTTGTAGTGAGTGGTCTTCAAAAAGAGCGGGAGACGTTATGTCTTCCTCAAATTCGGAGGGGATACTACTCCCAGCGTAGAAGATTGTGTCTTCCTGGTGGGAGTAGCTATCCTCCGGGATCTCGACGTCCGTTCCTTGAGAATCGTAGTCTCCTCGGAACGCCGGGTTATCGCGTACTTCCAGAGGGACACTACCCCCAGCTTGGGCCACCCCCAAGGGTTCTGAGGATGAACTACCCCCAGGGACTAATAGCTTCTTCCTTGAGCGGGTGCCTTGGAAGACGCCTTCTACGGGTGTCGTCGTCAGCCTTCCAAGTAATCGCCTTCGAGATGCTGTGGCAGAAAGCGCTGGACTAGAGGTATCTGACTGCTTTCTTTCCTTGGTGGCGAGAAGTTTTTAGTTGAGTAGCATGAGGCGAAGGGCAACTCCTCCTCCTTTGATAATTGTACCTGATCTCTGGGTTGCCACCGGGTAGGAGATTTCTGGTACAGTTGCTGGAAGGCCGACTTCCTGTCTGTGACTACTACTGCTTTATTGTAGCAGCAGTTGATAATGATGCTGGCGTAGCTGTGCCTCGGAGAGGGCACGTCGCACACCGTAGTAGTTTTCCTTGCTTTATGCTTGTAAGTAGTCATGTCACACAAATCATGCGAATGGTGTTTTACCTTTGCATCCTCTTTGTAAGTTCGGGTATCTCGGACATACGGATGCGCAGGTGCACCTGTCTTTGCTCCCAAGCCTAGGGTTCATGCACGAACTTGCCCTGAGGTACTGGTGGAATACTTTTGAGACTGGCCCTGTCCATTGGTCCCTGTGGGCTGGACGCATAGGTCAGTCTTGTACAACTGTCCGTCAGAGGCTCCGATAATAACTAGCGATGCCTATTGGCGGGCGGGCGGTTGTATGAGCAGTTGCTTGAGCTTGATGGGCTTGCACTACCCTGGTCTTCTTCATCTTAGCTACAAGCGCGTGTATGAATAGTCCAGCTTTGGGTTTTCACCATTCTGATTGGGTCGCATAGGATCTGCGTCGCAGGAGATACGGTCAAAAATAGAGGTTCTGTTGCTATGGGGGCTGCATGGACCTACTGTTCGCGGTTGTGAGTTGATGCCGCATAGGCAGTCTTATGAGGCCTCGTCCTTGGCCACATAGAAGCAGCCTCAGCACTAGGACGTCTAGCATCGTAGTATTTTCCTCTGCCAGAGTCAGGGTGTTGAAAAGTTTCTACGTCAGCCCTGGATACCGCTTGGATATGGACGTTATGGGTGTTTGTCCGACAACCATCATTGGCAACAGAGTGAGAGGCTCGAAGCGTCTGCTCCACAGCTGGGTGGGGCACATCGGCCTTGGCCACCCATATTCTGCGGGTCCTCAAGTAGGGAGCACCTTTTTTGGCTGGAAGAGGCTGCCGCATAGACAGTGGCTGCATGATGTACGGTTCCTGCGGTTGGGAAAAACACGGGGAGCGCATGCTCAACAGTTGGCCGAGATGCAGCAACCTTGGCTACACACGTCCAGCGGGTCTTCTTGGGCTTTGCTTTCCTCGGAGAAGGACTCGCGCTGTCCCCGGAGAGCTTGTCCTCGAATACTTGCAAGTCGAAGCGGATCACCAGCACATTTGTTGTCGATACGAACTTGGCAGCATCGGATTGGGTCACAGACTTCTCAACAGAGAAGAAGGAAGTCCCCAACAAAGTCGCCACTGTGTTTGCCATTTAATATCAAAACGAGAACTGGGAGAACTAGATTTGATTTAACAAACTAAGAAAGTACAAAGAAGAGTCATTGGAGAAAATATAAGTACAAATTTATTTTCTGGGGGTGACGATGGAGGGTTAGGAGTGTAGAAACTCTCTTTACTCCGTGGAAGATCCGATGCGGAAGCTCTTCTCTCTTCCTTGAGTGTTGATTCGCAGATAGCCAACCAGCCCTTTGTCCGGATCTGGTACCCTACTATTTATAGTCATATTTGTAGCCGCATGGATTGTGGGGTTTGCCATATGTCCCCTCTCAATGGAAGGATACTACAGTTGTGCACGGAAATTCGGGCTCCACTACCACGTGAACATTTATTGGGATTTTGTTGTTTTTTGAGTATCTGGATGATTCTCAACTGTGTAGGCACGACTTGGTCAAATGGACACGTGGCTACTATTTGGTTGGAGATGACCACTTAGTTGTAACAGCAAGACTTGGTCGACATAGAATCTGTGACACATGTGGCCAAAGACGCACGGGACACACGAAGTCTGGAATGCACGGGACCAGAGATGCATGGACCACATGGAGTCTGAAACGCTTAGGCCAGAGTCGCTTGGGATGCATGGAGTCTGGGACACGTGGGCCAGAGACGCATGGACCGCATGGAGTTTGGGATGCATGGGCCAGAGCCGCATAGAATTTTTTGTCGCGTTGTCCACGTGGTTCTGTACCATCCTTGGAACTTCTGTCTCTTAGTGTGTTCTCATCCTTCGAGGCGATCATAATTTTTTTTTTGGTCAGGATTCTGTGTCAGGCACTATCTTTTTTGTCAGGACGTCATGTCAGGTCATCCTGCGGCCAGTTGTTAGGACGCTTGATTGGACCGCAAGGGTGTCCCTTTTCTGGGCCGTATGGTGTCCCTTTTTTTGGCCGTATGGTGTCCATGCGATTCATCTGTTGAGTTTTTATTTGGGGGCGTATGGATGTCGGTCGCATGGCTGCATCTTTTTTATGCTTCTACAGGCTTGTTTGAGTTTTCAACTCTTGTTTATAATCCACTTTCAACGCTCTTTTTTGCTGTTTTGTTTAATCTTTGTTCATGTTCTAGAAGAGAACTTGTTCGTGCACTAAAAGAATAGGTAGATAAATCTTTTTATTCCTCCATTGCAGCTACCACATGATCAAACTTAGGAATAAGAGTTCTTAATACATTTTCTACTACCTTATTATCATTAAGTTCTTCACCAAGGGTTCTTAGCCGATTAACAATAGTAGAAGCTTTGGTGCAGTAATTATCAATTGTGTCCGTATCCTTCATACGTAGGTTCTCAAAATCACTTCTAAGAGTTTGAAGCTTGATAGATTTTACCTTACCATCACCTTCATATTGTTGCTTCAAAAATTTTCATGCGTCGTTTGACTTAATAGCATTAGCAATTCTCGGAAAGATAGAGTCCTTCACCGCTTGCTGCAATATGAGTATCTTTTGAAGCTCCGTCATTTTTGTAGTCTTATATGTCTCTAGATAACTATTCTCAACAAATCTCTAAAGATCTTGCGAAATAAAAAGAGTTTTCATTTTAATACTCCAAAATTCATAATTCTCTCCACTAAACACAGGAATCAAAGTTTGGGAGAGATTAAACCCATTTTCAAAATTCATCTTGCTTCTAACTTCTTGCAAAATTTTAAACAAATAACAAATGCACAAAATAAATGTACCAACTTACTTGACCAACTTCTGCGAACAAGCTTTCTACAATGAACCTCTTGCCCCCTGCTTCAACAACGAACCTGGCGATACCAAAATATTGGAAACAAATGCTAGAATGCACACTATACTAGCTGCTGCTATATGTAGTAAAGGAAATGGGACACAATAAAAGTCTTCAGCAAAGTGGAATGGAGCACATACAAGTATTAAAGCAATGAAAATCTCTCTATAGAAAACTGTGTATTTGCTATGAGAGCAACATATGCCTTATATAGGCAAAATATGTTACTAAAAAGTACTTATAATATAAATAGATATTATTTTTCAGAGATTTATAAGAGAAGAAATAAAAAACAAAAATTGTTACCGGCCTCCGGGGAAGTCGTACACGAAGCACTGCCCTAAGAGTTGATCCGAGGTCTATGTGCAGACGTTTCTCGGAAGCTCGTAGTGGTAAAACCCCCTGACTACCGTGTTCTCTTCGTTGCACACAACTCGGAGAGAGAGACCGAACTTAGCTCTGCCCAAAGCACGGATTCAGAGAACAGAATGGTTTGAGAGAAGAGAGATAGAGGTTTCACGTAGGAGAGTTTTCTGTGAAAAATGAAGGAGAAGGAGACCAAATAAATAGGCTAAAGTTGTTGCAAGGTTCAATGAATCTGGCCACAGACAGGGTACTTAATGGCTCATAAACAGGCCATTAAGGAGAAAATAAAATGTGAGAAAAGGCTATCAAAAGAGCTGTTGCAAGGTTCAATAAATCTGGACATGTGCCTCAATATTCAAATTTGAAAGAGCCAAATGGGTTCAAAAAATAAAGAGCAGCAAAAAGATTTTTGGATCCCAGCCCGAACCCGAAGAGTAAATTGGATCGGCATTCGGTGCCCACAGGTGTGGGCACGTACCCGCACCCGTTACGCACGCCGAACCGAACTGAGCCAAGCTGGGCCGGGCGGCGGCAGTGGCGCGCGCATGTGGCCCAAGGGGTTCCCCACACAACATCTTTAAGAAAGCAATGAAGTGAAAATAATATATACACCTAAGGAGGGGTTGGCCCATCCGATGTGGGACTAAAAGAAAGAAGGAAATTGAACTTTTGCTCAAGCAAAGCTAACAATCCCCCCCCCCCAAAAGGTCAAGTTCCGAAATAGAAGTGACAAAAAAATTAAAAGGAAGAGTTTCTGGGCAAGTATATACTATGCATAGATGAGATGGACTACAACTTTGAATCTCACTTAGTGACTATTATCTTTGTCTGAAGAAGTGCTTGATGGACTATGCCTTGAATCAGACTTTTTTCACCAGATTTAGAAAATAGCACACATAGTACGCTAGAGGTTCTGGGTCTAACGGGTGGCACTTTTGGTTGGCCATGCGCACTAATCCAATTCATGAGAGTTGTCTAGGATCGCCCTGTCCTATAGTCGCGGCCTTCACGACTTCTCATATAGGTAAGTCCTTAAGGGTTGGTGATAGGTTTCAACCCCGCATATCAGCTTGGACCTATTAAGAGTTTTTTAAAACTCATCCTAACCATATCACTCAAGAACTCTGTCACCATAGGGATGGGGAATCATTGTACACATGTACAACCACTTGGGCATTTTAGAGTGAGATTTTAATCTCAGGTCAGTTTCCATAAAAGTTACCTAAGTCCAGCTTGTTCCTACCCATTGAACCAGCTTCTTGGGATCTCCAGTCAGACTCGGTTGGGTTGCCACTGCTGGTGACTTTACTTATGGGCTTAACCCCATCCCCCTCGATGATTCTAAGATCAAAGTCCTAGAAAGACCCTTCGTCAAGTGGTCTGCAAGATTCTTTTCTGACTTTATATAGTCAAGAACCACATATTTGCCCAATAGGCTCTTTATAGACTTGAAGCGCAGCTGCAGGTGCCTATTCATCTTAGCATTCACAGAATTATGCTTTAGTAGTTCCATAACAGATTTATTATCACAGTTTATAGAAATTGCAGGAACAAGATTAATAGAAACAGGTATATGCATAATAAGGTTTCTTAGCCATTCGGCTTCTGTACATGTAGTGTCCAAGGCTATCATTTCGGAGTCAATTGTACTCCTAGCTATGATAGTTTGTTTACATGAGCCCCTGGAGATTGCAGCTCCTCCTAGAGTGAAAACATATCCAGTAGTAGATTTTACATCATGTGAGTCAGTTACCCAGTTTGCATCTGAATAACCTTCTTTGATATCAGAGTGCCTATTATAGTGCAACATATAATCTAGAGTACCCCTAAGATATCTAAATACTCTTTCTAATGCTATCCAGTGTAACTGATTTGGGTTACTAGTATATCTACTTAGTCTCCCAACAGCAAAATAAATATCAGGTCTGGTCCTATTTGATATATACATGAGAGAACCTATCATCTGAGAATATCTGTATTGTTCTATAGGGGAACCCTCATTCTTCTTTAGAATAACACTACTGTCATAAGGAGTAAGGGCAGGTTTTTTATCAAAAAATTCAAATTTTCTTAGCATTTTCTCGATAGAGTGTGCTAAGGATAGAGTATAGCCCTCCTTGTATTTGGACAGTTGTATGCCTAGAATCAAGTTGGCTTCACCTAGATCTTTCATATCAAACTGGCTGGATAAATAGTCCTTGGTATTAGTAATCAATTCTAGTGATGATCCATAAATAAGGATGTCATCTACATACAAACATAGGATGACACAACTTTCATCTAAATTTTTTGAGTATATACATTTGTCATACTCATTTGACACGAAACCATATTCTGAGATGATTATGTCAAATTTGTTGTGCCATTGTTTGGGAGCTTGCTTCAGGCCATAAAGAGATTTAACTAATCTGCAAACTTTTTTTTCTTGGCCTTTTGTAATAAACCTTCAGGTTGCTCCATGTAGATTTCTTCCTCTAGGTCCCCATTTAGAAATATTGTCTTTACATCCATTTAATGGATTGACATATTATGAATGGATGCTAAGGCTAGAAGGATTCTAATAGAGGTGATCCTAGCTACAGGAGAGTATATATCAAAATAATCAAGTCCCTTTTTATGGTTAAAATCTTTGGCTACTAATCTAGCCTTGTATTTCTCTATGGTACCAATGGCTCTAAGTTTCTTTTTGAATATCCACTTACAACCTATGGGTTCACTACCTAAAGCTAGGTCTGCTAGAAACCAAGTATTGTTCTCCATGATGGAGTTATACTCACTGTTAATGGCTTCTTTCCAGAAGGGGGCATCAGGAGAAGATATTGCTTCTTCATAAGTTGAGGGATCACCCTCTATCAAAAATTGAAGAAACCTTCTCCTAAGTTCTTTTCAATTCTTTCTCTTTTACTCCTTCTAGGTTCTATATTTTGTTTGGATTGTGAACTAGATATTTGAACATGAGAGCTGGTGGACGGAGTAAGAGAGAGATTGGAGGGAGAGAAAGAAATTCTATTTTTAAAGGGATATATATTCTCAAAGTAAACTGCATCTTTTGCTTCTATAATAGTATTGTTAAAGATTTCATTTACTTCTGAGTGAGTAACAAAAAAATTATTGGCATTGCTATCTAGGGCATATCCTATGAATACAACATCTACAGTCTTAGGTCCAATCTTTCTCTTTTTAGGTTTAGGAATTCCTACTTTATCCAGACATCCCCAAACTTTGAGATAATGGATCATAGGAGCTCTACCTTTCCATAATTCGTAGGGAGTCTTATCATTAGACTTACTAGAAATTCTATTAAGGATGTAACAGGCTGATAATAATGCTTCTCCCCACAAATTATCGGGAGCACCTGAGCTAAGGAGAATGGCATTCACCATGTCTAATAGGGTACGATTCTTCCTTTCAGCAACTCCGTTGGACTGTGGTGAATATGGAGCAGTTATCTCATAGATTATTCCGTGTTTCACAGAAATTGGTCATATTATTTGATGTATACTCTCCACCATGATCTGATCTAAGGATCTTAATCTTTCTCTCTAACTGGTTCTCAGCTTCAGATTTATAGACCTTAAATCTGTCTAGAACTTCATCTTTGGTTTTGATAAGATATGTATAACAATACTTTGAATGATCATCTATAAAGGTAACAAAGTATTTTCTGCCACCTCGGGTCAATACCCTATTTGAGTCACACACATCACTATGAACTAACTCTAGAAGGTCAGAGTTCCTTTCTACAGATTTGAAAGGTAGTCTAGTATGTTTGGCTTGAACACAGATCTCACACTTATGTTTATCATATATTGGAGTCTTAGGAATAAGATCTAAGTTCATCATCCTTCTTAGGGAACCTAGATTCACATGACCTAATCTACTGTGCCATACATTTGAGGATTCTACATTTGAAACAACAAAGGAAGGATATAAAATTTTATTCATGGTACTAAAAAAAAAGACCATCTCTTACAAATTCTTTTCCAATAAAGGAGTCATTCTTAGAAAAAACTACTTTATTTGCTTCCATAACAATCTTGTACCCTGAAGCTACAAGGAGAGATCCACTAACTAAATTTTTTCTGATAGACGGCACATGTAACACATCATGAAGAGTCAGAATTTTTTCTAAAGTCATCTTTAGATATATTCTTCCTCTTCCTATAATCTGTGCCGCTGAGCCATCTCCTAGAGTTACACTTCCTCCACCTGATTCCTGATAGTTTGAAAAACATGAGCGATCAAAGGAAACATGAACATTAGCTCCAAAATCCAACCACCAATCGTCAGAATGGTAGAAAATGTTGACTAAGGGTTGATAGCTTACAGACCTGAAGGAACTAGAAGAGCCGTTGAGAAGCATGTTTGCTTCTGGTTTGGCAGGACGTTTCCCTTTGTAAGAAGTCTGGACAGCTTCCTTCTTCCTATGGAAACAGTTGGTGGCTATATGGTTTATTTTACCACACACAAAATAAAATCTCTTCTGATCCCGAGTCTGACCGAAGTTTTTTGGTTTATAGTGGTGATGGTTTTGGTGATGAGACTGAGGGTTATGCTTCTTCTTGAAGAGGTTCCTTTTGGGTTTGTGGTGATGATTAGGCTTGGGTTTGCCTTGGAATTCTACAAGGTTTACCCTGGGTATGAATGAGGTCTTTCTTGACATCAGACCAAGAAGGAGGGAGCTTGTCTACCAAACAGGCTATTTTATACTCAATAGAAAAGAAAGTACCTTTGGCTTGAATATGCCTAAGATATTCTTGGAATTCATGTTTTTGATCATTCATGGGTTTATTATCTACCATAAAATATCTGTTGAATAAGGAGGAATTGAATCTTTCGATTCCAGCATCATCACAGCTATATTCATCTTCCAAAGCTTCCCAAAGTTCTTTAGCACTTTTATATTCAAAAAATATGTCATATAATGATTCAGACAAAGCGCTTAGAATTCTGTGGAAGTAGTGGTAGTCTATTTCCTTAGGTGTTTTGGCTTTAGAGGAGCTGGTGGATTTGGACACTCCTACGTCAGACTCGGTGTCATCAGAATCATTTGTGTTGGGTGTGGAACCATCAATGGCTGAGATCAGCCCTAAAGTTGTGAGCCAAAACTTCATTTGACTCTGCCATCTCTTAAAATAGGTCCCGTTGAACTTAGCAGATTTAGCAGTAAAAGTCTCATCCTTGCCAGTCATGATTGCTATTGAGAAAAACTGAAACTGAAAGATATGTATTTACTCAATAACAATGTCCAATGATTTAGAAAATAGTTCAAGTGATTTTGCTAATCAATCTTAAAAATTTTAGTCTATCAAGTGTAGATTAACTTGGGTTAGCTGTAGGGGCCAGTTCCCAGCTAGCGGTGGTCCGAAGACACTTAAATACCGTGTCGCTTAGGGCTATTTACACCCGGTTGACAGAAGGACCCTTTCGGCTTATTCCCAAATTTATCTTTACTTTTAGAATTAAGACTCAAAGTAATTTGCAGTTTCACTTTAACTATTTATTTACTTGTAGAAAATAATTTCTATTGTTCTAAGATGCAGTAGAAATATGTTCAAACACTATTTTCACAAGGCAAGAAATTTAAACAACTTGATATGTAAGAAAATGTTCAATTATAATTGAAATTTAAAAATGATGCAAGTTGTTTCAGAATCTTATTCAAATAAAAAGTACTAAAGTTATTTAATTATTTTCTAGTCACAAAAATTGTCTTTAAACAACTATGAACAATATAGTTGCAAACAAACAGATTAAGCAACTAAGCTACAGCAGAAATAATTTTATTGGTAGAAATAATTTTATTGCAAACAAGCAGAATAAGCAACTATGAACTTGTTATTCTATTGTTACAGTAGAAATAATTTTATTGCTACAATAAAAATACTTTTATTGGTAGAATTTTTTTTTATTGCAAACAACAAGGATAAGTAACTATGAATTAGTTATTCTACGATTAACAATAATTTTTCATAACAGGAAATCAGATTCAACTCTTAGGTTGTTACTAAAAAGTACTTATAATATAAATAAATATTATTTTTCAGAGATTTATAAGAGAAGAAATAAACAAAAACGAAAATTGTTACCGGCCTCCGGGGAAGTCGTGCACGAAACACTGCCCTAAGAGTTGATCCGAGGTTTATGTGCAGACGTTTCTCGGAAGCTCCTAGTGGTAAAACCCCCTGACTACCGGGTTCTCTTCGTTGCACACAACTCGGAGAGAGAGATCGAACTTAGCTCTGCCCAGAGTAAGAATTTAGAGAACAGAATGGTTTGAGAGAAGAGAGATAGAGGTTTCACGTAGGAGAGTTTTCTGCGAAAAATGAAGGAGAAGGAGACCAAATAAATAGGCTGAAGATGTTGCAAGGTTCAATGAATCTGACCACAGACAGGGTACTTAATGGCTCATAAACAGACCATTAAGGAGCAAATAAAACGTGAAAAAAGACTGTCAAAAGAGCTGTTGCAAGGTTCAATGAATCTGGACATGTGCCTCAACGTTCAAATTTGAAAGAGCCAAATGGGTTCAAAAATTAAAGAGCAGAAATTTTTTTTTTTTTGGATCCCAGCCCAAACCCGAAGAGTAAATTGGATCGGCATTCGGCGCCTGCAGGTGTGGGCACGTACCCGTACCCGTACCCGTACCCTCACCCATTACGCGAACCGGGCCGGACGGCGGTGGCGGCGCGCGCGTGTGGCCCAAGGGGTTCCCTACACAACATCTTTAAGAAAGCAATGAAGAGAAAATAATATATACACGCAAGGAGTGGTTGGTCCATCCGATGTTGGACTAAAAAAAAAAAAAAAAGAACTTTTGCTTAAGCAAAGCTAAAAAAATATACCACAACGTTCACTAAGGCCGGCTCCTATTCTTTAGCGACAGCCATAATTACTAGTTCAAAACCAACGGTAATGTTTGAACAACACAATGTTTGAATTATTTCTAACATGGCGAGTGTAATAGGTGGTTGTACCCGAAAAACGCCACTGCTTGGGAGGAAAGGCAAATCATCGCAACAAGTACTGCTACAATGATGGAGCTGGAAGCAGACATTGCGTCGTAATTAATTATACTCTTGTGTTGTTACTATATATTAGCTAGACACAATTGAGGATATATGATCAATAAAGATTGTACGTGGCGGGTACTTATAGTGGCGAGAGAAGCTAGGGTTTGCAATTTACAACAGTTTGAAAGAGCTATGAATTTCTACAGTACAACTTAACGCATTTATGTTTTGTTAATTTCTCTTTCACGTCAAAACACACGATGGACGGACGTTTTAGTTTGTTTTATTATACACAATGAACCATATGCATGTCTGAAGTTAAGGTTGCATTGCCAATCTTCATTCACCATGTAGGTCTAGGAGGATTCTATCACTACAAAAATATATTATTTTAGCGACGGAGCTAAAATGCATATTTCTGTCGCTAATTGTATTTAGCGACTTATTAGCGATGAAAATATTTCGTTGCTACAAAAATTCCGTCGCTAATCCGTCGATAAAGCGACGGATTGAGCGACATAAATCCAGCGACAGATCAGTGACGTATAATTTTCGTCGCTAAACTTTCTGACTACTTATCGACAAAATAATGGCGGATTAAGTGAGTCCAAAATTTGCCAAATTTTTTAAAAGGTTTTGCACATTCAGAACTCACAGAGTTCGTCGTTAATCCGTCGCTAAGTCGTCACTCTCAGTGACATATTAGCGACGGATGTTAGCGACGAACTCTGATACATGTTTTGTACATTTGTGTGTATCAGTCGTTTTAGCCAAGGATATTTCGTCGCTAGGTAGTCGCTGACCAGAGATTTTTCATCGGCAATATGTCGCTGACATGAGATTTTTCATATTTTCTCTCGCTATTATGTCGCCATTCCGTCGCTAAAGGTAATATTTTATCCAGAAATCAATTTCTACTGAGCATATACCTGTTATACCACTACCAGAAAAAGTCAAATTAGCGACGTCTAAAAACGTCGCTAAACAACAAAAAATCGTTGCTAATTTGGTTTAGCGACGTAATTAGCGACGTTTTAAAGCAGTCGGAAAAAACCAAGTCGCTAAAACAAAAAACGTCGCTAAACGTCGCTATACCGACGTATTTTAGCGACTTTAATGTGTCGCTAAATTTAGCGACTCCGCGTCACTACATAGCGACGTTTATTGAAGTCGCTAAACATCGTTAATTAGCGACTTATATAGCAACGTTACACCGACGTCTTTAATGACCTGGCAATACTGCCATGTCAGCAGTTTGTGATGTACAGCGACGATTTTAGCGACGTCATCAACGACGTATTTAGCGACTTGTTACAGCATCGCTAATTAGCGACGTATTCAGCGACGTATTTAGCGACGTAAGTGAACGTCGCTAAACGTCGCTAAAAACGTCGCTAATTTTCAAAAAAATAAAAAAAATTATTACATTTCTGGGTTTACCAACCCCATTGGGTTCATTATCAGGTATATGATGGTAGTAGAAAAAATTGAATAAGAACACAATAGCAGCACCAAGGGGGAAATTTCTAGTGCACTGGGTAAATACATGCCAAGTATCAGTCATCAATTGTAAACCAAAATATGAATAATATAATAAAATTTGAAGAAAAGAAAGCATCCAGCAAATCTCATCGTAAACGTAAAGAATATGGCAAATTTATATCCATACAATCGCATCCTAAATAATAAAAAAAATCTAAATATCCAGTAATTAACTATACTACTACGGATCTGCAGGAGGCTGACCACCGGCGCGCTTGAAGGATAAGAACTCCTCATACTCGTCCCGTGGAATCGACAACAATGTCGATGGAGAAGGCAGTGACGTCGGTGGAGTCTGTGTCGATGTAGGTGCACTAGGAGGCCGTGCCCGCTCCAAGTCTGCGAGTCGCTGGTTGTAAGAATCCAGGGTAGATAACAGCTTCGTACTGCTATGAACCATTGAATCCTGCATCATCGTCAGCCTCTCGCCTATTGATACCTGTGACGCCTGCAGCTCCATGATGTTGTGGTCATTGGAGGCTCTAATATCATTTGTCAATTTCCGGAGCTCCGTCATGCTGCGGTCGAGCATATCGAATCGTGCGATGAGCATCGGATCGTCCGCCTGCGGTTGGGATTGGGGCTGCTCCTCCATCCTTCGCAGCATCTCGTCACGGAGAGACGCAATTTGACGGTCAACGGCCTCTTGGACGACCTCCTTGACTCTGGCCGACGTCTGCGAGGGCTGCGACTGCGAGGGCTGTGTGGAATACGCAGCTGTCGGGGAGGCCCTAGATGACTGCATCGCAACCAGGGCGCCATAGGAGCCCTTACCGTAGTACGTACCCCTCTGGAGACCACCAGCTGCGGTCACCCACAGGTCGTCCGCCGACGGAGCTGGAGCGGGCTGCGACGAAGTACCAGCCTCTCCAGGTGTAGGTGCACTAGCAGTCGCCCGCTCACGCAGCCTAAGATACTCGGCCTAGAAAGGTTTGAAAACTCGATAATTGTCTAAGTTATATTAAAATTAACACAAATTAAAGTAATACTTACATAGGTCTGCGAGGCCCTCTCATCAATGAGATTTTCTTCCTTGCGATGGGTGGCCAAGAAGACGGTCACCATGTTGGCATCCTCACCCCTCTGTACCTGTTAAAAATATATTATTTAGTACTAAACTTAAACATTTTTTTCTACTACAATTTTATGGTAGTTATATTAAAATAATATAATTTAAAAGAAAAAAATATACCAAACGACGAAAATATTCCGTCATCAGAATCGAGCCACCACACCACTTGGCAGCATTCCGCCTAGCCGCCTTGGCCTTCTCAGACCTTTTCTTGTAGCTCGGATCGTCGAATCTATCCCTCATCGCAGTCCACTGCTCAGGCGTGATCCAACCTTGGATCAGTTTTCCAGCACGATCACGAGCCTTCTGGCCATCCAGAGCATCTCGGATAAGCTTGGCGGCAACGGTCGAAAAGAGCCGCTCGATCAACTCGGCCTGGTGCGGAGGATAAAAATATGTTTGCTACAATAAATAATTTAGTAAGTGAGCATCACGGATAAGTTATATAATATGCATAAATTAGAGGATTTATTTAATATACTTTTACCTGGAAGTGCGCAAACCAGAATGCCTTCCTCTCCTCCGGAGCCTCAGAGTAGTTGATCCAAGGGCCACCGTAGTTGTTCCTCAGAAATTGGCCCAGGCGTCTCTGAACCGACGATGGACGATATCTATACAGAGATAATAATTTAGAATACTGAAAAAGTCAATATACGATGAATAAAAAAATACACGATATATATTATACTAAACCATCTAATTGACTTACTTTGTACCGTCGGCCCAGATCTCTGTCCTCGTCTCCTCCGGAGGTGCGCATGGAGGATCTTGCTGATGCTGGGACAACGTGGGCACGACCTCCTCGAGATGCTCATCTGTCCCCATGGTTCCATCAGCAGGAGGAACGCTGGACGAGGGTGTACTATCATGCCTGAAACTACTCGTCCCAACAGTCGGAGATGTAAGTGATCGATATACTGGAGTACTGGGCGACGATGATCCGGAACCCACAGTAGGCAGTACCGGAGGAGCATTCTGTCTACCTCGGGACCTGCCGAATCCTCCGTGTCGTCCTGTCATATCTGATAACAACATATGATGAATATAGAGAAACACAAATATATAGTACATTCTACAGTCGAAATGTGATGCATATCTCAAAGCATTCTACAGTCAAAATATAATACATATATTCGTTAATGGAATATATTTTATAGTCAAAATATAGTTACATTCTACTTCGTCAATTTTCCAACCTTAATCTACATTCTACAGTCAAAATATAGTTACATTCTACATGCAATATATTTTATTTTCAATCATCTTCAGAAAATTTATCTTGTTCGCCTTCCTTGTCCTCCTCTTCCTCTTCTTCGTCTTCACTTTCATCTACTTCGTCTTCCTCTTCGAATAATTCTACATCTTCTACATTATTACTCGTGTAATGAGTAACTTCCGTTGAGTCCACATCTACAATATTTGTTACAAGAGGTAGATTGTCCTCCTGATAAGCTATTTCGTCAATGTCAAAGGTATTTCTATCTTTAGTCTTGTATACTGCCCACCAATCCGTCCTCGTTGTCCCCCGTCTAGGATAAGTTGTGAAGTACACGAGCTGAGCCTGACTTGATATGACAAATGGTTCGTAGCCTTGATATTTACGCTTGTAGTTTATATCCACAAGGCCATGCTTGTCAATTTTCTAACCTTGATCTTGAATCAGATCGAACCATTCACACCTGAATAGAACGATATTAGCAGGTTCTGTGCCATAATTATATGTCAACTCCACAATCTCTCGTAAGATGCCAAAAAAATTATTGCCCGGATTGACGTCTTTGTAGTTCGAAGATTTGATACACAAACAACTGTTTTTCGTGGAATCAAGATCCAAAAAGCTGTCTCTGATAGGAGCATTTGTTGACTTGAACCTGAACCCATTCACACAGAAACTTAGCCATATTTTTACGGCAGTAATTGGTCCCTTGGCTAGAGTTCTAATAGATTCAGTCTCGGGTGTTATTAGACGATCGACCTAAATACCAAAGTAGCGATAGTAAGTTATTTGTTTTGCAAGTGCAGAAATAAAAAGTAATTACCAAGAATCTTACATATGCGCTTAACCAAGAAGGAAAATGGTATCTCATATCTTGTTCTACTTCTTCGTCTGTTATGTAGGGTCTAACCGACCTCAACTCATCATTATATGTGCTGAAAAATAATAAAGCAACTACTGATTAGTAGCATAATAGTATCTTATACTATTACATTGAGATGATGTAAATGTGGACGTATTAATTACTTACCCCTCTAGCTTCTCCACTTCATCCTCGTCGCAATTGAGTAATATATACAATTGAGCAGCCCTTAGCTCATCGTCATTCAAATATCTCTTCTTCATTTTTTCCGAAGGCTTTCCGGACGCATTGAATACTTTGAGTATTGCATCATTAGATTCTTGATATGCGTCGTCGTTTCTCGGAGCTTTTGTCCTATTAGTAGCAACATACGGTTTAAAATACGTCGAGCAAAAGTTTATAATCTCCTCGAGAATATAAGCTTCACAAATAGAGCCCTCAACCCGTGCCTTATTTTTTACCTTTTTTTTTAGGTGATTCAGATGCCGCTCGAAGGGGGTACATCCACCGATAACCGACAGGACCACCAACACGTGCCTCATAGGAAAGATGAATTGGCAAATGCTTCATAGAGTCAAAGAATCCAGGAGGAAACACCTTCTCGAGCTTACATAGTGTTACCACAATGTCCTTTTCTTGCTTTTCTAGACGATCGACGAGCAACTTAGTACAACAAAGATCTCTGAAGAATATGCTCAGCTCTGTCAATGGGTCCCAAACGACCTGCGGTAAGAATTTTCGAAATACGATCGGAATTAACCTCTCCATGAATACGTGACAATCGTGGCTCTTCATACCCACCAGTTTGGTCTCCTTGAGGTCGACGCATCTTCTCACGTTCGACACGTACCCGTCTGGAAACTTTAGACCCTGAATCTACCTACAAAGTCTACCTTTATCCTCTTTCTCCAGTGAGAAAACTGACTTAGGTTGCTTTAACTTTTCATTCTCCTCCTCTATCAAATGCAATGCAGGACGTCTACATATTTTTTCTAAGTCTAACCTGGCCTTCGGATTATCTTTCGTCTTCCCCTTTATCTCCATTACAGTATTAATTATGTTATCAATCACATTCTTCTCGATATGCATGACATCAAGGTTATGTCTGATCAGATTGGTGTTCCAATATGGCAGATCCCAGAATATACTCCTCTTCGTTCAGTTATGGGTGCGACTAAATCCGTCACACTTGTACCCCTTATCAGGCTCTTCGATAGCACTTGGTAAATCTTTTACCTCTTCCCATATCGTGCATCCGGGCCACCTTGGCGGTGGATTGGCCTTCTCCACAACTCCCGCACGGAAAGTATTTCGGTTCCTCTGGTACGGATGATCCTTCAACAAAAAATGTCGATGACAATCGAAGAAGCATGGTTTGCCTCCGTGTTTCAAACAAAAAGCCTGAGAACGGTCCATGCAATACGGACATGAGAGACGACCATGGGTGCTCCATTCCGATAATATTTCATAGGCCGGAAAGTCGTTGATGGTCCACATAAGTGCTGCCCTCATCTAAAAATTTTGCTTTCTAGAAACATCGTACGTGTTGGCACCTACTTCCCACAACTGATTCAACTCATCAATCAAAGGCTGTAAATACACATCGATGTTCCTCTTCGAATTGTTCGGACCCGGGATAATAACGGTTAGGAACATATACGGAGTCTTCATGCACATCCAAGGCGGTAGATTGTACGGAGTGACGATCACAGGCCAACACGAATACTGGGAGCCCGAAAGTCCGAATGGGGTAAAACCGTCAGAGGAGAGCCCCAATCTGACATTACGTGCTTCCTCGGCAAAATATGGATACTCTCGATCAAAGTGCTTCCATGCTTCTCCATCGGATGGATGATCCAATACTCCTTCGATCTGTTTTCGCCTGTGCTAACTCATGTTATCTGCAGTCTCCTTAACCATAAACAACCGCTGCAACCGCAACGTCAAAGGCAAGTAGTGCATTGAATCGGTAGGCTTCCTTGCACCAACAGACTTTCCTCTAACAGTGGCCTTGTAGCGATCAGCACCACATAATCTGCATGCATCTTCATCCTTGTCGTCTTTGTAGTACAACATGCACCCGTTGCGACATGCATCGATTTTCTCGTATCCCATCCAAAGTGATCTCACCATCCTCTTAGATCGATAGAAGTCTTTAGGCAACTTTGCACCCTCGGGCAAGATCTCTATAATCAAATTGAGCAGTCGATTATAGCATTCTTGCGACATGTTAAAATCGGACTTGATGCTCAATAATCTTGTAACCACCTCCAACGATGAATGATCCTCACAACCAGGATATAATGGAGTCCTTGTATTCTCCAGCAACTCCATAAACTTTGCAGCATCGGCATTCGGTGCCTCCTCAGCTGCATCATAATTGTCCGGATTGAAACTAGGTCCCGCCGTATCATAATTGTCCGGATTAAAACTAGGCCCCGCCGCATCATAAACCATGTTCACCAACCCGTTGTCGTAAGCATCGTGGTCGTGGACATCCATATACGGCTCCACGTAGGGTTTCGACTCCGATGCTAGAGATACAAGTTCTTCGTGCGCGGTCCACTGATAGTAATTCGACGTGAAGTCCTTCGAGTATAAATGATATGTAACTTCCACTTCTGGATGATATTTCCTGTTGCGACATCTCACACACGGACACTTAATTTTGGTACCGTCCATGTACTGAGGGAACGCCTTGGCGAACTGCAGGAACTGCTGTACACCCTCAATAAATTCATCCCGTACACCGCACATGTCATCAGGATGACGGTTGTACATCCACGAATGATGACGCAGATAGTAATTCATATCCATTTCTAGATACTTCTGCAAAATTGACAGTATGTATCATATAAATTATTACATACAGTGGTTTATCACCTAACTTCATAACTTAACCGTACTATAAAAATCATAACTGATATAATACATACTTTCATTTATCAAAGTCTAAAATAAGCAATATTCAAAACAACTGACCATTTATCAAAGTCTAAAATAAGCAATACTTTCATTTCATAACTGATATAATACATACTTTCACTCTAATTGAAGTGCACTGCAGTGATCACTCTTGCCAATTAAATCCCTGATACCACAGTATCAGTTAAGGGCTGTATTGACATGCAACAAGTGACCGGTGAACACCTACCCGATACTGTGGTTATACATTGCATGATTAAAGTGTGAGTTTTTCCTCGAAATTCAAAGCCAAAAAGAGTGACTAATAACTTCCCAAATGAGTTTGTCATAGGCCTTGGACATATCTATTTTCAGAGCAAAGGAGCTATTCTAAGAGCTTTGTTTGGATATAGTGTAAAATAATTTCTGGGCTATTATCATATTGTCACATATTTGCCTTCCAGGGACAAAGGTATTTTGGAATGGAGATATCAATTTGTGGAGGACGGATCAAATCCGATTAGCCAAGATTTTGGTAATAGTCTTGTAGATGACATTGCAAAGTGAAATTGGTCGAAATTCAGTATGTGGAAGCTTTTGAAGATTGAGTAGCATCAGTATGTGAAAGCTTTTGAAGATTGAGTAATTTGTTCTCCCCTTCTTAATCTCTTCCGGGAGGTTACCAATCCGCTTCCTTCCCCAGTGTTTTGGAGTCGACAGAATCTTTTTCAACTTAGTTTGGATGTCTGTATACTGCGCTACAGAGTTCCATTTGCTCTCGAACCGAACCCTAACCCCATGTCGAAAAACCTAACCCTAACCCTAACCCTAACCCCATGTCAAAAAACCTAACCCTAACCCTAGGTCCTTATCGTGTCTGTGTCAGTGTATGTGTGTATGTGCCGTGTCTGTGTCACTGTCTGTGTATGTGTGTCGTGTCTGTGTCAGTGTCACATGTGTTCTGTGAGAGGGAGAGAGAGAGAAGAGAGAGAGAGAGAGAGAGAGAGAGAGAGAGAGAGAGAGAGAGAGAGAGAGTTAGGGTACCTAGAGCTCGAGGAGGAGGAGGGGGATGCCGGAGTAGCCGCGGTGGAGAGGCGGTCGACGGAGAAGGCGGTCGATGGAGCGGGGGGCAGAAATTTTAGGTTTTGAATTTTTGACAGATGGGGAAAAATGAAACCGAGCCCCTAATTAACCAAATTTTAGCGACATTTAGCGACGTCAAAAAAATACGTCGCTAAATTTAACTTTAGCGACGTTAATGACGTCGCTAAACACGTTGCTAAATATTTTTAATATAAACGTTGCTATATACGTCGCTAAACGTTGCTAACTTAGATATATTAGCGACGTGTAACGACCAAAATTGAACTTATAGCGACTAATCTTTTAGAAGCTGAATAAAAGTCGCTAAACGTCGCTAAATGTCGCCAATTAGCGACGTCTAGCGACGTGTTTACATGGAGTCGCTAAATTAGCGATATTTTTACATGGAGTCGCTAATAAACGTCGCTAATCCTGCTTATTCTAGTAGTGTACATTCACCAATTTTCACACAAATAAATTTTACACAAGTAAATTTCATACAAACTAATAAAATCCACACAAACATATACAAATGTTATATTCATACAATAAAATAATAAAGTAGTGTAATCCAAACATGTACAAATAACTGTTATACAATTCAACAAAGTCAAATAAATACAATCAGGTCAAAAAAATACAACAAACTCAAAAAAAATTCACAAACTCAAGGGGAGAGGGGGTCAGGGGTCACCTGAGCAGGTGGAGAGGCCCCCGGGGAATGCCAAAGGAGGAGGAGGAGAGGGGGTCGGTGGTCACCGGAGCAAAGGGAGAGGGGGTTGGGGGTCGCTGGATACGTCGGAGGAGGAGGAGAGGGAGTTGGGGGTAACCGGAGCAAGGGGAGAGGGGGTTGGGGAACGCCGAAGGAGGAGGAGGAGATGGGGTCAGAGGTCGCGTAGGGGAGAGAGAGTTTGGAGGAAAATGAAAATAAAACTGGAATATTAAATTTTAACGTTTGGCAGCGACGAAATCTGTTCATCGCTAGTCCGTCCCTGAGAAAAAATTGATACCACAGCAACGGAGTAGCGACGAAAAATAATATATGTTTCTTATATAAATATATCAGTCGTTATTCCCTCGATATTTCGTCACTACACCAGCGACGGATAATATACCGTAGCTGATATTTGTCGCTAAATTTCAGTAATTTTTAAGTATATGTTGTCATTACCAATTGGTATACACCTTCCAATAAAATTTGTTAATAAGAAGATGACAGCTTCTATTAACCTTTCCTGTCGCAAATGTTAGGCTCAACTCACTACAGACATTGGCAAGTTCCTTTTTCTTTTGTTCTCGTCTATAACAAATCCGTCGAGGTCACAAAGATGGACTCAAAACTGTGAGATGTGGGCTAGATGTACACTTATGACATTTATAGTGGGAACACTCCAAACACATGCTTCAAATTATTAAAAATTCTGTAAATTATTACTTTTGGACTATATAGTTGTCCGATCAATACAATTCTTATCATATATGAAAGTTAATCTATATTTTCTTATTAATTTTTACTTATATACATGCATCATTTGTCTTTAAAAAATTAAATTAAACTTTGCATCATTAATATATAACGTTAGCAACTTTTTTTAATGTTTACATAAAATAGGACATTTTTTCCAGTTTTGGTCAGTGTCCTCTAAATCGCAGGACCTGTCCTGTGGTAGGTGGTGATATACTGTGATTGACATGTTATATAGTACATATATGAGTGCTGTAATTCAAAATATATATTTTTTAATTCTATCTAGCTTAGCGACGACTAAGTGACGACTTGGCGACGGATAGCGACGCCCCCGCAACTCCCAGGCGGCATAATAAGTCGTTGC
The DNA here is from genome assembly GCA_036927795.1 of Iris macrosiphon. Taxonomy (NCBI): domain Eukaryota; kingdom Viridiplantae; phylum Streptophyta; class Magnoliopsida; order Asparagales; family Iridaceae; genus Iris; species Iris macrosiphon. The sequence goes on from JAYESA010000004.1 coordinate 145,999,451, forward strand.
TAACTAAGAATTCTCAGATAAGTGATGGCTGAGTAACGTACGACGATGCTTCTATGACTCATAGATGACACATTGATAAGTCGTCCAACCATCGTCCAATTGAGTATCAGAAATCAAATTCAGCATCGAAAACTAGGAGTCGTCGCCTGTGCATCGCCAAATGTGACGCTCATCCGTCGCCAAGTAGTCGTTTAATCCACCAAATGGTTGGTCGCTAGGGCAACACCAATATATTCCGTCGCTAGTTTAAAACAAGCTTTCATTAAATAGTGCGTTGCCAATTAGTCGCACAATTGTCGAACGTTCGGCTGCTTCGCAACGAAAGCCTGTTAGCGACGGGTCAACTATCGACATCCATAATCTGTCCTATATCCGTCACCAGGTTTCCGCTAAAGCTTTTTAGCGACAACTCGACGACAGATCCGTCCGTCGCTAAAATTCTGTATTTTTGTAGTGGAACAGAAGAAGTCATGTGGAACGAGGTTATATACCGTTATACGGCAATTAGCCAATGTTGCCGCACGAGATCGAGGAGGCAATTTTTGGCAGCGTGTAAAAAAACACCTAATCGGTGGCACATTTTTTTTTTAATTCATATTTATTTATTAAAATAATTCAGTTTCCGTGGATTTATTATCATTTTGTATGGACTACTGTTTGGAAGGTCGTGGCATTGCCTATAAGCAAGAGTAAAACAACATACGCTGGTGTTAATTAAGGTTATTAAGAGCTCAAATAAACTGATGGAGTTTCAATAATATTTGCCACGCTACTGTATTTTATTTCAGTAGCCATAGTACTGCTGTGTTATTTGCTACATACTATTGATAACGAGTCTTTCCTCATAAACCCCCAGCAGAGCAGGCAGATATATGTAGACACAGATCTACACCGCGTAGTAAGTGGAAGCCTGATCGACCTACTCGTAGGTGATTTCGATTTTGGCAGCAGCTGGATCCGATATCTTTGCGAAAGCTTCTTGAGACAGGTCTATGGTCCCTTGGCAAACAGGCGATGGACATCGGTCCACGATCTTGACCGTCACTGACCCTTCTTTGCACGGGTCCAGTACGCCTAAGTTCGTCCTGCCGACGCACGTCACTGTGTACACCGTTCCACACACCTTGCCATTGTCCCAGATTTCATCACTCGCGGCTGCAATCATCGTCCCATCGTTGTCGAAACCGTTGCAAGCCGAAGCTACGGACATAATCAACACAAAACCATATTAATGGTACTATTATATATATATATATATATATGCATTCATGTTGCAGTATATATTACCAATATGTTCACATTAATTTGTCACATATATATATATACTATACTATACTATACAATACAAGTAATATATAAATTGGAGACTTACGGACGTATGGCGGAGTGTAATAGGTGGCTGTTCCCGAATACGCCAGTGCTTGGGAGGAGAGGCAAATCATCGCAACAAGTACTGCTACAATGATGGAGCTGGAAGAAGACATTGCGTCGTAATTAATTATACTCTTGTGCTGTTACTATATATTAGCTAGACACAATTGAGGATATATGTTTAATGAAGATTGTACGTGGGGGTACTTATAGGGGCGAGAGAAGCTAGGGCAATATGTGTTTTTTTTTTGTCCCTTTTTTTTGCAATTTAAAACAATTTGAAAGAGCTATGAATTCCTAGAGTATAACTTAACGCATTTATGTTTTGTGACTTTCACGTCAAAACACATGCTCGGTGGACGTTTTAGTTTGTTTTATTATAGTATACTATGAACTATATATGCATGTCCGAAGTCGAGATTGCATTGTCAAGCTACATTCATCCATGTCGGTCGAGGATTCTATGTTGTCGGTATACACCTTTCAATTAAATTGGTTAATCAGAAGATGGCAGCTTCTATATTAACCTTTCCCAAAGGTTAGCCTCTCACCTCACTACAGACATTGGCAAGTTCCTTTCTCTAATTTTGTTCTCGTCTATATTCAATCCGTCGAGGTCAGAAAGATAGACTCAAAATTGTGAGATATGGGCTAGATGTACACTTAGAGAAACCACAGTGGGAACACTTCAAACGCATGTTTCAAATTATTGAAAATTGTATAAATTATTACTCTTGAAGTGTCTTGGGACTTAATTAAAAGATGAAGAAAAATACCACAAACAGAGCTTCAGGCAAAATTTACAGTATACCCTTTGTTTGACTCTCAAGTTGTACTCAAGACACAGAGGCTTCAACAAACAAATTTGTCCTCTGAAGAACTCGATTCCAACAAACCATTTTAATAACTACATTTCTGATTACAACTTGCAAAAGAATACAATAATTAGAAATCAATTACTATTCTTTCTTGCAATCGCAGTTGCAGACGGACATAACAAGTTACAACTAGAAAAGAAGAAAAAAATGAGAAGAAGGATCTGTGCTTGCTGGGGTGATGAAGATCACCGTTGCTCAAAGCAATATTCGCACCACACGATCTGTTCCCAGGAACCAATAAGTTCTTGAAGAACTACTGGAACGCTCCTGTCACCTCCATACTGGACTCGCGAACTCACTGGACTCCAATGGCGCGGGCAGCAAATTCTCTCTTCGTCTCTATCTCTTTTTTCGAAGTAAGTTCTCAAAGAGACTACGAAAAGAGTATTTATAAAGTAGTCTGGTCGCCCATCAGTTATGTAAAGATAGAAATGAATTAAATTCAAATCCCACAAAATCAGATCTTAATTAATCATTCAAATATTTCCTTAAAAGCCAAACCGACTTGCCACTACCTTCAACGCAGCGGCCCAGCCGCACATGCGCACATACGCGTAAACGCGCATGGACGCGCGTGGCAGCGAGTGGCAGCGCATTGCCTGTGCATACGCCCACACATGCGCCCCGCACAGCACCTGGCTCAGCACCCACTCAGCTCCCTGCTCATGCGCGAAAAAAGCGGCACTTTGTGCCCTTGATCCCGAGTCCGAGTCGGTAAGTCTCTTTGGGACTTAGCTTCTATGAAAATAATTCCAAGAGCAAGACAAAAAGCATAAATGCTTTTTTGAGGAGTTAATTATTTTTTCTCCTAGAAAAATACCCCCACATGGCACCCATGTGCTCCACTACACCCCATGTGCACACTTCAACACAAGTAAAGCATTATATTGAGATACCCAATTTGTGGTATAGCCAATGTAGGACTATCTTTTACTAGTCCAAAGACAAAAATACCAACAATGAACACTTAGAGCATCCACAGTATGAACACTCCAAATACATGCTCCAAATTATTAAAAATTGTGTAAATTATTACTTTTGGAGTGTCTACTAGGTATTGGTACACTCCAAACAAATAATACAAATTAAACTCCTCTTTTCTCTTCCAATTTTTCCACACTATTTTTCTTCCATGTTGGCTAAGATTTTTTCTCCATATTTTCCCTCTTTATTTACTTTTCCTGTTTGGAGAGGAGAGATCTAAGAGAGGAAGGATGGAGGAAAAGGAAAGAACAGTTTATTTTAGTAGGCCCAGAAATTAATGTAGAGAAGTTATCACACGCTTTAAATCTAGAGTGTCATTTGATTTTCTAGCAATTTTTAAGTATGAAAAAGTGTTCAGTGTAGCCTTCAACTGCTACAAATTTGACTAAAATTAAAATATATCAATTGAAATCTCTTCCAGTACTTTGGATGCTCTTAATTGGCATTATTTCTTCTGGTATATAAATAACAAAAGACAACCACAAAATCCATCTAAAATACAATTTATCTCGGGAGGGACATGGGATTAGGCAGAAATAACGCAGTCATTGTCGAGGAGAACCATTTTGGGTATAAGAGATCCTCAATCCAGGTCATGAATGAAGATGCCATTGTCAATATGATCAATAAAAACAATACAATACAATGCAAAGAAATGAATAGCACTCTACATATAAAAATATTAATTCTAAAATAATTCACATGTTTCTATTGATAGCTTTGCTTTGGGAAGCAGCACGTAAACTTCCATTTCATTTAGAATTAATTTAATATTATATTGTGCATCTCCTAGATTGTACATATGGGTGCAACTCTTTCGTTACTGAGTCACATACGACTAAACATGTTAGATCATTTCCTGATTGAAAGTGTTATGTATTATAAGCATTAGTCTATTAGTGTATTGGACTTTAGTTTGAGGTTATCTCCTCTGCGATAAATATGTAATCTTTTTTAATGAATGAATCATCCAATTTATTTTTTTTACATGATATCAGATCCAAAACTCTGAATCATTTCTCCACATAATTTTTTATTTTAATCCCATTTCCCGCCTCCCTCTATTCGAGTGGAGGTCCCACGAGGGTATCAGGAGTTAACAGAGAACAAACCAGGGTTTATGTGATCTTTGTTCCGGACCCGGTATCCACATCAGGATCTAAGAAAAAGTAACATGGATTGCTTCTCTGTCATGGGTTGTTTGTTCCACCGTCACACTCTGCTTTCCTTGCGCAAGTCGGTTCTGGCGGCGTTGATCCCACATTGGCAGAGTTGATGTAATTATCGGGATGAGATGACCAATCGACAATCGAATCGAGAAAATTGAAGGATGACGAACACTGGGACGAATAACAGTGCTACTAATACCAGTGCCGAAAATAAAATAGCGCGGACATTGGGCATTAGCACGACGTACGGTTTCATCGGTTCGACTTATCGATAGACGGTTGGATGGACTAGATGGTTACTCGACATGGCGTAAGAAGGTCGAGAAGACAGTTAAGAGAATGTGGTTGTCAAAATATCTGACTGACAACCCCCCAGCAGTGAGTGATCCCACATATGCGTAGTAGGAGACTGATGATAGTCGATTGTTTACACAGTTGATAAATTCGATGGAACCATCAGTGGTTGACATGGTTCAGAATAAGGACTCGGTGAAGAATTTGTGGGAGGTCCTTGCAACAACGTTTGATAGCAAACGTGATTTATCTCGCATCTATGACTTGGTCATTGTTGTCTACCGAGCTTATCAAGGAGAAAATTCACATAAGGACCATTTTCGTGACTTCAAGGCACTGACTGATGAGGTGGATCGCGTGCTACTGTCAGTACCACATTTTAGGAAAAAGGGTATTTTAGTAATTTTCTATTTTAATTAAATATTGTGCATGGTAAATAATTTTTGTTGTATTATTTAATTATTGTTAGATGTTATTTAACTATTTTGGACTTATATTAGTGGACCCAACTAGTTTAGTTTGGACCCATGGACCAACATGAATTAAGTAGTTAGACTTGGCCCATTTAGAAAGCCCATAGTTAAGGAGATGGATTAAATTAATTAAATGATTAGACTATAAGCTTCCTTCCTTAATTATTTCTTCATGAGAGGCCCCAAGGGGTACATTGGACATTTTATAATTGCTTGGGGAGGGGGACATGGCCGGCCTATTAAAAGAGGGAAAATTTCTCTCTCCTCTCATTTCATTTCCAAATCTAGATCTAGAATTTCCCACTACCAAATTCCCTCCATTTCCAATCCAATTCCCTACCAAATTCATTCCAAATTCTTCCCAATTCACCATTAGAAAGTTGAGAAGTAAGGATCTAGAAGGAGGAAGCAAGGATCTACAAAGAGGAGTAAGGATCTACAATTTGGAAGCAAGTTCATCTCAATTGGAGGTTTCATTGGGAATCCATCTCCCAATAGGTATAATTCAGTTTTTCCCATTTTAATAGCTTCTAAATCTGAGATTTAATCATGTAAAATCAACCTATATGTATGTACTACCCATATGACTTTGTTTTGTGTTCATAGGAGACCCATGGAGAAAGTTATGGTGCTTTTTGTGTCAATTTTGTTGGAATTCCGAATTTATATTTTGTTGTGTGTGTCAATTGATCCTATAGATCAATTGGGCATGTGCTTATGTGTTTGGGGCTAGTGTCGTGTCCATAATTTGGGTACTTGTGGTTCGTATCCCAACTATTTGGTGATACGTGTCATTTGGGGGTTTTCCTCCGACACGGGGCTTTAAAATGTCGTATTTTGACACGGACACATAGATCTACTTTTGACACTTTGATTTATTCATAAATATTATTTGTGACTTGTTTGTGTCCTTCGGGGTGCATTTGGTTGTGTGTTGGACTCGTGTCGCATGCGTATCCTAGATCTAGTGGGATACGGTGTGGTACTCTCCAATTGTGTGAATTTTTGCATAGATCTAATTATGTATGGTTTAAATCCTTCAATTAAAAATTAGTAAAAATATATATAGATATTATATATTTATTTTTTGTGTATTTATTATGATATTGTAGCATAGATCTATATATTTTTGGGTGCTAATGTGATGTACCAATATATGTATGTAGCTTTCTTGTATGCAATTATATATGTACTTATGTTAATAAATAAATTATACATAAATGATTTATAAAATATATTTATATGTTTAAATATGTAATTATATTATTTATAATTATTATGTAATTATTTGTATATTAATGTATATATTTTAGGTGTGCTTCTAGCCATGTAAAATATGTACCTTAATATGTGCTTTGTGTTTAGTATTTATTAAATATTTAAATGTGTAAGTTTATATATTTGTATATATATATGTGTTTTGTGAGGTATAATATTAGTAATAATATATTATGTTATTTGTATAAATATTGGTTTGTATATATATTATTTTAGGGTATATATTATTTGTATTATTAGTATTCTTTGTGTGGGTATCATTTAGGATCTAATTTTGATTTCCTAAATTGTTGTATTTTATTTTTATATTATTTTTATTGATGTCTTGTGAGGTTGACCTTGGTTTGACCATGTTTGACTTTAGAGTTGACCATAGTTGACTTTTGACTTAGAATTGATTTACTGACCTAGAAGTTGACTAGTTTGACTTGTTCTCTTTCCGGGACCTTGTATTAATGTGGTATTCCATATCTAGGTCTTCGAGGTACCGAGTCAGACATCTGTGAGACTGTTCATTGGACTTCAGGCGAGTACATTCTCTGATAGTTTCTCATTTATGATATCCTCTATGTTCGTTGTATCTAGTGTAGATATACATGTTTCTCTTGACACTTTGGTTACACGGATTGGTATATCCGGATCTCGTCATGAGATGTTATTCCTTGGTATATGGTGTATATGGTGCAAGTATTGTTTCATTGGTTATCTTGTACATGTACAGACACCGATTTTCGGGAGGAGTCGCTCTCTTCTTGGGGAATCTAGTGCCATAGCATACCGTGGTTGGATCTATTATACCAGTCGGGGGTGGGGAGTATTAGTATAGATATGTGATCAAATCCCTATTGAATAAAGTACTGGTAAGCGAATAGTGTTGATCATGCACCGCACGTATGATTAGCCAGGCCGCATTGCATCTTGCCCAAGCCGATCACATGTTAAGCTAGTACTCACACACTTAGTCATTAGTATTGTTATTTCATTGGCATATTGTTCCTTATTGTATTTATTTCCAGTATTTCCTTATTGTACATATATCTCTCCTGTCTTTTGTGCATCTTGTTTATCCATAGCTATTTACTGTTACATAGTTTTTATCATTAATTGAGAACTGCTGTTAGGGTTATACTCTGCTCCTTTCCTGACTGGATATATTTTTCCAGATGACACTGAGGAGTACCCTACCTATTATGGACCCCAGGATGTTGTGGGTTTAGATTCTAAGACCCTGGCTCAAGAGGGACTTATCCCAACTGAGACAGTTGACCCTGGAGTTGTAGCTTCATAGTATTCTTTGTACTGGATTTGTCTCCAGCTTATTTTTGTATTTCTTCAGACTCATTGATGTATTATTTTAGACTCATGAGTTGTATTGTGACTATTCTATTCTTTATCTGATTCGTGCTCATTTCTATCTTAGTTCTGTGATTGAGTGTACTATCATTATTGGTGGTTCATTATATTGTTAGATAGTTTATCTAGACAGCGTTCTACCGCCGGTTCTGCGGCGTAGGCTGGGCGTTATTTCCGACTAGTACCCTTACACCGGGTGCGTGTCGTGACACGTTTTTGGTAGTGGCCCATACAGGTCTAGCTTCACAAGTATGTGATATCGTGGTAGTGCGACAACTTAGTTATACTACTGCGAGCCTGCAATAGGATATAGGATATAGGCTGAGATACTCAATCACATCTAGGAAAATTCTTTTGATTCAACTATTCTCCTTTGACATTGATACTTGATCCCTTAAACTGTCCTTTCCTTGATATCTTACATCTTGTGCCATATTGATTCTTTCTTTCGCTTTGTCTCAGGATGCCGCCTAAGACTAGATCACAGCAGGGGAGAGCAGTTTCTGAGAGGTCTGCGATATCCCGAGGGCCTGCACCAGTCACTTCTCCGGTGATTGGAGTGTCAGCTGCTTTCGGAGGTCCACCACCTACTCAGAGGACTGTGCCAGCTGTATTTGAGGGGCTTCCACCTCCACCTCCTGTGCCAGCAGAGGCGTCACAGATGTTTACTCTGTTTCGTGAGATGCTCGAGGCACAGAGGGCCCAGTCAGAGGCACATCAGAGACAGACCGACGTTCTACGGCAGGGCATCGAGAGTGCTCATCAGCTTGCTCGTGCTGTAGTTGAGAGAGGAGTTCCGATCCAGCAACAGGTTGTTCCTCAAGTTGCTCAGCTTCGGCCAGGCAACATTCATGACTTCAAGAAACTGGAGCCTAGAGTTTTCAAGGGGACAGAGGGCATCGTCTATGCTGATGATTGGCTCGAGGACATTGAGCGTCTTATGAGGGTGTCCCGTCTTTCTGAAGATCTGAAGGTTGAGGCGGTAGGACTTCAACTGTTCGACGTCGCTCGCACTTGGTTTAGGAATGAGCCGGTTCTAGTTGACGTAGGACAATCTTGGGAGGTATTCAAGGACCTTTTCAAGAAGAAGTTTTTCGCCCAGATAGACAGGCTTGACTTGGGGAGACAATTTGAGAGTCTCATTCAGGGGAGCATGTCTGTGGAGGAATACGCTGCGGAGTTTGGCAGGTTGAGCCGATTTGCAGAATATCTGGTGAGAGAGCCGGAGGTTCGAGCTATTCGTTTCCGTGAGGGTCTAAACTGGGAAGTAAAGATTCTTATTCCGTCTTTTTATGAGACATACTCGGAGATACTTGCGGAGGCACGCAAGGTTGAGCGGGATCTGGGTTTGAAGACCAAGAGAGGCCGTGATTCTTTTCTGGGGGCCAACGGCAGTGCAGTATCTGCCAAACGTCCTCATTTCCAGTCCAGAACTTTCCAGCAGCCACAGCAGAACCAGACTCCAGCTAGAGCGCCTTTTCACCAGGTACCTCAGCAGTAGAGACAGTTACAGCAAGCTCCATGCAACTTCTGCAAGAAGCCCGGCCACATCTGGGAAGTTTGCAGGAGGAGGCTATAAGTTTGTTTGTATTGTGGTACTGAAGGGCATCAATCGAGGGAGTGTCCACGTCGTGCAGTTCAGGGAGCAGCTCCAGCTCCGAGGGCACAAACGAGACCACCTGCAGCACAGCCGAGGGGACCGCTTCCGACACAGCAGCAGTATTTTATCCAGCATCAACAACAGGGAGGTGCTCGGCAGGGACGAGCGTTTGCTATGACAATCAAAGAGGAGGAACCCACCGGAGATGTCATCGCAGGTTCTATTCTTCTTGATTCCATTCCAGCTTTAGCTTTGTTTGATAGTGGTGCTTCCCATAGTTTTGTATCTGTTTCTTTTGCTCTAAAGCATGGTTTGGTAGCTGAGTCTTTGCTTAGGACTTGCAAGATCATGACCGGGAGAGGCATTATCCTGGTTAATGATATTTGCAAGGATCGGAGAGTTACTCTAGGAGGCCGGGAGTTGAGTGCGTGTCTACTTGTAATGCCACTTCCGAGCTACGATATTGTACTCGGGATGGATTGGTTGAGTAGGCACCGTGCTAGCATAGATTGTAGAGGAGGTAGAGTTTTGTTTGGTCCGCCAGGGGAGCCAGAGTTCGAGTTTGCTAGAGGAGCTGCAGAGCAAGGCGAAGGCATTATTTGTGGAGCTATGGTGGAAGACAAGGAGTTGCCGCATCCGTTGATAGCAGAATTCTTGGATGTGTTTCCTGAGGAATTGCCAGGATTGCCGCCAGATCGAGATATTGAATTTTCTATAGACTTGGTGCCAGGTGCAGAACCAATTTTGCAGCATGTCTATAGAGTAAACAACAGCGAGCTGGTCGAGTTGAAGAAGCAGGTGGATGAATTGCAGGATAAGGGGTTTATCAGATCGAGTTCTTCACCATGGGGAGCCCCGGTATTGTTTGTACCGAAGAAGGATGGATCGGTGCATATGTGCATTGATTACAGGGCTTTGAATAATCTCACTATCAAGAATAAGTATCCTTTGCCACGGATTGATGATCTGTTTGATCAATTGGGTGGTGCCAAGGTATTTTCTAAGATAGACTTGAGATCAGGCTACCATCAGGTGAAGGTAAAGCCGAAGGACATACCGAAGACTACTTTTAGAACTCGGTATGGTCAGTACGAGTTTATGGTGATGCCGTTTGGTTTGACTAATGCACCGGCGGTATTTATGAACTTGATGAACAAGGTGTTCCACCAGTACCTTGACAAGTTCGTGGTGGTGTTTATCGATGACATACTCATTTACTCGAGGACACCGGAGGAGCATGAGGAGCATTTGAGGATTGTGTTGGATGTGCTGAGGAAGGAGAAGTTGTATGGAAAGTTGTCCAAGTGTGAGTTTTTCTTGGACAAGGTGGAATTCTTGGGGCATGTTGTGACTGGTGATGGTATTTCAGTGGATCCGAAGAAGATTTCAGCAGTGGAATCTTAGAAGACTCCGAGTTCGGTAGCAGAGATCAGGAGTTTCTTGGGATTGGCAGGCTACTACAGGAAGTTTGTGCAAGATTTTTTGAGGATTGCCGAGCCGATGACCAGACTCACACGGAAGGATGTGGAGTTTGTTTGGACGGAGGATTGCCAGGTTGCTTTTGAGGAGTTGAAGAAGAGATTGACGTCTGCTCCTATTTTGACGTTGCCATCAGGGTCCGGAGGTTTCACTATTTATAGTGATGCATCGGGGAAGGGTTTAGGTTGTGTTCTCCAGCAGCATGGGAAAGTAATTGCCTATGCATCCAGGCAATTGCGTCCTTATGAAAAGAACTATCCTACCCATGATTTGGAGTTGGCAGCAGTCATTTTTGCCCTGAAGTTGTGGAAACATTATTTGTACGGAGAGCGTGTGGAGATCTTCACAGACCACAAAAGCTTGAAGTACGTTTTCACGCAGAAGGAGTTGAACATGAGGCAGCGTCGATGGTTGGAACTGATGAAGGATTTTGATATCTCTTTGCAATATCATCCTGGGAAAGCCAATGTAGTTGCCGATGCTTTGAGCAGGTATCCGGTAGCTATGTTCTTGACGCAGGATCGATATTTGTTGGAAGACTTGGAGAGCTTGGGCATTGAGGTGATTGTTCCTGGGTGTGCTATGCAGATGTGGGGATTGCAGATACACTCAGATTTGATGGACAGGATCAAGGCAGCACAGTATGATGATGTATCTTTGAGGAGTATCAGAGCTCAGGTGAGAGCAGGATTGGAGGATGATTTCACTATTGCAGAGGATGGATCTTTGAGGCATGGAGTTAGATTGTGTGTGCCTAGTGGGGAGTTGCGAGAGGAGGTATTGCAGGAAGCGCATCGCTCTCAGTATTCCATACATCCAGGTGCTAACAAGATGTATCGGGATATGCGAGAGAGTGTGTGGTGGTATGGCATGAAGAGGGAAGTGGCACAGTTTGTATCCAGATGCTTAGTGTGCCAGCAGGTGAAAGCCGAGAGGCAGAGGCCAGGAGGTTTACTTCAGCCATTACCCATTCCAGAGTGGAAGTGGGAACACATTACTATGGATTTTGTGTCCGGACTTCCACGATCTCCAGGAGGGAAAGACGCGATTTGGGTCATTGTTGATAGGTTGACCAAGTCGGCCCACTTTTTGCCTTTCAAGGTGGGTTTGTCTACGGAGAAGCTGGCAGAGATGTATGTGAGGCAGATCGTTAGGATACATGGAGTTTTCGTCAGCATAGTCTCAGATCAAGATAGTCGTTTCACTTCTCATTTCTGGAGGAGTTTGCAGGAGAGTTTGGGCACTCAGCTCAAGTTCAGTACTACATATCATCTCCAGACAGATGGGCAGTCAGAGAGGACTATCCAGACTCTTGAGGATATGTTGCGCACTTGTGTACTAGATTTCGGGGGTTCTTGGGAGGACCATCTCCATTTGGTAGAGTTTGCTTACAACAACAGTTACCAGGCCAGTATAGAGATGTCACCTTTTGAAGCTCTATATGGTCGGAGGTGTCGTACTCCTTTGTCTTAGGACGATGTTGGAGAGAGAGTTTTGCTTGGGCCAGAGATGGTTGTGGATGCAGCAGAGAAGGTTCAGTTGATCAGAGATAGACTTCGAGTGGCGCAGGACAGACAGCGGCATTGGGCCGATAGCCATCGGTGACCTTTGGAGTTTGAGGTATAGTTTATATTTTTGTTTGTGCTTATTCTTATTTGTTATAGATTAAGTTCTTAAGATGTTGTTTTGTTATAGGTGGGTAGTTTGGTGTTTCTGAGGATTTCTCCGACACGAGGCACGATTCGTTTCGGTGGAGGCGGAAAGCTTAGTCCGCGATTCATCGGACCTTTCACTATTTTAGAGAGGGTCGATGCAGCTGCTTATAGAATAGACTTGCCACCTGCATTGGAGGGAGTGCACAACATGTTTCATGTGTCACAGTTGAGACGATACGTGGCAGATCCTAGTCATGTATTGGATCACTCAGAGATAGAGGTAGGCCCTACTCTTAGCTATCCAGAGCAGCCAGTTGAGATTCTGGATCGGAGAGAGAAGGTGCTGAGAAACCAGACTATTCCTTTGGTACGCGTCGCATGGAGGCATCACTCTCCGGGGGAGTCTACCTGGGAGAGAGAGGATGAAATGCGAGAGCATTATCCATATTTGTTTGAACCTTGAGGTATGTTATTTTCTAGTTATGTTCTGTTCATTGTTATGTTCTTTCGTAGTTAGTTGTGATTCTTTAGTTCTGTTCTGTGATTTTCTGGGGATAGTTTTCGTCTTTGAATTTCGAGGACGAAATTATTTTAAGGAGGGTAGACTTGTCAGTACCACATTTTAGGAAAAAGGGTATTTTAGTAATTTCCTATTTTAATTAAATATTGTGCATGGTAAATAATTTTTGTTGTATTATTTAATTATTGTTAGATGTTATTTAACTATTTTGGACTTATATTAGTGGACCCAACTAGTTTAGTTTGGACCCATGGACAAATATTGAATTAAATAGTTAGACTTGGCCCATTTAGAAAGCCCATAGTTAAGGAGATGGATTAAATTAATTAAATGATTAGACTAGAAGCTTCCTTCCTTAATTATTTCTTCATGAGAGGCCCCAAGGGGTACATTGGACATTTCATAATTTCTTGGGGAGGGGGACATGGCCGGCCTATTAAAAGAGGGGGGAAATTTCTCTCTTCTCTCATTTCATTTCCAAATCTAGATCTAGAATTTCCCACTACCAAATTCCCTCCATTCTCAATCCAATTCCCTACCAAATTCATTCCAAATTCTTTCTAATTCACCATTAGAAAGTTGAGAAATAAGGATCTAGAAGGAGGAAGCAAGGATCTACAAAGAGGAGTAAGGATCTACAATTTGGAAGCAAGTTCATCTCAATTGGAGGTTTCATTGGGAATCCATCTCCCAATAGGTATAATTCAGTTTTTCCCATTTTAATAGCTTCTAAATCTGAGATTTAATCATGTAAAATTAACCTATATGTATTTACTACCCATAGGACTTTGTTTTGTGTTCATAGGAGACCCATGGAGAAAGTTATGGTACTTTTTGTGTCAATTTTGTTGGAATTCCGAATTTACATTTTGTTGTGTGTGTCAATTGATCCTATAGATCAATTGGGCATGTGCTTATGTGTTTGGGGCTAGTGTCGTGTCCATAATTTGGGTACTTGTGGTTCGTATCCCAACTATTTGGTGATACGTGTCATTTGGGGGTTTTCCTCCGACACGGAGCTTTGAACATGTCGTATTTTGACACGGACACATAGATCTACTTTTGACACTTTGATTTATTCATAAATATTATTTGTGACTTGTTTGTGTCCTTCGGGGTGCATTTGGTTGTATGTTGAATCATGTCGCATGCGTATCCTAGATTTAGTAGGATACGGTGTGGTACTCTCCAATTGTGTGAATTTTTGCATAGATCTAATTATGTATGGTTTAAATCCTTCAATTAAAAATTAGTAAAAATATATATAGATATTATATATTTATTTTTTGTGTATTTATTATGATATTGTAGCATAGATCTATATATTTTTGGGTGCTAATGTGATGTACCAATATATGTATGTAGCTTTCTTGTATGCAATTATATATGTACTTATGTTAATAAATAAATTATACATAAATAATTTATAAAATATATTTATATGTTTAAATAAGTAATTATATTATTTATAATTATTATGTAATTATTTGTATATTAATGTATATATTTTAGGTGTGCTTCTAGCCATGTAAAATATGTACCTTAATATGTGCTTTGTGTTTAGTATTTATTAAATATTTAAATATGTAAGTTTATATATTTGTATATATATATGTGTGTGTTTTGTGAGGTATAATATTAGTAATAATATATTATGTTATTTGTATAAATATTGGTTTGTATATATATTATTTTAGGGTATATATTATTTGTATTATTAGTATTCTTTGTGTGGGTATCATTTAGGATCTAATTTTGATTTCCTAAATTGTTGTATTTTATTTCTATATTATTTTTATTGATGTCTTGTGAGGTTGACCTTGGTTTGACCATGTTTGACTTTAGAGTTGACCATAGTTGACTTTTGACTTAGAATTGATTTACTGACCTAGAAGTTGACTAGTTTGACTTGTTCTCTTTCCGGGACCTTGTATTAATGTGGTATTCCATATCTAGGTCTTCGAGGTACCGAGTCAGACATCTGTGAGACTGTTCATTGGACTTCAGGCGAGTACATTCTCTGATAGTTTCTCATTTATGATATCCTCTATGTTCGTTGTATCTAGTGTAGATATACATGTTTCTCTTGACACTTTGGTTACACGGATTGGTATATCCGGATCTCGTCATGAGATGTTATTCCTTGGTATATGGTGTATATGGTGCAAGTATTATTTCATTGGTTATCTTGTACATGTACAGACACCGATTTTCGGGAGGAGTCGCTCTCTTCTTGGGGAATCTAGTGCCATAGCATACCGTGGTTGGATCTATTATACCAGTCGGGGGTGGAGAGTATTAGTATAGATACATGATCAAATCCCTATTGAATAAAGTACTGGTAAGCGAATAGTGTTGATCATGCACCGCACGTATGATTAGCCAGGCAACATTGCATCTTGCCCAAGCCGATCACATGTTAAGCTAGTACTCACACACTTAGTCATTAGTATTGTTGTTTCATTGGCATATTGTTCCTTATTGTATTTATTTCCAGTATTTCCTTATTGTACATATATCTCTCCTGTCTTTTGTGCATCTTGTTTATCCATAGCTATTTACTGTTACATAGTTTTTATCATTAATTGAGAACTGCTGTTAGGGTTATACTCTGCTCCTTTCCTGACTGGATATATTTTTCCAGATGACACTGAGGAGTACCCTACCTATTATGGATCCCAGGATGTTGTGGGTTTAGATTCTGAGACCCTGGCTCAAGAGGGACTTATCCCAACTGAGACAGTTGACCCTGGAGTTGTAGCTTCATAGTATTCTTTGTACTGGATTTGTCTCCAGCTTATTTCTGTATTTCTTCAGACTCATTGATGTATTATTTTAGACTCATGAGTTGTATTATGACTATTCTATTCTTTATCTGATTCGTGCTCATTTCTATCTTAGTTCTGTGATTGAGTGTACTATCATTATTGGTGGTTCATTATATTGTTATATAGTTTATCTAGACAGCGTTCTACCGCCGGTTCTGCGGCGTAGGCTGGGCGTTGTTTCCGACTAGTACCCTTACACCGGGTGCGGGTCGTGACAGCTACCCTTGATGACAGATCAATGAGGCAATAACTCAATGCCAGCAACTATATGTCATAGCATATCTTGACTTCCTTCGTCCTGATGCAGACTCTACATGGTCTCAGATTATTGTTGGGGCTGAGGTTCCATCTTTGATGGAAGCCCACTTTCGTGTCCTACGGACGGCGAAAGTCATTGAGACTTCTTTGGGTGATATCCTTGTTAATCAGTTTGGCTTGGGTGCTGCTTGTGGTGGATTTCGTGGAGGTCATGGTGGTCGACGTGGTGGCCAAAATGCTGGCTATGATGGTGGACGAGGCAATGACGGTCGTAATGGGGGGAGATTATGCACATGCTTCAATTATGGTCAATAAGAAATTTTTTAGTTGCAGTATCCTAGGGCTCCTGTCGCCAATGTTGTATCTGATAATCCTGACAATGATAGGGTATCCGAACAGATGATGATACCCTATACCAAATTTGCTAAATTTTAAGCTCATCATCGTGGTGAAGCCTCCTCATATGGATCTACAACCGGGTACTCAATAACGTGTGTGATCAAGTTAAAGCAGTGGATTATCGACTCGGGTGCATATGATCACATGACAGGTGATGTAGGTATATTGTGTAATTATATATCTGTCGGTCATGTAGCAGTTATTACTATTGCAAATGGTAGTTCTCTGAAGGTTCGTGGAAAATGAAGCACCCGTCTTTCTCTTGGTATTCTACTTGGATCAGTTTTACACACACTTGATAATCCGTTCAGTCTCTTATCCATTAGTAGAATTACTCGTGACTTACAATCTTCCGTAATATTTTTTTCTGATGTATGTATTTTTCAGGACCTAAAGACTAGGAGGACTATCGGTAGGGGACATGTAGCGGAAGGTTTGTACTTATTTGACATGAATTCTTTCGTTGCATGTGTCGGCGTAAAACTTGATCCATTTGAGTTGTATTATCGGTTAGGTCACCCATCTATCCAAGCACTCCAAAAGATGTATCCATCTTTGAATTTTTCTGTTCTATTTTATTGTGAGTCATGTAGTTTGGCTAAACATCACTTAGTACCCTATCTGGTGAGTCTATATAAAGTTGCATCAGCTTCTTTTGAGCTAGTGCACTCTGATGTGTGGGGGCCTTATCCTATTGAATTTGTGATGGGCTTTAAGTATTTTATTTTCTTTGTTGATGACTACTCACGTGTCAATTTTGTCTACTTGATAAAAAATGCTCTAAATTATTTAATATTTGGTGCAATTTTTATGCAAAAATTCAAATCCAATTTGGGGTTCCAATTAAATATTTTCGGAGTGACAATGGTCGCAAGTATTTATCTCATGAGTTTAATTCTTATCTGGCTAAACATGGCATCATCCACCAAACTTCATGTTCTAACACACCACAACAGAATGGTATGTGTCACGTCCCAGTTCCAAAATACGTAGGACTAGGACATGTAAGCATGCT
The DNA here is from genome assembly GCA_036927795.1 of Iris macrosiphon. Taxonomy (NCBI): domain Eukaryota; kingdom Viridiplantae; phylum Streptophyta; class Magnoliopsida; order Asparagales; family Iridaceae; genus Iris; species Iris macrosiphon. Next base: position 146,017,005 of record JAYESA010000004.1, read on the forward strand.
AGCCGTATGAATATGGCACTCCAATATATGTAAACCATAACACATGTACGCTGTAATATGAATAACAATTCACAAGTGGTAAACATATATGTCACAGAGCATAACTAAATCTCATCCACATAAATCATATATAAATAAATGACCAGTATCTATGTACTAGATCTCAATATAAGGTATCCCAAGATGATAGTCGGATGAAAACAAATCCACTATCGATCTAGAATAAATAATAAGCAAGATAAATATAATATGAGTACAACAACTACCAACTACGGAGACTCGAAGAGAAGACCTCCTCGGAATATAAGTAGCCAGTCCGGATCTGCGCTCCTACAAATACTCATGAACAATACACCTGAAAAGGGACCAGGTCCTCAGAGGGACATAACAAGATACATAAAAGTATGCCATAAAGTAAATACTGAATAAATAAAGGGGTGCGCTAACCATCTAAGTGAATGCAAATTTGAGGACAACTTTGAGTGTATGAAAAAGTATAGGCTAGATATATGCTGACGTAATTCACCAGTCGACATGATCGACTAGTATATGTCATATATGCCCCCATACAAGGGCGCTGTATAATAATGTCCATCTCCGAAGAGTATGGCATCTGCATAATATAACGTCCATATCACCCCGAAGAGTGTGACATCTGCATAGTATATATCGTCCATATCACTTCTTCGAGTGTGGCATCTGAATAAAGGAAGTGGGGTATCCCATATGCCTACAAGTCGTCATCCCCACCTAATGAAGATATACAAGTCGAGAACGCGACGTGGACATCTTGTACTATAATGAAAGTCTCTATAGAAATAAATAACTAAGCTAAATACCGTTATACGTGTTGCTCACACCGATGGCCAGTCGAGTATGAGGCACGCATCCCTACATGAACTCACTCTGTGACATGTAATGATACGTGTCAAGGCCTGGGGAGTCATACCAATAAATCCAGACTTTAGGTGGGTCTACTAGACTCTAGGTCAGACACAAGTCCTAACGTCAACGCCTTCGTTGACTACACCCGAGTCTCTCTCGGATGTGCACAGTTATATAATCTAAAATAATAAACATGCAATTAAATATATAACTAAATTTAAACAGTATAATAAGGCAAGGTATACTTGCATGGCAAGAGAGCTGCAAAGTGTAACGTTCAGATGTCAACCAACAAGAGTCAGAAACTACAGCCTCAGAATGAACGTCTCCGGATGCTGAAATAAACATAAAAATGTTCCCAAAATAAGCAAAATAGCTAGAAACCACTCCACTTTTGTCCAATTTGGATACAGGGGCAAAACGGTAATTTTGGATCACAAGCGGGCTTTACATGTGGGCCTCTTTGTACCGAAAAATGTGCCAGAGGTAACGGTCTCTAAATAGGATAAATTATAGGTCAAACAAACTCTAAATGTCAGTACGAACTCAACGATATATCCAAATGTGGATTCGGGTGAGCCGAACACAATTTTGCCCAAAAAGTCAACCTTAGGGCCCGCCAATAGGCGACTTGGTAAACTGTCTCAGAATTACGTAAAAATTGGATCACAGGACCAGCGCGATATCACGAGTTCAGTGGCACAAGTTTTGTCATATTCTTACGAGCGTGCACTAAATGCGCAAGGCCTTTGCAAAAGTTGTAACACAAGAGATTTTCTGTGGATACGGGCTGATTTTGACGCGCACACGCATTCAAATCAGTTTTGCGAAGTCTCACACATCCGGGTATACTGTGCGCACCTTTTGGTATACTTGGCATACGACGGGACGATGCCGTTTGGCGGGGCGCGCTCTGTATCACAATTTCTGGAATTTAGGAAAAAGTATATTTTTATAATTTTCTACCTGATTTAATTCTACATACAGCAATAAATAAATTATTGTATTTAACAAAAAATAAACTAGGCTAGGTGGTCTTCGCATACCAAAAAGAAAAATTAAATTCAGATCTCTGTGGTGGAAGATACGAGTTCGTGAACATAGGTCATCGCAACAGAATTTCGGGAATTAAAAAGTATTCATTTTTTTCGACTTGGCGTCGATTTTTACCTAGGTTTACACACTATTCGAGATAAACTAACGTACATGATTTAGAGAAGGATAGGTGATGAATGTACCGGTGAAGATGGGGTCGAGTTTGGTTTAGCGAGGAGATGGAAAACAGAGCGTGAACACAGGTATGCTGTAGTCAAAACCTGTCGCGGGGTTGTGCGCATCACACGGTCGTCGGCGGGCGGCGGTCCAGGATACTGGAGGCGGCGGTCAGGTGGCTCTAGGGTACGACGCTCGCGGCGGTCTGGGGGTTGGGAAGAAGTTGAAGATTAGGGTTAGGGTTTAGCGATGGGTAATATATAGAGAGAAGAAGAGAAATGGAGTGCGGGGGGAGGGGGGGGGGGGTTCTCAGCGCGCGGGGGAAGCTTGCCGCCGCTGCTGTGTTTATATACGGGCGGGTAGGAATAAGTTATGGGTTAGGGTTTAGAGTAGTGGGTTTAGGTCTTAGAGTTTAATGATCCAATAAGGTTTTATTTGTTTTTCTTTTTTTTTTCCTTTTTCTTTTCTTTTCTATTAAGCTATATATATATATATATATATATATATATATATATATATATATATATATATATATATATATATACATAAAAAAATTTGAAAATTATATTAGTGCATACCATTAACCTATCAATTGTCCATAGGATCTCCTACATGGAATAAATTAGAAAAAATTTATAATGGCTCCATAAAATCTCCTAGATGCACAAACACCTAAAATAAAAAATTAAATAAATTCTATTTCCTCTATTTAGCTCATAATTACTACAAATTAATAAAATAGCTAATTAAATACTTAATACGATTTTTAGGATTAGGGATTTTATATTCTACCCAACTTATAAAAATTTTGTCCTCGAAATTAAAACTAAGCCACGATAGAAAGTCAAGGATGTTATAAGATAGAGATTACAGCTTATTCTGTACCTTTCTCCATCCTTACCTCCATAATTTTTCAATTGTCTGGATTGTTTGGGGGCTATAATTTGTATTGTTTAAAATACAAGGCTAGGTTTAAATGAGGGGGCGATGTTGCGTGTTGCACATTTCAAAGATCATAGAAAAATCCATATGAACAAAAAATGTGTTTCTTCATGTGTTGTCCAATGGTGTGGACAGCTTAATACAATTTGTATAAAAGCGCCCAACAATTGGAAAATTTGCACAAAGACGAAAATTGGATTAATTAATTCAAATTTAATGCCCATGGTGTTCTGGAATTAATTAGAAGTACATGGGGGGATAACATTAGGTGGGACACAAGTGTCATGGACATAGAAGGCTCAGGATAAAATATTATCAAAAATTGGGTTGCACGAAATGGGCCAAGATTGTGTCTCCAATTTCGATTGGAACCCACAAGGATACCAGTTGAAAATAATTTAGAATTAAGAAATAATATCCGCAACGAATATTGTGCGACTAAAATATAGCATAAGAGGGCATAATTGTAAGTTACACAAAGCTCAAAATAGAAGGCGGGCATGTCTAGGGCAAGAGTATAAAATTTGTAGGGAGGCAATGGCTAGTGTAGTGCTCCAATTATTGAAGCAACGGTAATGGTACTCTAAGTGATACAATATTGTAAAATTAAATAAAAATATCGTATTCTATTTCTAATTGGATTCAAACTAGCCTTAGTCTCACTATCTAAACCAAGTAGGTCTAATTTTGGGTGAGGGGGTTTACAATCCACCCAACTTAAAAATAATTTCATTCTCGAAATTAAAATAAGGCATAATTTGTTAATTCCTTCACATTTGCATATAAGGCTAGTCAATCGCAATCTCTTTGCGATAATTAAAATTTTAATCAAATCCATCGCAATCACTTCAAGGTTAAGATAATCACTGTTTAATCAAAATATTATAATCTTTTCTCGATAATCACATCCAATTTTAAGCTAGATCTATACGACATCTTCAAGTTTTAAATAGCCCACATCAATTTTTACATTACGATCTCCTACTATCATAATCTCCTTTAAAAGAAAGCAGTTCTAATCCAATATTATTCCTATTTTCCCTTATAAATTTTGTATCCTTCAAATTTTTAAATTTAATTCACCTCCTCAATATTTCCAATAGGTAATCTAGCAATCAAAATTTAACTTTTAATTCAAATCATCAAATTATAAAATTTTATATCTACTTCACCAATTATTCAAGCCTAGAATTCTATATTCATCCTCAAGGTTTAATCGATGATTCAATATTCAACATTCAAACTTTAAATCATGTGTTGAATGTATAAATATTTGATCCTCACTTTCAAGATTTCAAGATTCATTAAATCTTCATCATCGTAGTCCTTCTTTTAAAAAAATTCAAAATTAAAATGACTTGAATCTCCCCATCTAATCTTGCTTGATCACAATCTAAAATAAATTTCCCTCAAGTTGACAATGCAACTTCTACCCAACTTAGAATTTATCCATCTATCATATAAGGCTATACACTTAAAAAAAATATTCCTCAACTTATTTAGTCATGCTATTCGATCCTCAAAAGTTTGACCACCAATATTTTACCTATGATATGCCCTTAATTACGGAAAATTATCATCAAGTAATACGGTCGACCTATGGGGTATATCTAGAACTATCTGTATATCAAACTTATACCAAGCACGAGATTTTATCTTTCCGAAATAAGGGAAGACAAAAAACAATAATAAAGAGTTCAAGGGGGAGGTAACAGAATAGAAGTATGGGGATCAAGGCATTTAAAGAATTCAATAGGAATTGTCAAGGCAGTTGTGGATTGAAATCTATTTTGGTAAATTCCTATTCACATGCTCATATCAGTACGGTTATGTAGCTGATACGATATGCTCGGACATATCTAGAGGACAAGTACATTCGTCTAAGAAGTTAAGTTAATTTTATCTCAATCCACATAAAGTAGTTATGCGAAGGGTAAACCAAGCGCACTAAGGTTAGCTAGACATTAATATACTGATTCTAAAATATATTAATGTATGCATCCACTAATACATATATCATGAACAAGCTCGATAAAAGAATAAGCTTGCAAAACTAGGCTATAAAATAGCAGCATAAGTCAAGGTTGTATATAAAATATAAATGCGCTAGATCATAATAAAATAAGGTACAAATAATTCAAGTTTACAAACAAAACAAGATATACGCTGGTGCTAAGGTCATTAAGAGTCAACAATGTTGAAGGAAACATATTGTTAAAGCAATCATTGAAGGTGATTGCAAAGTTCTAGTTGATGCTATTTGCCTTGTCCCACATAATGTCCTATGGCAAGCTTGTCATGCTATTGTAAGCCCCCTGATTTTTCAAGAATTTTTAATTTGGATTTTTTATAATTTTCTGTAATTTTCTAGGATTTTTTGAATTTAAAACTAAGGTATTTTCTAATTAAATGATTTTTAATTGCTGTTAAATAATATTAAAATATTATGAAAATAATATTTTTGGGTGTAAAATGGAAAACTGGACATAGGATAATTTTCCGAGAATTTATTGGACTCCAAAATTATTTTTAAAGCCCTAAAAACTATTTTAAACTAAACCGAATTAAACCCTGAAATAAACCGGGTTTATTTTCAAAATAAACCAAACCAACCCAGACCCGGTTCAGTTGAACCGAACCCAGCCTTATTGGGTCGGGTCGGATCTAAACCCGACCCGAAACCCGCAGACCCAAACCCGCACTTTAATACTAAGCGGGTCGGGCCGGATTCATGTGAACCCGACCCGCGGACCCGAACCCGGACCCGTACCCAATTTGAAACCTAGTCGAAATCCTAAACTGAAACCTATTTTGACGGCGGCTCCGCCTATTTAAATCCCCCGCCACCTTGCCGGAACCCTAATCCTCCAGACTTCGTCCCCACAGCCCCTCTCCTTCCTCCGCCCTAACTCCTTGCCTCGCCTTCCTCCTTTCTCCTCCCCGCAGAGACGACCTCGACCCTCTCCTCAGCCTCACCGGAACCCTACCTTCTCCTCATCTCTCCGCCTCCGTCCTCTGGTCTCGCCTCCTCCGCCTACCCATCTCCACCGGCCTCATCCTCTTCCCCGGCTGCACTACTGCACCACTCCCCTGCACGAGACGACCGCCCGAGCCCGGCCTCAACTCCGGCAGACACCGCGAGCCCGCAGCGTCGGCTCCAGCCAAGACCTCCACCCGACCTATCCTTCTTTCCCCCCGCACGAACTCCCCCGACCAGCAAACTCCCTCGCCGTGCCCAGCCCCGTGTCCAAGCCACCCGCTCCGCCTAGCCCGTGCCCTGGCCGACCGTCTCCGCCCTCCTCCGGCCAGCCCCGGCATCCTAGCAACGAAACCCTAACCCTAAACCCTAACGCAGCACGGACACAGTAACAGTACCAGACAAGGACGTAGGACACAAAACTCGACACGGACACGGGAAAATCAGTCTTCACGGAGCCCTGTTCAGGTAGCATTTTCTCTCTCCTCGCTGATCCAATTTCTATTCCATTGCGTCGTGTAGACTGTGCGACCCCCTCGATGCCCGTGCAACTCGCTCGGTGCGTCGCGTCCTACGGTGATCGCAAACCGCAATCCAAAAATAGAAAAACCAACGCCTTGTTTCACCCCGGAACAGAGTACGCCCCGCCAAACGGGATGACTTGGTCGTACGCGGTCTTCACCAAAATATGCGCGCCATTGATACGGACGTGTAGGATTTCGCGGAAGTTGATTTGGATGTGCGTGCACACCGGAATCAACGCGTATCCGCCGACAACGCCCCGTATCCGCTCGTTCTGGAATGCGTCGTAACTTCGTGTACACATGTCGGATCGAGACAAAACTTGCGCCATCGGACTCGTAGTGATACGCTGGTCCTGTGACCCAAGTTTGGTTCGATTCTGAGAACGTTGACGAAATCGCGTATCGTGGGCCCTACAGGCTCCACTTGACGGGCGATTTTGTGATCGGCTCATCGGAATCCAATTCTGGAAGTTTCGTTGGGTTTGTCACATCGTTCCTGACTTGTTGACACTAAGTTTGACGAATTTGGAGACCTTTGACCCTGACACGCTTTTCGGTGCAAAGTGGCCCACATGTGGATCCCGCTTTGACCAGAAACTGTCATTTTTGCCCCTGTGTCCAAATTGGACTTAAGGACAGGCGTTTCTAGCTATTTGATATTTTCTGAATCTAATAGTAAAGTTTATTTCAGCAACCGGATGAGTACCTGCAGATCACACTGTGACCAGAGCTACAGTTGGAGCCAGAACCCCAAGCAAGTGTACCTTGCCAAACTTGCAGTTCTTGTTATTTATTCCTTTGATTATATATATATATTTGTGCATGCTTGACCTAGGACCGTGTGACTTACTTAGCGTCCGATTAATAGTCGGGTGCCAACACCGTACGCGGCGTTGTGTATTGTCATCTAGACATGGATACCGAGACCCTATATTCTCGTACTTGTCTTATCAGGTACATCATAACCCAGGACACGTGACACTATTCATGAGACAGAATCTTCCTGAGATATTCATGGTGATTCTGTATAGGATATATGTTACATGACTTAGACATTATATTCTTAGATCTCACTATGACCTAGTGCATTAGTTATGATCCTGCGTGACATGGACATGGGGCCACATGGACATGAGACATATGATTACATTGGGTGGGGAGAGACACACAGGCTATAGGTTTATTTTATATTATGCCGGCGTCTCAGTCTCTCGCTGAGCTAGACGACCACATGATATCACTGCTACCGGCTCCCCGACACTGAGCTTGTAGTGGTTTCAGCCTGAGTTCTAGTGCTGCTCTTATCTTGTATTTCACTTAGCTGGTTATATAGGTTACACTATTGAGACACACATGCTACAGGTTGATTAAATATATTATAACGGTATCTCAGTCTCTCTCTGAGCTAGACAGCTGACGGTGTCTCAGTCTCTCGCTGAGCTAGACAACCACATGATATCACTGCTACCGGCTCCCCGACACAGAGCTTGTAGTAGTTTCAGCCTGAGTTTTAGTGATGCTCTCAGATTGTATTTCACATAGATAGTTATATAGTTTACCCTATTCATTTTATTTACTATTACACTGTATTTTGGCTTGTATTATCTGTACCTTGTATGTCCCCTGAGGACCTGGATCCAGACTATGTCCCCAGGACTAGCAGACCAGATCGACCCCGAGTTACACGGGACATGAGCATTAGCAGGAGCTGGAGCAGGAGCAGACACTGGAGCAGCACCAGATCCAGTAGACGATTGATCCCCGAGGGTATCTTCTGGGTATAGGCTTTACCCATACTCAGTATTTGCTGTGGTTATCTTATTTCTTGTATCTTGACAGATGTATCAGACTCATTATCGGGTTATTTCTCCGAGTTTATATTATATTAAGATTGATCTTGCTTTATAATTCTGATATTGTTGTATTCATTTCTGTGGATAAGAATAGTATATTTTGACCCTTATTGTTGTACTACAGCTTAAGTTTGCCCCGATGGATCCATTAAATTGGGTTTGTCCATCTGTGTGTGCTGCTGTCCATTGCCACGTGTCTAGTCCCTCAGTATTTTGGGACTGGGGCGTGACATAGTTTTTGTGGTGGCCAATGCAGGTCAACGACTAAATTGTTCGATTTCAACTTAGGGACCGAGCAAGCCTGCAATAAGAATAGGATAAGTTTTGGATCTCATCCACTTGCTTGAATCGTTCTTGACATCTATATCGGAATCAAAATAATTTATTGACTTGCATCCTGCCTTGATCCTGTGCGCCTCTTATTGTTTATTTTGGTTGTTACTCAAAATTTTTTCTTTTTGCTGTGTGATTGGTAATTAGAACTTGACAGTTTAAGTTATTATAATAGATTATGACCTAATGATTACCCCTTAGCTTTAAGTCGCGAAATTAGTACCCCCACCTCGATACAATTTAGATCCCTTTCCCCCTAACGGCTAGTAAGAAACTTGTTCTATAAGCGCTAAGACTAAGGCTTAAGACGACCATGACCTATGTAATATGGGAGGATACCCTAATAGGTACCAAGACCCCTTCTCGTAGACCTTAACAAGAGTTTCCACGGTATCCTAAGACGATTTCAGTATTAGTTCCTTGTTTTAAGTTGGGTAGTATGCCTCACAACATAATACCACCTAGCCCTATTGACCCATTGATGAAGTAAACTAGGATGACACAACTTTAGACTCGCATAAGAAGATAGTGTTTATTCAGACTGTAGAATTAGAGTCCCATGCCCTAATTGGTCGATTAGAGACTTAGACAAGGAGGTTATATGATGACTGTAGAGATTGTAGAGTCTGTTATTATTATGGTTGCTTGTTTTTGTTTTGTGAACTTAATTAATTTGTACCTCCTTTCATCATCATCTAGCGTACTTAAATTTGCTGTACTTGACTTATGCTGCTATTCTATAGCCTAGTTTTGTAAGCTTATTCTTTATCGAGCTTGTTCAAGACACATGTATTAGTGGATGCATACATTAATACATTTCAGAATCAGTATATTAAGGTCTGGCCAACCTTAGTGCGCTTGATTCGCCCTTCATAATACTATTTTACGTGGATTGAGATATGTAGTGATTAGTAGACGAATGAACTTGCCCTGGACATATCTGACATATCGTATCGGTTACATAACGGTACCAATACGAGCATGCGAACGAAGAATTACTAGAATCGGATTTTAATCCACAACTGCTCTGACAATTCCTATTTGAATTCTTTAAACGCCTTTGATCCCGACACTTCTATTCTATTACCTCTCCCTTGAACCCTTTATTATTGATCTCCGTCTTCCCTTATTTTGGAAAGACGAAACCTCGGGCTTGGTATAAGTTTGATATAGACAGTACTAGATATACCCCGCAGGCCGATCGCATTGTTGATGACCCTTTTATAAATGATTAGGGGAATATCATAGGTGATATGTTGGTGATAAAAAGACTTGAGGATTCAATATCATGATTAAATAATTTGGGGCATAACTTTCTTAGATGTATAGCCTTAGATGATAGATGGGTAAATTCTAAGTTGGGTAGATACCGCAATGTTCACTTGAGAGGAATTTTTTAGACCCTACCCTAGTTTAATTTCGAGGACGAAATTTTTATAAGTTGGGTAGATTGTAAGCCCCCTGATTTTCCAAGAATTTTTAATTTGGATTTTTCACAATTTTCTGTAATTTTCTGGGATTTTCTGAATTTAAAACTAAGGTATTTTCAAATTAAATGATTTTTAATTGCTGTTAAATAATATTAAAATATTATGGAAATAATATTTTTGGGTGTAAAATGGAAAACTGGACATAGGATAATTTTCCAAAAATTTATTGGACTCCGAAAATATTTTTAAAGCCCTAAAAATTATTTTAAAATAAACCGAATTAAATCCTGAAATAAACCGGATTTATTTCCAAAATAAACCAAACCAACCCAGACCCGGTTTAGTTGAACCGAACCCAGCCTTATTGGGTTGGGTCGGATCTAAACCCGACCCGAAACCCGCAAACCCAAACCCGCACTTTAATACTAAGCGGGTCGGGCCGGATTCATGTAAACCCGACCCGCGGACCCGAACCCGGACCCGTACCCAATCTGAAACCTAGTCGGAATCCTAAACTGAACCCTATTTCGACGGCGGCTTCGCCTATTTAAATCCCCCGCTGCCTTGCCAGAACCCTAATCCTCCAGACTTCGTCCCCGCAGCCCCTCTCCTTCCTCCGCCCTAACTCCTTGCCTCGCCTTCCTCCTTTCTCCTCCCCACAGCGACGACCTCGACCCTCTCCTCAGCCTCACCGGAACCCTACCTTCTCCTCATCTCTCTGCCTCCGTCCTCCGGTCTCGCCTCCTCCGCCTACCCATCTCCACCGGCCTCATCCTCTTCCCCGGCTGCACTACTGCACCACTCCCCTGCACGAGACGACCGCCCGAGCCCGGCCTCAACTCCGGCAGACACCGCGAGCCCGCAGCGTTGGCTCCGGCCAAGACCTCCACCCGACCTATCCTTCTTTCCCCCCCGCACGAACTCCCCCGACCAGCAAACTCCCTCGCCGTGCCCAGCCCCGTGTCCAAGCCACCCGCTCCGCCTAGCCCGTGCCCTGGCCAACCGTCTCCGCCCTCCTCCGGCCAGCCCCGGCATCCTACCAACGAAACCCTAACCCTAAACCCTAACGCAGCACGGACACAGTAACAGTACCGGACACGGACGCAGGACACGAAGCTCGACACGGACACGGAAAAATTAGTCTTCACGGAGCCCTGTTCAGGTAGCGTTTCCTCTCTCCTCGCTGATCCGATTTCTGTTCCGTCAGTTGCGTCGCATAGACTGTGTGACCCCCTCGATGCCCGTGCAACTCGCTCGGTGCGTCGCATCCTGCGTTGATCGCAAACCGCGATCCAAAAACAGGAAAACCAACGCCCTGTTTTACCCCGAAACTGAGTACGCCCCGCCAAATGGGACGACTTGGTCGCACGCGGTCTTCACCAAAATGTGCGCGCCATTGATACGGACGTGTAGGATTTCGCGGAAGTTGATTTGGATGTGCGTGCACACCGGAATCAACGCGTATCCGCCGACAACGTCCCGTATCCGCTCGTTCTGGAACACATCGTAACTTCATGTACATACGTTGGATCGAGACGAAACTTATGCCATCAGACTCGTAGCAATACGCTGGTCCTGTGACCCAAGTTTGGTTCGATTCTGAGAACGTTGACGAAATCGCGTATCGTGGGCCCCATAGGTTCCACTTGACGGGCGATTTTGTGATCGGCTCATCGGAATCCAATTCTGGAAGTTTCGTTGGGTTTGTCACATCGTTCTTGACTTGTTGAAACTAAGTTTGGCGAATTTGGAGACCTTTGACCCTGACACGCTTTTTGGTGCAAAGTGGCCCACATGTGGACCCCGCTTTGACCAGAAACTGTCATTTTTGCCCCTGTGTCCAAATTGGACTTAAGGACAGGCGTTTCTAGCTATTTGATATTTTTTGAATCTAATGGTAAAGTTTATTTCAGCAACCGGAGGATTACCTACAGATCACATTGTGACCAGAGCTACAGTTGGATCCAGAACCCCAGGCAAGTGTACCTTGGCAAACTTACAGTTCTTGTTATTTATTCCTTTGACTATATATATATATTTGTGCATGCTTGACCTAGGACCGTGTGACTTACTTAGCGTCCGATTAATAGTCGGGTGCCAACACCGTACACGGCGTTGTGTATTGTCATCTAGACATGGATACCGAGACCCTATATTCTCGTACTTGTCTTATCAGGTACATCATAACCCAGGACACGTGACACTATTTATGAGATAGAATCTTCCTGAGATATTTATGGTAATTCTGTATAGGATACATGTTACATGACTTAGACATTATATTCTTAGATCTCACTATGACCTAGTGCATTAGTTATGATCCTGCGTAACATGGACATGGGGCCACATGGACATGAGACGTATGATTACATTGGGTGGGAAGAGACACACAGACTATAGGTTGATTTTATATTATGCCGGCGTCTCAGTCTCTCGCTGAGCTAGACGACCACATGATATCACTGCTACCGGCTTCCCGACACTGAGCTTGTAGTGGTTTCAGCCTGAGTTCTAGTGCTGCTTTTATCTTGCATTTCACTTAGCTGGTTATATAGGTTACACTATTGAGACACACATGCTACAGGTTGATTAAATATATTATGACGGTGTCTCAGTCTCTCTCTGAGCCAGACAGCTGACGGTGTCTCAGTCTCTCGCTGAACTAGACAACCACATGATATCACTGCTACCGGCTCCCCGACACAGAGCTTGTAGTGGTTTCAGCCTGAGTTTTAGTGATGCTCTCAGATTGTATTTCACATAGATAGTTATATAGTTTACCCTATTCATTTTATTTACTATTACACTGCATTTTGGCTTGTATTATCTGTACCTTGTATGTCCCCTGAGAACCTGGATCCGGACTATGTCCCCAGGACTAGCAGACGAGATCGACCCCGAGTTACACGGGACAGGAGCATTAGCAGGAGCTGGAGCAGACACTGGAGCAGCACCAGATCCAGTAGACTATTGATCCCCGAGGGTATCTTCTGGGTATAGGCTTTACCTATACTCAGTATTTGCTGTGGTTATCTTATTTCTTGTATCTTGACAGATGTATCAGACTCATTATCGGGTTATTTCTCCGAGTTTATATTATATTGAGATTGATCTTGCTTTATGACTCTGATATTGTTATATTCATTTATGTGGATGAGAATAGTATATTTTGACCCTTATTGTTGTACTACAACTTAAGTACGCCCCGATGGATCCATTAAATTGGGTTTGTCCATCGGTGTGTGCTGCTGGCCATTGCCACGTGTCTAGTCCCTCGGTATTTTGGGACTGGGGCGTGACAGCTATCGAAGAAGGTCATGATATCCTCAAATCGTCCATAGATATCACTTTTGATTATGTCCCTAGAGAAGCAAACACAGTGGCCATGTTAAGACTAATTAGATTTAGGATTAGATATTAATTAGATTTAGATTATATTCTTTCTCCTATATGGATACTTATTTCTTCTTCTACTCCTATACGAATATTGATAAGTTTTTCATCTATATATATTCATAGTATAAAGTTGCTTAAATGCATTTTTTTCACCTTCTTATTAAATGAACCAAATACTTATACAAGAGAGTTTTAACAACTTTGAAGATAAAGTCTCCAAGTGGTTGCAAGGGATAATGACATCTCCTTGTGGTTGTAGGTTGTTACAATGGATAACAACAGAGATAATAAATAACAAAAACTAAGATAATGCTAAGCACTATTATTATTAATATTTCCCCTCAAGTTGAACATCCATAGGGAGAGATTCAGCTTGTTAAGAAGTGTATCAAACCGCGGACGAAGCAAAGATTTGGTGAGCACATCCGCTAATTGATCATCAGTAGAGACGTATGCGACCCGAAAGGTTCTATTCTGAACTTGTTTACACACAAAATGATACGACAAGGCGATGTGTTTCATGTGAGATTAAAAAATAGGATTAGAACTTAGGCTTGTTGCCCCCAAATTATCATAATAGACGACTGGTGGTTGTGACTGTTTGTGACCAAGCTCACCAAAAAGAGATAACACCCACGCCAGTTCAGAGGCAGTATCGGCGAGGGCCTTGTATTCAGCTTCTTTTGAAGATCTTACAATAGACCGCTGTTTCCTTGAACTCCAGGAAATAGGTGTACTCCCCAGATATAATAGATATCCTGTGGTGGAAACAAAATTGTCCTTATCACGGGCCCAATCAGCGTCGAAGAAGGCATGAAACACTAAAGGAGTAGAGGCAAAGATGTGAATGCCATGATCAAGACTACCAGCCAGATAACGTAGCACTCTCTTCAATGCACTCCAATATTCACTGTTCAACTACTGCATAAATAGGGATAGTTTATTTACACTAAATGCAATATTAGGATACGTCAAATCAAAGTACTAAAGGCTGCCAACCAAGGTTGTGTACTTAGTTGGGGAGGAAGTAAAATGCCACCATCACGCAGCAAGGGAGTTTGAGATGACATCGAAGTGGTGACCGGTTTTGTATCTGCCATCCTGGCTTTAGTGAGCAGATCAAGGACATACTTCCGTTGAGAGAGAAATATACCATCACGAGTGGGTAGAATTTCCACTCCAAGAAAGTAATTGAGGTTGCCAAGATCCTTGAGAGAAAACTTTTGTGCAAGCTTTAAAATTAGATCATTAACAGCAGCAGTAGAGTTTCCTGTTAGAATTATATCATCGACAAAAACTAAGAGGAAAAATATTGTGAGTCTATGACAATATATAAACAGAGAAGCATCGACAATTGAATTGGAGAAGCCAAGTTGGAGTAAATAACTCCGTAACTCATGATACCAGGCTCATGGAGCTTGTTTTAGCCCATATAAGGCCTTTTTGAGTCTGCACACATGGTCGAGAGCGGCCTGGTTGACAAATCCAGGTGGTTGGCTCATATAAACCTCTTCATTAAGTGTCCCTTGAAGGAACACATTATTGATATGACCAACCATGACTCACTGCAAGGGTGAGAACAACATGAACCGTAACAGGCTTTACAAATGGATTGGAGGTCTCTGTATAGTCCCAGCCATGTCTTTGATGAAAGTCTTTTGCGACTAGCCGTGCCTTAAAACGATCAACCGAACCATCCGGGAGACGTTTGATTCTGTAGACCCACTTGCATCCTACTAATTTTTGGGCAGAGGATGGCGGAACTAGGTCCCATGTAATGTTGGAGAGGAGAGCATCACATTCTTGCTGCATCGCCGTGCGCTACTCTGGTGATTTCAAGGCCTGCATAATGGTGTTGGATTCTTGTGGGTAAGAGACACGGGCATAGAGGTTGAGCTTTTTGATGGGCTTAATGATGTTAATTTTGGACCAGGTAATGATGCCTCGGTCAGGGAGAGACAGAGAACGGTTATGGTTGACGCGAGCTTGAGGCATGGGAATAGGGCATATGTGATGGGAGGGAGGAGGTTGCTGATTTTTTGGAGAGTGGGGACTAGAGATATCTGATCATGGAGTGGAAGAAGAAGAAAGAGGGTTCAGTTGATTTATAGTTGTGTGAGAGTCTAAGGAGCTAGGGCCGACAGGTGTGGGGGGGGGGGCAAATTAGGTAGGCTGGGAGAAAAAATAGGAGGTAGTTGGGATGAGGTATGTGGGGTGGTAATAACCTAAATTTCAGAAGGTGGGGCCCCCGGGTACGATAGTGGCTGGAGAACAAGAAGCTGATAAGTGGTCCACTCATCGCCAACTGGGTCAGTGGGGCTAGATTTTGGCGGAAGACTACGATATGGGTACTGTGTTTCAAGAAAGTAGACATGACAGAAGGAATAAATATGCCGCATCTGTGGGTCCAGGCAAAGATAAGCATGTTGGGTGGCCGAGTAGCCTACAAAAACACATATAACAGACCTGGGTGCAAGTTTATGATTAGTATACGGTTTAAGCTAAGAAAAGCATACACAACCAAAACTTTTAAGCTTATGATAATTATGAGGCATTTTTAATAATTTAGAAAATAGTGATTCATGATTATGGATAGGGGTGGGAAGACGGTTGATAAGGTACACTGTCGTGGTCAAGGCGTGAGGCCATTGATCAAGGGACATACTCAGGTATGTGAGCATGGAGAGGCCGGTTTCGACTATATGCTGGTGTCTTCGTTCGGAAATGGCTTTGTGATCAGGTGTGTGGGGGGGGGGGAGGTATAGTGGCTGATACATGGGAGCTTAGGAACGACCGAAGGGCTATGTATTCACCACCATTATCAGAATATAGTACTTTGATGTTGTGTTTGAAATAATTTTCAACTAGGGGTTTAAATTTAATGAAAACAGATGGTGTGTCAGATTTTTGTTTTGAGGGGGTAGAGCCAAATATATCTTGTAAAGTGGTCAATAAAAATACAGTAATATTTAAGACCATCATAAGACATAACAGGAGATGACCAAATATTAGAAAATATAATTTCCAAAGGGTGTGTGGACACAAGACTGGATTCATGAAATGGGAGCTTGTGGCTCTTATTTATTTGACCCGAGGTGCAATCTGATTGCAAAAAATTAAAGTTCCTAAACTAAATTGATTCTGGATGAACTTGAAATTGTAGAGGAAGGGTGGCCTAATTTGTAGTACCAAGTTACAGAGGAGGACAGATGGAGATTGTTGACGGTTGGCGGAGATGACGGCCAGACGTAGACACCGTCGACACATGAGCCCTTAAGAATTGTCATTTTCGTTTGGATTTCCTTAACAAGAAATGAGTCAGGTATGAACACAATAGCAAATTTAGTTTGTTTTTTGTGAATTGAGAAACAAATAGAACATTTTTTGACATTGAGGGAACACAGAGAACATTAGACAATTGGAAATCATGAAGCTTAAGAGAGCCAGTGTACGTAATGCTTAAACCCTTACTGTTACCCATAAATAATTCATCAGGGCCATTATATGGATAGTGCAGAGCAAGGTTACTGAGGTCATGGGTGACATGATGAGATGCCCCACTGTCAATGAGCCAGTTTGGATCATCAGATGATGTGGCTAAGGTATTTGCTAGTGGGGGTTGTGGAGCGGGGAAACAGGATGAGGATGGCAGTGGGAGGTGCGAATGTTGTTGACGGAATGTTGGGCATTGTGTGAGGACATGAATAGGAACTTTATACCATTGGCACCGACCAAGGAAGAGTTTTGGTTGGTGTGAATGTGGACTAGATCGGGGTTGAGTACGAGGGGAATTGGCGGACCAGGAGGGTGGAGAGGCAGGAGAAGACCATTGCGGCAGGGGAGCATCGTGACGAGGCTTTGGTTTCTGCAATTTGAACTGCAGATTAAGAGAAGTAGCGGGACCCGACAGGGCCTTGTGTTCAATTTTGATGGACAATTCCTAGTTGATAAGCTTCTCATGAAGCTCTTCGAACGAGATCGGGGTGTCCCTCGCATTGACACCATCGACCACTGGTTTATACGCAACATCAAGGCCTCGCAGGACATAGTCGGTGAGATCTTCGGAGTTGATGAGATTGCAAATGGAGGCAAGAAGATCAACAGTTACCTTCAGAGAGTGCATATAGTCTGTAATTGAGAGCGAGCCTTTGTCAGAGGAGCGTAACTTATCCTTGAGTTGTTTGATATGTCCGCAGGATGCTTTAGCATAGGTGCGCTGAAGTAAATCCCATATTTCATAAGTATACTTCGTTTAAGTTACTAGAGAAGCAACCGATGGGGATAAAGTTCTAAGAACAGAGCCATACAGGAGACGATCTTGTCGCTTCCAAGAGAGAAAAACCGGGTTGGGGATCGTGGATGGCGGTGTTGTTGCTGTGTGGACGGTGGGCTCCGAAAGTGTGTGTGAACCATCCAGGAACTTGAATAAATCATGTCCCTCAAGAGTAGTCTGAATCTGAAGCTTCCAATTCAGATAATTTGTAGGAGTGCGCTTTATGATATTGGAAAGATGAATCACTGTTAAGGGTTGAAATTTTCCGTATGGGTTAGGAAGGTCAGAGGTGAAGTCAGTAGCCATGGGAGAGATGTGAGGGAACTTTTGTATTTTGTGGGAGGATCATGAGTGTTTAGCTCTGATACCATATAAAGTTGCTTAGATACAATTTTTTCACCTTCTTATTAAATGAAGCAGTACTTATACAAGAGAGTTTTAACAACTTTGGAGATAAAGTGTTCCTTGGTCGGTGCCAAAGGTGTAAAGTTGTTATTATCTCTATTGCAATGGATAATGACATCTTCTAGTGGTTGTAGGTTGTTACAAGATATAACAACAAAGATAATAAATAACAGAAACTAAGATAATGCTAAACACTGTTATTATTAACACATAGTTAATTGTTTTCCAATCCTATCGTTGTCATCCGGCCGCTTCTACCCAGATCCGGTTTGCTGCGTCCTACGTCTGAAGACTCAGTCCTTGGCCATCAGATAGTGCAAGAGCAACAAATATTGGCAGGATAATAGGCAGAGACGTAGAAAAGCTGTTTGGACACTCCAAAAAGGTCACAACAACCTCTTCTTGATCATCTCTATTATTCCGTTGGAAGTTTCGACCAAGGTCGACTAAACCGGACGAGCAATTTACGACAACTCACTGTGACTAAACCGGAGCAAGTAAAGGCAAACCGAACAAGTAAAGGCAAGACGAGTTCTCTTACTGTCCTTTGTTTTGCATTAATAAATTTCCAAGATTCCATCGGAATTCTTCTCATCGAACCACTTAAGCACTTTGTTCATTTTACAAATACCAAATTCCTAGAAAGGAGCAGTTCCACAGCCTTCAATTTTGCTTTATTCTTCAACAAGCCAAAAGGCACAAAGCCCAAAGAAATAAATTTAAAATTTAAAATGTAAAATTTTTTTTAAAAATTGAATTATTTATATATCGAGATGTTTTGAGATTTTCTTCCGTCTTCCACTTCTGAGAAGACTTATGTTCCCACCTCCAAAATCTTCTCTTCCTTGATGTACTTATTGCGGAAAGATTGATCCTTAAGTTACCATCTGCTATACTCGTCAACGGTCTAGTCTGATTTGTTTTCATTGTCAGAAGCCTGGACACTCAGTGGATAATTTTTTTCTTCATCTATATTTAAAAATTTAATTCTTCAAGCAAACAAAGACAAAGAGTTCCCCCTCAACTCGTTGTTCGGTACCCTCGACTCACATTGTTGATAATACACAGATATCGGCAGTCATTCAATACCGTCCTACTTAGTTAGAGCTTCAGTTCTAGCTTTGGCTTCAGCGTCAGCCTGTCTTTGCTGGCTCCTCTGCATTTGCCTCTACTGGTACGTCTACTTCTTGGATATTAGACTCTGGTACTTCTCAAGATATGACTTCTGACCTTAGTCTCTTATCTAATATTGTACATTTACCGTCTCACTTTTCCTCTTTACACACAGCTAATGGTTCTTAGTTGGTCATCACTCAATCTGGCTCCATTATTTCTGACACTTTAAGTCTTCCTTTTGTTTTAAATGTTCTCCATCTTACTTTACATCTCATATCAGTTAGTAGCCTTTGTGAGAGTGAATTTATTGTTATTTTTTATTTTCTCATATGTTCTATGAACGATTCTCCACTACTAGAAATAATCCATTATACGGCAACATTAAACTGTCGTTAATAAAAAAATGTTGCCATTTAAACACAAACATGACAACAATTCCTCGTTGCCGCATCCTGTCGTAAAATGTTACGTCAGTATTGCTTATTTGCATTAACTTTCAGTTATTCCCGTAAAAGAAACAAATTTATGACAATTAATTGTTGCCTTATAAGAAATCTTTTTTTGCCTCTAAAGATTATTATTAATGGCAATATTTATTTTCCATAAATTGCAAACAATATATGGCAATATATGAATGATGTATATTATCACTCCATAAATGGCAACCTTATGTTGCCGAATATTGTATTTGTTTTAATAGCAATATTTTGTTGCCATAAACTACCAGTAATATATGGCATTATATTATTGTCATATATTGCAATCTCATATAGCAATTCTTTAATTGAGTATGCAAGAATTTTTTTGTTGCCATGTTTTAGAACGTGAGGCAACAGTCCAATGCCGTATTTGACAAATTATTTTTTACCATTTATTGTCATGATCAACAAAATGTGACAATTAATAGATACCACGTATTTTAAATATCAACTAAATTTCAATTGCCAAAATTTAAATAGATTATTAACCAAATTAATTTGTACACTTCAAAAAAAAATAAAAAAATACTATCAATTAAATGATAAGATTCATTACTACGTCATTCATTTTACTTAAAATCAACTTCACCAAGAATCTACACTTATAATATTCAAAATTTTGAGGCACAATTCCTCTTTTATATGATGTTCGAAATAAAAATAATACATTAATTTGTTTCCAGGCATTGTCTGTGACCACATTGTAATGACATCAAATTTTAACTCTATCGTCCCAATATAGACCTCCTCTGGCAGGGCTCAATGATTTTTCTGCACATTAACCAATAGTAATACCATATCAATGATGATATAACAAACTCATATGCATATAATCATCTTCTGAAGATGTTAGTCTTCTCTGACAGGTGGGCAATGGACGATTGAAGAGTGATTCCAATACAATAAACAGATAATTACATAGAAAACAAAGAATGTATGCACCTGGATCAGACTATTTTGATATCTAATAGAATTTTCAATACTAAAAGAAGGGGAAACTATCGTAGAAATAACCTATATTTTCCAAGGAGTCTCCCGTGACCTCATTTTGCAACTGGTGTGTGGTTTAAGTTTAAATTGCACCAATCTACCTCTTCCAACATATGACAATGCATGTTATATACTAAGGCCATGAACAGGTTGCGGATGGGTCATCACTCCATTATTATTGCCGACATGTGAGATATGTGGACCTTGACAAAATGCTAGCTCTGCTCAAAACTTGTTTTTCCTTTACTTTTATCCATTTTTAGAGTTTAGTAACTAAGCCTCGAGTGTTTCTCAGGAATCAATGGAATAAAAGTACCATGAAGATTGAAGGATAGCAAAAAAAAAAAAAAAAAAACCCTAAAATGGGGAAGAGAACAGATCGAGAGCATGATTTCCAAAATGGAAAATCTGTTTGGGGAGAATCTTATTTCTTAGAATAACATACTAGAGTGGAGAATACCCTTTATGTCTCCATAGCACTCAAAAGCTTTTTATGAATTAACCTGCATGCATAATAAAATTTAGAGAAAAATAATTAACTAAATTTAAAATAAGAATTATTATATATCATTCATGATATTTATTTAACTAACTTCAGAAATTTAAACGTAC
This sequence comes from Iris macrosiphon, assembly GCA_036927795.1. Classification (NCBI taxonomy): domain Eukaryota; kingdom Viridiplantae; phylum Streptophyta; class Magnoliopsida; order Asparagales; family Iridaceae; genus Iris; species Iris macrosiphon. Next base: position 146,038,432 of record JAYESA010000004.1, read on the forward strand.
GCGAAGTGGATTCCTCAAAACCTATAGGTAATCCAGAGAATTTTTTCATGATTTCCTGGTGGATTCCGTGGCCAACAGAAGTAGAAAACTTAGTATAACGATAGATATATATATATATATATATATATATATATATATATATATATATATATATATATATATATATACTGCAGCGTATATAATGTACTGAAATGACTTGTGCCATGTTACTTGTGTAACTCCTTCATGTTCTCGACACCTTTTTTTCTTTCACTGAGATTTTCTGTTTTGACAAAAAAAATCAACTTTTATTCAATATAAAAATAAAACTAATATATAATTCTTCACACACTTTTACCTTGTAATTGTCACTTCCAAAATATGTGACTAATGTTTCCCAATCTGCCGTACTCACACCTTCAGGAGCATGTAGAAGTCTATCTACATCGGTCTCATGTTCTAGGTAGTATTTATGGTATAAAAAATGACGCCATTCTCTATACATCTTGTTTGCTTATTTAAGAACACAAACCTTTCTCTGAGTAATATCATCACATTCAACTTTTGACTATAAATACAACTATATATCAGTCACACACAAGAAAGAAAACAAAGATTAAATATAATTAATACATTTGAATTAAATTCTATACCTGCATGCATTTGTATATTTTGTCCTTGATCTCATCATCTATCATATATAATTAATACTCTTCATATTCCCTATGCATTTTGTATATTCTATTAGTTAATAAATCTAGATTTGACCATTTCTTTGTAGGAATAGAACTTGTCAAAGTTCAGATCCACTTTAATAGAGTTTGTTAACTTATTTTTAGGGTTGAGTTGTTACCATAGTGGCTATATAAATATGAGTGTACTTGTTTGTTTAATCAATGAGTAAGAAATAAAAACATTCTCCAAATACATTGTGTTCACTGTCCTTGCCTCCTGAAGGTTACAACCAACTGCTTCTAGCCAACATTTGGTATCAGAGCCAAGTGTAAGCCAAAGTACCTTCGACTAAACAAGATGTCAATCGTCGAGCACTCGACGGCGCCAGCAACAAAGGAGGGAAGCATAACCTTGCACTACCCGATGCTGACATCTATCAACTACTCCACTTGGACGATCAAGATGGAGGTCTTCATGGAGGCTCAAGGCGTTTGGGACGCCATTGAACCCGCAGCCGGGGTGGTCGTAGAAAAGAAGAGAGACAAGATGGCGTTGGCGTGCATCTTTCAAGGTGTCCCCGAGGAGATCCTACTCCAGCTGGCCAAGCACAAAACGACTAAGAAAGCTTGGAAAAGCCTGAAGATAATGTACCTCGGCGCAGATCGGGTGAAGAAGGCAAGGATTCAAACCTTGAAGAGTGAGTTCGAGGTTTTGCATATGAAGGGGACAGATTCCATCGATGAGTTTGCGGAGAAATTGACGACCCTCGCAAACAAGATTCATGGATTAGGAGACAAGATGGAGGACGTTGTCATCGTCAATAAGCTGCTCATCTCCGTCCCAGACAAGTACCTGCAGGTCGTTGCTGCGACCGAATAGTTTGTGGATGTGGAGACCATGCCGGTCGAGGAAGTGATCGACCGTCTCAAAGCGTACGAAGAACGCATAAGTGGTCGAGGCAAGAGCAACAACGAACAACTCCTGCTTACTCACGTTGAGTGACAGCCACGATTGAAGAAAGGCAGCGCTGATTTGTCGTCGAGCGAAAATGGGCACTCTAGCGACGATCGAGGCCATGGCAAACCCCGTGGACGTGGCCGCTGGCGCGGCAGGGGTGGTCGTGGCGGCCAAATAGTGCAACACCAGGAGGGTGACGGGACTCGCGGTTCAAGCTCCAACCGCGACAAATCAAAAATCGAATACTTTAATTGTGAAAACTATGGGCACTATGCGTCGGAATATCGCAACAAACGTCGTGATGAGGAGGCGAACCTTGTAATGCCCGCAACCGCACGGTGCGTTACGCTGAGTCGGATTGAATAAAATAATAGCTGGTTACATTTGATTTGTTGGTTTTGGAAAGAAGTATTGATTGAGTTGGTTTCATGTGCAGATGGCTAGCGGGTTCAATGGAAATCAGGTGTTCGTTCAGAGCAGTACTGAGATAGCTGGGTTGGAATGATAATGCCATCTTCCTTAGTCCGATCGGTCAGATAATTTATAGAGCACGGCCTGCTCGCACGGTCATACCAGTTGAGTATATCGTGCTTGCATCAGACCACGGGTTAAAGGAATTGGCCGTATCGGCAGGACAGATTGCTTAACGGAATCAAACATTGTGAGTGGGCTCTTTCCCTTCTCCTCTACTCCTTCATGCCTAATAATATGGAAAACACGTAAAAGGCTTGAACACTGGGACTGAAACTTGGGAATCACTATACTGAGGTGTGCATAGAGTGTACGTCGTTTGCTTGGATATGATTGTGGTTTAAATTGATTTGCGCGTATGGATAGTTGGAGCTAGAGTTGGAATATTATATTTGAGGCATTTGGTTGAATGATTGGGATTATGCTTGGACAGTTGGAATGATACATTGAGGCATTGGAAATATCAGGAATTTCGGGCGAGCGAACGTGCATCCGTGCACGAGTATCACTTGGTCGCTTTGTCTTGCAAAGCGAGCGATTGTGGTTCAAAACTGAACAATTGCATCGGCGAGGGCATTGTGCCATTGTTGGGGCATTGTGCCATGGGATTGTTCTGAGTTGGGGTGTTGCACCCAATGTGAAACACTGTGATGAAAAGCGGCATTGTGCCTATGGAATAACTTATGATTTGTGCCTTGGGCAATATGTTGGAAGAATGGTTATGGATATTGGGTTATGGATGTTTTGGTTATGGATGTTTTGGTTGGAATTTGATTGAACGAGTCTAGGATCGCTTGGTGGGGCGAGAATGTTTGATCCTCTCGCCATACCTACTTTCTGCATGTCACGGACAACTTGTGTACACAGGGTTTGGCATTTCCTCGAAACGGCTTTTTGGGGCACTGGAACCGTATTGTAAACCCCCTGAGTTTTCAAAAATTATTAAACTTGAATTTTTCACAATTTTTTGGAATTTTCTAGGAATTTTTCTGTAATTAAACTCAGGATTTTGAATTATTACATAATTTTTAATTAATAATAAATAACATTAAAATATTATGAAAATAATATTTTTGGGTGTAAAATGGAAAACTGGACTTAGGGTAATTTTTCTGGAATTTATTGGACCCCGGACCTAATTTAAAACACCTAAAACTATTTATTTAATTATTTATTAATTAATTGATTTATTATTATTATTATTATTATTATTATTTTTTCGGCCCATCTCAGCCCGGCCCAGCTCGCGGCCCACTACCCCCGGCCCAGCCCACAGCTTACCGGGTCGGGTCGGGTCCACCCGAACCCGAACCCGCACCCGCCTGACCCGCCCCCATCCCCACGATCCGGTCCCCCCCGCCTGAAACGCTCCGTCGCGTTTCCCGCAGCCTCCGGCGGCCAGCCACCCCTCGACCCCCCCCTCTTCCGCTCCGCCCGGGCTCGACGACACATCCTCCGCCTTCGCCGGCCGCCCAGACCTCCCCCTCCGCCTATTTAAAGCCCCTAGCTACCCCTCCTCCGGCCGTCCGACCTCTCTCCGCCTTCCCCAGCCGCTGCCAGCGCTGCCGTCCACCGCCTCGCCGCCCCGTCGACGAAGCCCGCCATGCCGTCTCCTCCTCCTCCCTTTCCCCTCGCCGTGGCCAGCTCCTCCGCCGCAGCCTCATCTCCTCCTCCCTCTTTCCCCCGACCTCGAGCAGCAGCCGCCTCTCGCCGGACTCAGGCGCCGCCCCGCCCGCCAGCGCATCCGCCTCGCCCCGGCGAGCTGTCCAGCCCCCCTCCGGTGCTCCTCCGGCCGGACCCCGCCGCATCCTCGACGGAATCCCCTGAAACCCTAACCCTAACCCTAAATCCCCAATTCTTTGTGTCGGCGTGTCGGACACGACACGGACACGAGAAAAACTCGGTTTCTCGAGCCCAGTTCAGGTTCGTGTAACTTTCTCCTCACTGCCCCATTTTTAATTCCGTAAATTGTGTTACGAAGCCTGTATGACCCTCTCGGTGCCCGGATAAACCGCTCGGGGTATCGCGTCCTGTGGTGATCGCACACCGCGATCCAAAAAACAGTAAAAACCAGACCCTGTTTTACCCCGGAACTGAGTACGCCCCGCCAAACGGGACGACTTGGTCGCGTGCGGTCTTCACAGATATGTGTGCGTCATTGATACGGACGTGTAGGATTTTGGGAAAGCTAATTCGGGTGTGCGTGCACACCGGAATCAACACGTATCCGCGGACATCGCCCCGTATCCGACTTTTCTGCAATTTACCCTAACTTTGAGTACACACGTCGGATCGAAACAAAACTTGCCCCATCGGACTCGTAGCGATACGCTGGTCCTGTGACCCAAGTTTGGTTCGATTCTGAGAACGTTGACGAAATCGAGTGTCGTGGGCCCCACCGGCCCCGCTCGACGGGCGATTTTGTGATCGGTTCATCGGAATCCAATTCTGAAAGTTCTGTTGGGTTCGTATCATCGTTCCTGACCTATTGACACTAAGTTTGGTGAATTTGGAGACCTTTGACCCTGACACGTTTTTTGGTGCAAAGCGGGCCCACATGCGGACCCCGTTTTGACCCAAAACTGCCATTTTATCCTTGTCTCCAAATTGGACCCAAGGACAGGCATTTCTAGCTATTTGATATCTTCTGAGCATGATGGTAATGTTTATTTTAGCATTTGGACACATTTCTGGAAATTTCCCCGAGATACAAAACTATAATTGGATCCAAACATCAGGCAAGTACCTGCACTTCAAGTTTAATCTTTATATTGTGATAAATAAATTCCCTGCTTTATTAGTATCATTGATGATTACACGTAGAGTTAGAACACTGGATTTCATATCTTGAATACTGGATTGCATGTCTTGCTTGTCGTGTCGGGTGGGAGAATACTAGGAGGCATGTGGTTTACCCTTTCCCCTGTCATGTCTGATAGCTGTTGGTACGCGACTGTACCATCAGCCTGATACTCGATTGTTCATGTATGATAGTCGTCTATGACGGCCTGATTAGCCTTATAAGCCCCTACATGCCAACTATGTATTCTAAATACACAAGTTTACGCACATAGTTTCTTGTCGTGTTGTAGTTCTTGTTGTCTTGTTACAGTTACATTTCTTGTCACATTTTATTCCTGTTTTACTCATACTCCTGGTTTATAGCAATTAAACATGTTTTACTTATAGTCCTGATTTATAGCATTAATTCTCAGTTAATTTCACTACTTACTTATGCATATTCTCAACATGATGCTTAGTCAGTTATTTTCTTCCTGTCACAAATATTTAGTTTAAATCTTGTTGTGCATTGTGTACTTTGCTCCTTTCCTGACTGGATCCGTTGTTTTAGGCGATGATGAGAACTTTTCCCTCACCTATTATGGTCCCTATGAGGCAGCAGGTGATACAGTTGAGAAGCCAGTTCCCACTCAGGAGACTACCTTTGGGGAGTAGTCAACCAGTTAGCTAGTATTTTTTTTCTGCAATCGGGTTTGTCCCCGATTTATCTTCTGGCTTTGTATTAACTGTGGATCTGGTTGTCACAGATTAAATATTATGAAATCCTAGCATTCTTATTCCTGTGATTATCCTTGCCTGTGTATTATTGTGGATGAGATAGATAATTATTGATCCCAGAAAATGACCTAGACAGCGTACTACCGCCGACACTGCGGCGTAGGCTGGACGTGCCCACGCACTCATGCCCGAATATCCGGGTGCAGGTCGTAACACATTTTTGTGGTGGCCCATGCAGGTCAACGACTAAATTGTTCGGTTTCAACTTAGGGACCGAACAGGCCTGCAATAAGATTGAAGATTTTAGGAAAAGTTCATCCACTTGATTGAATCGTTCTTGATATTCATATCGGCTTCGAATCATTTTATTGACTTGCATCCTGCCTTGATTCCTGTGCACCTTTATCGTTTATTTTTGGATATAGAGTAAAGGATCTACCAGCAAGCGATGAGGTTCCTACAAGATCACCACGAGATGCTCTACCAGCATAACCGTGGAGAACGCGCAGACCCTTGGAGTAGCTAATGCGCGTAAGTGATTCGTAGATACCGTTCCTAGTACTGTTTAGCTTGTGCCTATTGGTTCGTGACCTCAGCCCCAACCTAGTAATTTTAAACTTACTAATAACCTGGAATGCTTTTATATTGATAACTGTAGAGATTTTAGAGTCTTTTGTTATTGTGCTTATTGTAGGTTATTTTGTGTACTTAAATAATTTGTACCTCCTTTCATCATCATCTAGCGTACTTATATTCGTTGCACCTTGACGTATGCTGCTAGTATAGCCTAGTTTTGCAAGCTTATCCTTTTATCAAGCTTGTTCATGACATATGTATTAGTGGGTCGACACACTAATACAATTGTCTATTCAGAATCAGTGTATTACGGTCTGATCAACCTTAGTGCATTTTGATTCGCCCTTCGCACTACTTTATGTGGATTGAGATATATAGTTGCCTAGTATACTTGCCCTCTAGATATGTCCGAGCATATCGTATCGATTACATAACTGTATTAATATGAGCATTACTAAGATAGGATTCAATCCACAAATCACTTGACAATTTCCCACCTGAATTCTTTAAACTCCTTGATCCCGATACTTCTGTTCTATCACCTCACCCTTGAACTCTGTATTATTGATCCTCGTCTTCCCTTATTTCGGAAAGACGAAACCGCGTGCTTGGTATAAGTCTGATACACAGAGAATACTAGATATGTCCCGTAGGCCGATCACATACTTGAGGATTATTCTTTCGAAATTAAGGACATATCATGATCGGCACTGAAGTTTCGAGGATTGAATGACATGAGTAACCATATTAAGGAATATTTTCTTAGAGTATATAGTCTTTTGTGATGAATGGGTAAATTCTAAGTTGGGTAGCAATGTATTTGTCAACTCGAGAGGAATGTCTTTTGGATTGTGACCGAGTAAGGTTAGATTGGAAGAAGCAAGCCATTATAATTTTGAAAATTTAGAGGAGTGACTAAAATGATTAATGAATTGATATCGAGGACCCAACAGTTGTATCTTAGGTACATGATTTAAATTTTGAATAATGAAAGTAAAATCGTCAATTTGAATTTAGAGGATATAATTCAGACTTGAACATTGGTGGACTACACTTAAATTATCTTTCAATTTGTTGATTTGAATTAAGAATAAAAATTTGATGGTTGGACTACCTAGTTGGAATATTAAGGATGTGAATGGAATTTAAAAAGTTGTGAATGAAAATACTACTGGACTCGAATCACTTCTAGAGGAAATTTTGATAGTTAGACTCGTGAGGAGCGTGTGCAAGTCTTCAAGACGTTATGATGGACCAAATTAAAAATCTGCCTGTGGGTAATTTGAGAAAGTAAGAAGTGATAACCATAGGTTGAATTTCTGATTGGAACAGTAGTCATCTTAACCTTGAAGTAATTGCAGTGGATAAGACTAGGATTTAATTATCGCAAGGAGATTGCGATTGACTTGCTTTATGTACATGAAGGATTAACAGATTATGGCTTAATTTTAAATTTTGAGGAAAAATTTTTTATAAGTTGGGTAGATTGTAAACCCCCTGAATTTTCAAAAATTATTAAACTTGGATTTTTCACAATTTTCTGGAATTTTCTAGGAATTTTTCTGTAATTAAACTCAGGGTTTTAAATTATTACATAATTTTTAATTGATAATAAATAAAATTAAAATATTATGAAAATAATATTTTTGGGTGTAAAATTTAAAACTGGACTTAGGGTAATTTTTCTGGAATTTATTGGGCCCCGGACCTAATTTAAAACACCTAAAACTATTTATTTAATTATTTATTAATTAATTTATTATTATTATTATTATTATTATTATTATTATTATTATTATTATTATTATTATTATTATTATTATTATTATTATTATTATTCCGGCCCATCTCAGCCCGGCCCAGCCCGCGGCCCACTACCCCCGGCCCAGCCCACAGCTTACCGGGTCGGGTCGGGTCCACCCGAACCCGAACCCGCACCCGCCTGACCCGCCCCCATCCCCACGATCCGGTCCCCCCCCCCGCCTGAAACGCTCCGCCGCGTTTCCCGCCGCCTCCGGCGGCCAGCCACCCCTCGACCCCCCCTCTTCCGCTCCGCCCGGGCTCGACGACACATCCTCCGCCTTCGCCGGCCGCCCAGACCTCCCCCTCCGCCTATTTAAAGCCCCTAGCTACCCCTCCTCCGGCCGTCCGACCTCTCTCCGCCTTCCCCAGCCGCTGCCAGCGCTGCCGTCCACCGCCTCGCCGCCCCGTCGACGAAGCCCGCCATGCCGTCTCCTCCTCCTCCCTCTCCCCTCGCCGTGGCCAACTCCTCCGCCGCAGCCTCATCTCCTCCTCCCTCTTTCCCCCGACCTCGAGCAGCAGCCGCCTCCCGCCGGACTCAGGCGCCGCCCCGCCCGCCAGCGCATCCGCCTTGCCCCGGCGAGCCGTCCAGCCCCCCTCCGATGCTCCTCCGGCCGGGCCCCGCCGCATCCTCGCCGGAATCCCCTGAAACCCTAACCCTAACCCTAAATCCCCAATTCTTCGTGTCGGCGTGTCGGACACGACACGGACACGAGAAAAAACCGGTTTCTCGAGCCCAGTTCAGGTACGTGTAACTTTCTCCTCGCTGCCCCATTTTCAATTCCGTAAATTGTGTTGCGAAGCCTGTATGACCCTCTCGGTGTCCGAATAAACCGCTCGGGACATCGCGTCCTGTGGTGATCGCACACCACGATCCAAAAAACAGGAAAAACCAGACCCTGTTTTACCCCGGAACTGAGTACGCCCCGCCAAACGGGACCACTTGGTCGCGTGCGGTCTTCACAGATACGTGTGCGTCATTGATACGGACGTGTAGGATTTCAGGAAAGCTGATTCGGGCGTGCGTGCACACCGAAATCAACGCGTATCCGCGGACATCGCCCCGTATCCGACTTTTCTGCAATTTACCCTAACTTTGAGTACACATGTCGGATCGAAATAAAACTTGCCCCATCGGACTCGTAGCGATATGCTGGTCCTGTGACCCAAGTTTGGTTCGATTCTGAGAACGTTGACGAAATCGCGTGTCGTGGGCCCCACCGGCCCCGCTCGACGGGCGATTTTGTGATCGGCTCATCGAAATCTAATTCTGGAAGTTCTGTTGGGTTCGTATCATCGTTCCTGACCTGTTGACACTAAGTTTGGTGAATTTGGAGACCTTTGACCCTGACATATTTTTCGGTGCAAAGCGGGCCCACATGCGGACCCCGTTTTGACCCAAAACTGCCGTTTTACCCTTGTCTCCAAATTGGACCCAAGGACGGGCATTTCTAGCTATTTGATATCTTCTGAGCATGATGGTAATGTTTATTTCAGCATCTGGATACATTTCTGGAAATTTCCCCGAGATACAAAACTATAATTGGATCCAAACATCAGGCAAGTACCTGCACTTCAAGTTTAATCTTTATATTGTGATAAATAAATTCTCTGCTTTATTAGTATCATTGATGATTACACGTAGAGTTAGAACACTGGATTTCATGTCTTGAATACTGGATTGCATGTCTTGCTTGTCGTGTCGGGTGGGAGAATACTAGGAGGCGTGTGGTTTACCCTTCCCCCTGTCATGTCTGATAGCTGTTGGTACGCGACTGTACCATCAGCCTGATACTCGATTGTTCATGTCTGATAGTCGTCTATGACGGCCTGATTAGCCTTATAAGCCCCTACATGCCAACTATGTATTCTAAATACACAAGTTTACGCACATAGTTTTTTGTCGTGTTGCAGTTCTTGTTGTCTTGTTACAGTTACATTTCTTGTCACATTTTATTCCTGTTTTACTCATACTCCTAGTTTATAGCAATTAAACATGTTTTACTTATAGTCCTGATTTATAGCATTAATTCTCAGTTAATTTCACTACTTACTTATGCATATTCTCAACATGATGCTTAGTCAGTTATTTTCTTCCTATCACAAATATTTAGTTTAAATCTTGTTGTGCATTGTGTACTTTGCTCCTTTCCTGACTGGATTCGTTATTTTAGGCGATGATGAGAACTTTTCCCCCACCTATTATGGCCCCTATGAGGCAGCAGGTGATACAGTTGAGAAGCCGGTTCCCACTCAGGAGACTACCTTTGGGGAGTAGTCAACCAGTTAGCTAGTATTTTCTTTCTGCAATCGGGTTTGTCCCCAATTTATCTTCTGGCTTTGTATTAACTGTGGATCTGGTTGTCACAGATTAAATATTATGAAATCCTAGCATTCTTATTCCTGTGATTATCCTTGCCTGTGTATTATTGTGGATGAGATAGATAATTATTGATCCCAGAAAATGACCTAGACAGCGTACTACCACCGACACTGCGGCGTAGGCTGGACGTGCCCACGCACTCGTGCCCGAATATCCGGGTGCGGATCGTGACACGTATCGATCAGGAGGGAAATATTTTATTCGTGCTAGTCATGATGCATTACGGGACCTCCAGCGGGGCTTGCTACCCGGGCTGATAGGGCGCACCGTTAATGCTTGGAATATGTTCTTTATGGCTTTGCCAGTGACTTCATATAGATAAGAGTTGGTTTGCTTTACTTTGGTTGGTTTGTGCTTCGTGTAGGCGCGGCCACCTTACCTCGGCAAGAGTGTGCACCTTGAGATTTGGATTGTAAGTTTTGGTTGAGGATGGATATTGAGGCTTGGATGATGGTTCGATACGTATCGTGTTATTTGGGCTTGAGTAGGTCGGTTTGTATGCTAGAATCCTTCGGGTTGGTCATATATTGCTTGTCGTTTGGCTTGAGTTGAATATTCGCATGCTTAAACTGCTTTACAGCTTTCCTTAACATGTCATCCATATGCCATGAAATGAATCTAGGATTCAACTAGAAAGATCACCATTTAACTGTTTGCATTCACTATTTTACTTAGTGTCGGCGTAGACGAGTGGGTTACCCCGCTCACCAGTACGGCTGTGTACTGACCCACGTTTGTGGGCATTATTTTAGGTACGCAGGTGTAGTGGCGCTGCTTGGATATACGGGACATGATGTTTGAACTGTAAGTACCTTTGTGGGCTAGAGAAAAGAGCAAGAGTATTTTATCGCCTTTGAGGCAATCGCCTTCATGGCATTTTATTTGGACCCTATCGTGACCTTCGCTGCGTATTACTCTGATGTGTGCTTGGTACACAATACTTGACTTCCGCTGCAACTTGGTCGTTTTGATGATAACTTTGGTTGACAATATCGCCTTGTACGAGCGCAACTCCAGGCTCGTACGGTATCACGTCCCGATAAGAACGATTGTCCTACGGGAGAGCTGCAACATGGTGATTCACGTTCAGCGGGGACTATTAAGCTTGCGGGAGATTGGGGCATGACAAACCTTACACGAGCGCAAGACAAGGAGGCACATTGCTGCTGGGAGAGACTCAGGAGGAGATGCCTGACCTCGTCATGCTCAATAAAGAGAAGATAGTACCAGACTTGAACAGTGCTGGAGAAGCGCAGGTCGACACCGATGTGTGGTATCTCGACAACGGTGCTAGCAAACACATGACGGACCACCGAGGAAAGTTTAAGGACCTTGATAAGGACATCACCGGCCGTGTCAAGTTCGGTAATAGCTCAACTGTGCAGATTGAGGGCAGGGGATCAATCTTGTTCCAATGCAAGAATGGCGAACAACGTCTTCTGTCGGAGGTATACTTCATTCCAAGGTTAAGAAGTAATATATTGAGCCTTGGTCAATTAACAGAAGATAGAAGCAAGGTGGAGATTGTCTGTTCCAACTTGAGGGTATACGACAGGAACGACATTCTGCTGATGAAGGTGAGGAGATCACCTAACCGCCTGTATTAGATAGCTCTTGAATCTTGCAGGCTGATATGTCTAATGGACAAAGTACAAGACCCAACCTGGTTGTGGCATGCAAGGCTCAGGCACGTGAATTTCTTCACGCTCAAGATGATGGAAGAGAAGGGAATGGCCACCGGGCTGCCAAAGATTTCTTATCCAAACTAGCTCTGTGAAGGGTGCCTCATCGCCAAAAAAGCACGACTACCGTTCCCTCTGCAGGCATGCTTCAGAGCTGAGAGGCCATTGTAACTTGTGCATGCTGACATTTATGGCTCGATTACACTCGCTACACTTGCTGGTAACAAGTACTTTCTTCTACTTGTTGATGACTTCAGTCGCATGATGTGGGTGTATATGCTAAAAGAAAAGGGTGATGCCTTTAATGCTTTCAAGAAATTCAAGTTTCCTGTAGAGAATGAATGTGACAGCAAGATAAAGACACTAAGAACTGATCGAGGAGGTGAGTTCCTGTCCAAGGAATTCACAAGCTTCTGTGAAGGCAAAGGCATACAACGACACCACACCGCACCATATACACCACAACAAAATAATGTAGTAGAGTATCAGAATCGCACCATGATGGCTACGACAAGGAGCTTGCTCAAGAGCATGCATGTTCCTGGAAGTATGTGGGACCAGGCTGTCAGATATGTTGTATACCTGCTCAACCGGTTGCCAACTAAAGCTCTCAGTGCACTCACGTCGTATGAAGCCTGGACTGGTAAGAAACCAAACCTCGAACACTTAAGGATGTTTGGATGCATCGTATACATGAAGACTGCATATCCTCATCATAAGAAACTTGATGACCGAAGCACGCCATTAGTGTACCTTGGCGTAGAAGAGGGATGGAAAGCACACCGTCTTTATAATCCTCAATGTAGTCAGATCCATGTGAGCAGGGATGTTGTGTTCGAGGAAGAAAGAAGATAGGATTGGAACAATGGTGATGGTACCAAACCACAAGTCTGGGTAGAACTCTCAGTCAAAGATCCTATTGTCGAGACAGTGATCACTCCACAGAGAGTAGTGGGCGCGACTATGCATACGCCGGAGGTCACAGGAGATGCGGCAACACCTATGACGCACGGAGCGGCAATGGTATTAAGAGAGCCTACTACACCACAAGTTGCGGCCTCAACTTCGAGCGGCTCACCCACACCAACGACAGACTCGAATGAGCCAAGGAGATACCGCTCAATTGTTGACGTATATGCTGAATCTGAGGAGACCTTTCTTGATCCAGAGATATTGTTTTTGTCGGCTGAAGAACCGACAAATTTTCAAGGTGCTACACTTGAACATGAATGGTGGGAAGCTATGAAGAAGGAGTTTGAAGCCATCGAGAAGAATGGGACTTGGGTACTTACTAAGTTACCATCTGGGCACAAACCCATCGGTTTAAAATGGGTATACAAGGTGAAAAGAAATAGTAAAGGTAAGATCCTCAAGCACAAAGCTAGACTTGTGGCAAAGGGCTACATCTAGCAACATGGAGTTGATTTTGATGAAGTGTTTGCTCCACTTGCCAGACTCGACACAGTTCGCTTGATCATTGCCCTCACAACCCAGCACGGATGGGAGGTTCACCATTTGGACGTTAAATCTGCGTTTCTGAATGGTGACCTCAAAGAGGAGGTATATGTAGCTCAACCTAAGGGCTTCGTCGTCAAGAACCAGGAGCACAAGGTGTACAGGCTGTCCAAGGCTCTCTATGGCTTGCGACAAGCACCGAGGGCCTAGAACACATGCATGTATAGCTGCTTAAAGAAGTTGGGATTCATCAGATGCACTCAAGAGCATGTTGTGTACACAAGGAGCAATAGAGAGGGTGCACTCATTGTCGGAGTGTACGTTGATAACTTAATCGTCACAGGCACAAGAGCAACTGCAGAAAAGTTTACAAGCAGCAGATGAGGCAGAAATTTAAGATGAGTAATCTTGGGTTACTCTCTTACTACCTTGGTATAGAGGTAGATCAATAGGGTGATCGCATTACACTGAAGCAATCAGCATATGTGAACAGAGTTTTGCAGCAGTTTGGAATGTGAGATTACAATCCAACCAGGTATCCCATAGAAGGTAAACTGTAACTCAGCAAGAACCTTGAAGGAATACCAGTCGATCCGATGCGATATAGGCAAATCATTGGTTGTCTCAGGTACTTAACTCATACTTGCCTGGATATTTGTTATGCTACATAGATTAGCCAACAACCATGCATCACCAGGCTATGAAACAGATCCTCAGCTATGTGAAGGAAATACTTGAGTATGGACTCATGTATGAAAGAGGACATGGTCAAGATGAACTGCACGAATTTACCGACAATAACTTAGCCAAAGATATCGACGACAGGAGGAGCACCAGCAGAATGGCATTCTACCTCAACAAGAACCTGATCACTTGGGCGTCTCAGAAGCAAAAAACTATCGCGTTGTCCTCCTGTGAAGATAAGTTCATGGCGGCAACGGCTGCAGCATGTCAAGCTTTGTGGCTGAGAAATCTAGTTAGTGAAGTGACTGGCCACGAACCTAAGCCAGTCACGCTCTATGTTGATAACAAGTCTGCAATTGTGCTGATGAAGAATTCAGTATTTCATGGGCGCAGTAAGCACATTGATACTCGCTTTTATTTTATTCACGAGTGTGTTGAAAGAGGGCAGATAAAGGTGGAGTTCGTGAGCACTGAAAAGTAACATGCCGATATTCTCATGAAGGCTCTCGCCAAAGTAAAATTCACTGAGATGTAGCAGGTGCTTGGAGATATCAACCTTGATCAAACCTAGATTAAGGAGGAGAATATTAGTTAATAAATCTAGATTTGAACATTTCTTTGTAGGAATAGAACTTATCAAAGTTCAGATCCACTTTAGTAGAGTTTTTTAGCTTATCTTTAGGGTTGAGTTGTTACCATAGTGGCTATATAAATATGAGTGTACTTGTTTGTTTAATCAATGAGTAAGAAATAAAAATATTCTCCAAATATATTGTGTTCACTGTCCTTTCCTTCTAAAGGTTACAACCCGCTGCTTCTAGCCAATATCTGATACCAGAGTTGGTATTTTAATTCTATATCGGATAGGCGATGGGATCATGAGGTATAGATAATTGAGATTGGTTCAGGCCTTACATGGGAATTCTCTTTTAAGGCATATGGGCCCAATCTAATATCGCACCTCATGGGCCAACTCTGGTTCGGGTCACACCATGTTTGTAACACGTGGTATCAGAGCCAAAGGTTACGGGGATGATTTGAGCGGCTCTAGTTGATTCGAGACAGATGGTGCTAAACGTTCATCGATTATACGGGATCTTCTCAAGGTAGAGTAGGAGCATCAACTACACAAATTGGCTTTAAATGATGGATCTGACGAGTTCAAGGTAGAGCAAGACGTTGTGATTTGTACGCAATGGTGGTGTGGATGAACATGTCAAGTTTGGTTCTGTGGTCGAAAGGATCGAGATAACAATATGTTGGATCTCCTGGGTGTTCGGTTAGCGGGAACGAACAAAGGTAGCAGGGTGTGCTAAGGTTGTTCGGCTAGCAGAAACAAGCTAAGGTGAAGATTGTTGGATTGTATCTCATTTTCGGTTGAGCTCTCAAATAAGGGTGGCAATTGTAAACTTCCTCGACCAGATTTTAGTATTTAATAATAAATTAAGATTATTTTTAGCAAATTTGGATTTATTGCAGCTATTTAAATTTATTTTGCTTACATATCCTATTGATTTGTGCACCTGTCCATCACCTCAATATTTAGAGCATTACACTAACTGTTAACCCCAAACAAAGTTCACACACCTCTCTTAGACATGCCAGTTTGCTATTCTAAACTTTGTGCAGCTCAGAAATACGCTGGCATTAGTCTCGTTTTAGTCGTACAAATATCGTTACAAACGTCCGTATTAATTTTTAATTAAATTCCAGACCTGTACCCTTGTCCCTTCCAATCAGAATTAGAGGCCAACAGGCACCTGTTTTGCCCAAACAAAAATATGTTATTATTCTATTTTGAGTATACTACAATTAGTATATTTATACCGTACTAAAATTTTGGCCCTACCTATTTTTAAATAATTAGAAAACACCGTGCGCATTAATTATTAATTAATTAATACGGTGACCCGTATCACCCAAAACCAGGACCAGCCCCTGGCCAGACTCACCCCCACACCCTCAAGGCCCTCCCACAGTTTTCTTCCTCAGTTCTGTACAATTCAGCAATAAGGTATTTTTTCGAACAAATTGTGTAATTGCGTAATTTTCTAATTTTTAGGACCTCTGTGCAAATTATAAATTTGCAGGGTTTTATCTGCAAATTTACTGTGTGAGGTGTCAACCTCCCATTGGAGGGTAAACCTACACCATTCATTCAAAAATGGGCCCCACACAATGCATTATTGGTCATAAAAATATCTAGATATTTATTTATTACAAAATACCTAAAATACCCCTACCCCTAACCCTAATTACCTAATTGCCAATAACCCTAAAATCTATATAAACAGCCCCCCCTTCCCGAACTCCCTATCCTCATCCCTCAGCCACCCCTTCCCCGACCCTCAGCCCCCTGCTTCGCCACCCCCCGACCTCCTCCCCGGCCGCCGCGCCACCCCGCTAGCCGCCGCATCCGCTGCCGACAGCCCCCGCAGCGCCCTGACCCCTACTTCCCCAACCCAGCAGCCCCCATCCCGACCGCCCTAAACCGCTACAACCCGCCACCTCAGACCACCGCCACCGCCACCATCCTTTCCGCCTTGTTCCCCCTCCGCCGACCCGTCACCTTCCCGCCGCCCCACGACCACCGCCCTGACTGCCAGCTCCGCCACAGAACACCCCCCCGACCTCCCCGACTGCAACCCGAGCATCCCCCCGACCGCCTCGAACTCCCGCTCCCGGCCGCCTTAGGCCACCGCCACCACCACCGTTCCCTTCGCCCCGACCTCCTCCACCGTCCCCCCACCCTGCACCGCCGTCTCCGCCGCCGCAGCCGCCGCTGCAGTTGCTGCAAGTTGCTGCTACTACTGCTGACTGCAACTGTTGTTGCTGTCGCTGTTCCGGCCAACCGTCTGCCGGACCACCGCCCTCCTCCCGCCGGCGACGAGACGTGGGTCCCCCCTACCTGTCAGGTACACTACCCCCCTGTGTACGTATATACGTATATATGTGTATATGTATATATATATATGTATATTTATATATATATATTATTAATTATATATTTATATATTATATATAATTATATATTATAATTATTAATATATAAATATATACAGTATATACATAATATACTAAAATACGTATATGTATGTCAGTATTTTTATTTTATATATATATATATATATATATATATATATATATATATATATGTATATATATATATATATCTATATATTATGTATTATTATATATAATTATATATATTATATATGCTAATATACATATATATATACTAAATATATTATATATGTATATATGTACCTATATTATTATTATTGTATAATATATATTATGTATATATATATATATATATATATGAATATTTATTTATTCAATATATAATTATATTATAATATATATACTATATATATATCTATATATATTATGTATACATTATATTATTAAATATATACTATTAAATATATATATATACTATGTATATATATATATATATATATATATATATATATATATATATATATATATATATATATATATATATCTTAATATAAATATGTATATACTATATTAAGTATATTTTTACTGTTATATATATTATATATATAAAATATTTGATTATTATTATACTACTTAAATATATATGTATATATATATATATATATATATATATATATATATATATATATATATATATATATATATATATATATATATATATATATATATATATATATATATATATATATATATGAATATATTGTTATATATATATATATATATATATATATATATATATATATATATATATATATATATATATATATATATATATATATATATACTATGTATATATATAATATATGTATATTACTATATATATATGTATTTATATTAATATGTATATATAATATATGTATATTACTATATATATGTATTTATATTAATATATTTCTATATGTATATATGTATACTTATATATATACTAATTGCTTATATATATTATATTAGTACTATCATATATATCTATATGTATATATTTTGTTTACATATCCTGTTTAAATTTATTATTATATATAAAATTAAGTATATGTATGTATATTATATATTGATATACATATATATTTATATTATGTATTATTATATAAATATGAAAATATATTATATATGTATTTATTATATATATATATTATGTCTTTATTATATATGTATAGTAGCAGCAACAACAACTTGCAGCAGCTGCAGCGGCGGTGGAGGCGGCGGTGCAGGGTGGGGGGACGGTGGAGAAGGTCGGGGCGGAGGGAACGGTGGTGGTGGCGGTGGTCTAAGACGGCCGGGAGGGGGAGTTCGAGGCGGTCGGGGGGATGCTCGGGTTGCAGTCGGGGAGGTCGGGGGAGTTCTGTGGCGGAGCTGGCTGTCGGGGCGGTGGTCGTGGGGCGGCGGGAAGGTGACGGGTCGACGGAGGGGGTCAAGGCGGAGAGGATGGTGGCAGTGGCGGTGGTCTGAGGTAGCGGGTGGTGGCAGTTTAGGGCGGTTGGGATGGGGGCTACTGGGTTGGGGAAGTAGGGGTCGAGGCCCTACGGGGGCTGCCGTTGGAGGAGGTCGGGGGGTGGCGAAGCAGGGGCTGAGGGTCGGGGACGGGGGGTAGCTGAGGGAGGAGGATAGGGAGTTCGGGAAGGGGGGTCTGTTTATATAGATTTTAGGGTTAGTGGCAATTAGGTAATTAGGGTTAGGGGTAGGGGTATTTTAGGTATTTTATAATAAATAAATATCTAGATATTTTCATGACCAATAATGCATTGTGTGGGGCCTATTTTAGAATGAATGGTGTAGGTTTACCCTCCAATGGGAGGTTGACACCTCGCACAGTAAATTTATAGATAAAACCCTGCAAATTTATAATTTGCACAGAGGTCCTAAAAATTAAAAAATTGCACAATTACGTAATTTGTTCGGGAAAACACCTTATTGCTGAATTGTACAAAACTGAGGGGGAAAGCTGTGGGAGGGCCTTGAGGGTGTGGGGGTGAGTCTGGGCAGGGGCTGGCCCTGGTTTTGGGTGATACGGGTCACCGTATTAATTAATTAATAATTAATGCGCACGGTATTTTCTAATTATTTAAAAATAGGTAGGGCCAAATTTTAGTACGGTATAAATATACTAATTGTAGTATACTCAAAGTAGAATAATAACATATTTTTTTTTGGACAAAATAGGTGCCTGTTGGCCTCTAATTCTGATTGGAAGGGACAAGGGTACAGGTCTGGAATTTAATTGAAAATTAATACGGACGTTTGTAACGATATCTGTGCGACTAAAACGAGACTCATGCCAGCGTATTTCTGAGCTGCACAAAGTTCAGAATAGCAGACTAGCATGTCTAAGAGAGGTGTGTGAACTTTGTTTGGGGTTAACAGTCAGTGTAATACTCTAAATATTGAGGTGATGGACAGGTGCACAAATTAATAGGATTTGTAAGCAAAATAAATTTAAATAGCTGCAATAAATCCTAATTTGCTAAAAATAATCTTAATTTATTATTAAATACTAAAATATGGTCGAGGGAGTTTATAATCTACCCTTCTTAGAGTATTTCATCCTCGAAATTAAAACAGACATATAATGAGAATTATAGATTAATTTGAAATATTAGGACATACCCTGGTCTGGGAATAGATGGGGGAAATATTGTCGAATATCCTCTTCTCGTTTCCAGGTTGACTCGCCTGGTGCATGATGTCTCCATGCAATATGAACTAGAGGGATAGTCTGGCCTCGTAACACCTTCTCGCTTCTGTCTAGGATCTCTACAGGCTCCTCCTGGTACGATAAACTCGGGCCGACAGTGATCTCTGAGTGGTCCAGCACATGACTTGTATCTGGAATATACCTCCGTAGTTGGGATACGTGGAAGACGTTATGTACTCCTTCCAATATTTGGGGTAAGGCTAGTTTGTAGGCAACTTCTTCGATGCGTTCCAACACATCGAAGGGTCCGATGTACCTTGGACTCAGTTTTCCTCTTCCTCAAAAATCTGATAGTTCCTCGGGTATGTGAGATCTTCAAAAACACATGTTCTCCAACTTGGAATTCTAGGGGTCGTCTATGTACGTTTGCCTAGTGCTTTTGTCTGTCCTGTGCTGCTCGTAGGTGCCCTTGTATCTTCTTTACCTTCTCCACCGTACGAACGGCCAATTCTGGTCCTAGGATCTGTCTTTCGCCTACATCGCTCCAACATACTGGGGAACGACATTTTCTACCATACAATGCTTCAAAGGGAGCCATTTGAATGCTCGCTTGATAGCTATTGTTGTAGAAAAATTCCATCAGATGCAAATGATCTTTTCATGATCCACTAAAATCAAGCATATATGCTCTCAGCATATCTTCCAGTGTCTGAATGGTACGCTCAGATTGTCCATCTGTCTGCGGGTGATACGATGTATTGAACTTTAGGCGGGTACCAAGACTTTTTTGTATACTTTGCCAAAAGTAAGATGTAAATCTTGTATCCCTGTCAGACACTATACTGACTGGTACTCCATGCAGACGTACGATCTCCTTCATATACATGTCTGGCAAGACTTCTGCAGATTATCCAACTCTGAAAGGTAAGAAATTAGCAGCCTTGGTGAGTCGATCTACGATCACCCATACAATATTACGACCATTGGGACTTCTTGGGAAGCCCGTAACGAAGTCCATAGTAATGTGTTCCCATTTCCACTCAGGTATTAGGAGGGTTGAAGTAGACCTGCGGATCTCTGATGTTCAGCCTTGACTTGCTGACACACCAAGCATTTTGCCATAAAGCGTGCTATTTCTCTCTTCATTTCGTGCCACCAATAGTATTGCCTCAGATCTATGTACATCTTTGTGCCACCTGGATGGATAGAGTATGTTGAGCTGTGAGCTTCTGACATCAGCTCTTCACGAAGTTCTCCGTTTGGAACATAAAGACGTTCTCCACATCTTAAAGTCCCATCTTCGTGTATGTGACATCCTGTCTGGATTCCAGCCTCTGTTCTTTATCGAAGTCTCTGAAATCTTGCATCTTTTGGTAGTGCAACCTTGATTCTTTCGACCAATGTTGATTGCAACTGGTAGTTTGACAATTGGCCATCAACTCCTGGCATAATGACCTTTATACCCAAATGTTCTAGATCTCTCAATAGATCTGGTTGGGTGTTCAGGAAGAATGTCGTGGGTCTTCTGCTTAGAGCATCGGCTACTACATTAGCCTTTCCGGGATGGTACTATAGATCGATCTTGAAGTCTGTCATCACTTCGAGCCAGCGTCTTTGTCTCAGGTTCAAGTCCTTCTGGGTGTAGACGTACTTCAGGCCCTTGTGATCAGTGAATATCTTCACTCGTTCGCCGTATAGATAATGTCTCCAAAGCTTCAGGGCAAAGATGACTGCGGCAAGTTCCAGGTCGTGCGTGGGGTAGTTCTTCTCATGGGTCCTCAGTTGTCTAGAGGCATAGGCTACAACTTTTTTATGTTGCATCAAGACACAACCTAATCCTTTTTCGGATGCATCGCTATATATTACGTATCCTCCGGATCCAGATGGTATGGTCAAGATGGGGGCAGTAGTCAGACGCTTTTTAACTCATCAAAAGCTATCTGGCATTCCTCTGACCAGATGAACTCCTGCTCCTTGCGGGTCAAATAGGTTATCGGCTCAGTGATCCTTGCAAAGTACTCTACGAACCTCCGGTAATATCCGGCAAGTCCTAGAAAACTTCTCACCTCTGAGACATTGGTAGGGGTTGGCCACGTCTCTACAGATGAGATCTTCGCTTGGTCTACCAAAATGCCATCTCCTGTGATAACATGTCCAAGAAAAGCGACACGATCAAGGAAGAATTCGTACTTGCTCAGCTTAGCATAAAGACTTTTATGTCTCAGCGTCTCTAACACCAGTCTCAAGTGTTCTTCATGCTCCTTGTGGCTCTTCGAATACACCAAGATGTCGTCGATGAAGACTACCACGAACTGGTCCAGATATTGGTGGAAGACTCTGTTCATCAGGTTCATAAATACGACAGGTGCATTTGTCAGTCCAAAAGGCATCACCAGGAACTCGTAGTGACCATAACGAGTCCTGAATGCTGTTTTTGGATTGTCTTCTCTCCGTACCTTTACCTAATGATAGCCTGATCTCAAATCTATCTTTGAGAACACCACTGCTCCTGTCAGTTGATCGAACAGATCATCAATCCGCGGCAGCGGATACTTGTTTTTGATTGTCAAAGCATTAAGGGCTCTGTAATCAATACACATCCGGTATGTTCCGTCATTCTTTGGTACAAACAATACTGGTGCTCCCCAGGGTGATACACTAGGACGAACAAATCTCTTGATCTATAATTCTTCTAGTTGTAGCTTTAGCCCGTCTAGCTCCTTCTTCGCCAACCTGTACACATTTGAGGATACTGGTGCAGCTCCGGGTATCAACTCAATAGCGAACTCCACTTCTCTGTCAGGCGGTAGGCCTTGCAATTCCTCCAAAAATACGTCTTCGAACTCTGCTATTATTGCTGGGGGTGCTGTCTCCATTGCCATGTAAGCTCTAGGTGTCTGGCCTACTCCTTGCTCGATGGTGCCTCGTATGTACTCGAACTCCGGGTGACCTGGTGGTCTAAAGATGATGCTTTTCTTCTCGCAGTCTAGTATAGCATTGTACTGGCTTAACCAGTCCATGCCTAAGACAACGTCGAAGTTTGGCATTGGAAGTACCAAAAATTGTGCTTTCAGCTCTCTACTACAAACAACTACCGAGCACATATTAATAGTGCTGGTAACCGGGAGGTCTGTCCTTCTTGCTGAGCTGGCGTAGCTTCCTGGGTAGGATTCTGGTGAAGATACGGGGTCGTTGGATAGACCCGTGTCCTTCTCGGAGACTGGTCTCTCTGGGTGGTTGGTGTCCTTTGGACATCTAGCGAAGGGTCTGTTGCTTGACCAACCCCATCAGTCGCGTGTCCACTAGGTATGTCCATATTTCTGAAGAAGATAGAATAATTAGAAAAGTATGAAGGAAAAAATGATAATAGTCAAGCAGGATGCAGAAATTCAAGGATGAAGTCAGAGTGGATGAGACCTAGTATTCCTATCCTATTGCAGGCTTGCTGGGCATGTTATCATACCACTAGCAATTAACTAGACCTACATGGGCCACCACTAAAACTATGTCATGCCCCAGTCCCAAAGTATACGGAACCAGGCCACGTGGCATTGGCCAGCTGACACGTCACTAAGGGATTATCCAATTTAATGGACCCAAAGAGACGTGCTACGCTGTCCTAAAATACTAACAAATTTAATACAGGTAAAGTCTAATCTCATCCACAAAATATCAAGGAATACGGGAATAAGTGCTGAATATATAAATGCTAAGTCTGAAATGTCATAGTAAAAAATCAGATAAGTTTGGTGGAAACAAATCCACTACAAAAGATAAAAGTACAGAAATATATTAAGACTAGAGCATCGTCTAGCTAGGTAAAGAGGCTCCAGCTTCAGATAAACATGCCAATAGAGAGCAATGGCAAAGAGACTTCTGTTCCCGGTGCACAAAGATCAGGAGAAGAGTTCAGCTCTAGGTGTACTTACTACTAAAGATCAGACAGATTCTGATGGCAGCTCCTCTAACTCCTCCTCAGTGGCATACCTCGTCTCCTATCCGGGATCGTACACTGTGGGGAAGTATGCCTCATCTAAATCTGAAAGGGAACCAGGTCCTCAGTGGGACATAACAAGATACATAAAAATATGCCATATATGTAAATACTGAATAAATAAATAAATAAAGGGTGTGCTAACCATCTAAGTGAATGCAATATAAAGACAACCTTGGTACGTATGGGTAGGCGTAGGCATAACGGCCAGCATCCTCTAGAGTGTGGTATCTGCAACGTCCATTATTCCGAAGAATGAGGTATCTGAATATATACACCGTCCAACACTCTAAGGGATGTGGTATCTGCAAGTATATATAACGTTTGTATCAGTCCGAAGAGTGCGGTATCTGCAATAAAGAAGTTGGGTGTCCCATACGCCTACTAGTTGTCTTTCCTGCCCAATGCAGTATTACAAGTAGTATCCACAACATGTAAACCACGTAACTATATGCCAAGTCCTGACTTTCCTGAATTTTCCTGATTTTGAGCTAAGCCGTGATGCATGTCGCACGCACCGGTAGCTAATCGAGTATGCAGACTCGTATCCCAATATGAACTACAACCATGTTGCGTATACAAGTGTTAGGGTCTAGGAGGATATTAAGATACCCTCGCAGCTGTTAGGTAGGGCTGCTAAAGTCTAAGTTAGCTATACTACATGTCAACGTATTCGTTGACGATACCCGAGGCAATCTCGGACATACACTGTTATATGTAACTTCACTAAAAATAACATTCAACAGTTTAATAATTAAACAGTAAAACTTGGCAAGGTATACTTGCTTACGTCCTCAAGCTGGGTGTGCCAAAAGCCTGTTCCCGCAGTCGTGTCTGAGGGGTCCTGTGACTTGGGGTCACTGACTGCGTTGTAGATGCACTCTGTTCAAGACGTACAGGGTTTCATGAATTTAACAATTCAAATAAAGGCGTACATTTAAAAATATATTATATATGTATTTATTATATATATATATATATTATGTCTTTATTATATATATACATATATAATATACTATATAAATATTGTCTAATGTACGCCTTTATTTGAATTATTAAATTCATGAAACCCTGTATGTCTTGAACATAGTGCACCTACTTCGCAGTCAGTGACCCCAGGTCACAGGACCCCTCAGACATGACTGCAGAAACAGGCTTTTGGCACACCCAACTTGAGGACGTAGCAAGTATACCTTGTCAAGTTTTACTATTTAATTATTAAACTGTTGAATATTATTTTTAGTGAAGTTACATATAACAGTATATGTCCGAGATTGCCTCGGGTATCGTCAACGAATACGTTGACATGTAGTATAGCTGACTTAGACTTTAGCATCCCTACCTAATAGCTGCGAGGGTATCTTAATATCCTCCTAGACCCTAACACTTGTACACGCAACATGATTGCAGTTTATATTGGGATGCGAGTCTGCGTACTCGATTAGCTACCGGTGCGTGCGACGTGCATCACGGCTTAGCACAAAATCAGAAAAATTCAGGAAAGTCAGGACTTGGCATATAGTTACGTGGTTTACACGTTGTGGATATGACTTGTAATACCGCATTGGGTGGGGAAGACAACTAGTAGGCGTATGGGACACCCAACTTCTTTATTGCAGATACCGCACTCTTCAGAGTGATACGGACGTTATATATACTTGCAGATACCACATCCCTTAGAGTGTTGGACGTTGTATATATTCAGATATCTCATTCTTCGAAATGATGGACGTTACAGATACCACACTCTAGAGGATGCTGGTTGTTATGCCTACGCCTAGGCAAACGTACCAAGGTTGTCTTTATATTATATTCACTTAGATGGTTAGCACACCCTTTATTTATTTATTTATTTATTCAGTATTTACATATATGGCATATTTTTATGTATCTTGTTATGTCCCACTGAGGACCTGGTTCCCTTCCAGATTTAGATGAGGCATACTTCCCCACAGTGTATGGTCCCGGACAGGAGACGAGGTATGCCACTGAGGAAGAGTTAGAGGAGCTGCCATCAGAGTCTGTCTGATCTTTAGTAGTAAGTGCACCTGGAGCTGAACCCTTCTCCTGATCTTTGTTCACCGGGAATAGAAGTCTTTTTGCCACTGCTCTCTAGTGTCATATTCATCTGAAGCTGGAGCCTCTTTACCTAGCTAGATGATGCTCTAGTCTTACTATTTTTTTGCACTTTTATCTTTTGTAGTGGATTTGTTTCCACCAAACTTATCTGATTTGTACTATAATATTTTAGACTTAGCATTTATATATTCAGCACTTATTCCCGTATTCTTTGATATTTTATGGATGAGATTAGACTTTACCTGTATTAAACTTGTTAGTATTTTAGGACAGCCTAGCACGTCTCTTTGGGTCCATTAAATTGGGTAATCCCTTAGTGACGTGTCAGCTGGCCAATGCCACATGGCCTGGTTCCGTATATTTTGGGACTGGGGCGTAACAACAATAGAGTTGGTAATTTAATCCTACACCGAATAGGCGATAGGATCATGAGGTGTAGATAATTGAGATTGGTTCAGGCCTTACATGGAAATTCCCTTTTAAGGCATATGGGCCCAATCTAATATCGTATCTCATGGCCAACTCCGGTTTGGGTCACACCATGTTTCCAACATATTCTCTATGTATTTGTATATTTTGTCCTTGAAACCTTGAATAGCAAAAATAAAAACTCGAGCTCATTATGGTACAACCTGCATTGGTAATATAAGGTGAAGTTTGGATCTGAATCCATCAAAATTATCAAGTTATTACATACAGAAAGTAGAAAAGTAGTTCAAATGTAGCAAAATCCTAATAAAAAAATAGATATGAGTAACAGCCAAAAAATATGCAAGAGTTGACATGTATAATTGTCACTACGCAGTGTATTGAACAAGATTGTTAGTATTATTATTTACTAACTAATGATAATGCAAGACAACAATCATAAGAACAGAACCATATTTTGACAGCATTAACAACAATCTTTATCAGTCAAATATCAAAATTCTCTTAAAATAATCAGGTACAATGAAATAAAAAGGAAACTCTTATAGTCAATAATCATCTTCATTCTCGAACATGTCAGTATCTGAATCATCATTGGTACTGCTACAATTATTATCAGTTTCTGAACTTTCGACGTCTATGTGTTTCTTCGAGGATATGCTCCATATTAGTATTCACATCAATACCACATTCTTCTACTTTCGTTCATGCCAATGTTGGAAAATTATCTTTAAAATTAATTGTCTCTTCAAGTCGAGAAACATTAATATCTCACAACTCATTTAGTTGGTACGGCTCATCTTCATTTTTTGCTTTAATTTCATCTTTACGGAAGACATCATATATGTTTCTTGGTTTTGCTCTCAAAACAATATGCCAATTTTTATTCTTGTAATGCACCACATAGTATACTTGTTGAACTTGAGATGCTAAGACAAAAATCTCATTAGCGTATTGTAAGCGTAAAAAGTTAAGGCTCACAAAACTGAATTCATCCTTCTTATAGCCTTTCGTTTGATTCTTTCCATAACTAGGAACCTCAAACCAATCATATTTAAATAAGATAACATAGTATCCTTATGTGTATTCTAACATAATAATATTCACTACAAGAAAATGCATGTTCAGCGACATAAGAAATATGTAGCAGAAAGTTAGATTTGTGTCGCCAAAGGGTTTTTGCGACATATCTGGCTATATCGCACACATGTCGTCGTAGCCTTGTCTGAAAAAGTCTTCGGCGACATGAAATATCATATGTCATGGAATATTAGTACTTTTGGCGATATATCATATTTTTGATTAAAAATAACTTTTGGCAACATGAAAGATGATACTTTGGCAAAATGACACATGTCGCCAAAAGTCTAGTTTTTTTTAATTTTTTTCTCAATCGGCGTACTGCTCTCAGCCCCATCCTCCAATGTCTCATATGTCTCATATATTTATTTATATAAATAGGTTTAGATATCGTAGGTTAAGATTAATCTTTTTATCGACTACAAACTAAGGTTAGATTTAGAGTTAAGTTTAGATATCGTAGGTTAGGTTTAGAGTTAAGGTTTTTAGATATCATACGTAACAATATTAAAGTTAAGGTTAGAATTTTAGGGTAAACAAATATAGTTAAGTTATAAAAATAATGTAATTAAATTTTGTTGACAAAATTTTATAAACATAACTTACGTATGCTTTTGTCGTCTGCTCATCTACGAGCTTCCCATCCTTCTTCCATTTGTGCGTCCGCTGAAAGATTGTGGGAAATTCGATGGTCTTCGAGTCTCCCCCGGCTTTGATGGACTCCTCGTACTATAAAATTTAAGTAATTAATAAAGAAAAATAAGAATTATCAAAAATTGATCTAGCAAAAAATTATAATACTGACCATCCGTCGAAAATGCTCGACGGTCGGAATGGAACCACCCGTGTGGAGACCACCCTTAGCACGAGATGCTCTCGCCTTCTCGTACTTAACCTTATATGTCATGATCCTTACCCACAATTAGGACACGAGTACGTGGGTACGTCCAGCCTATAGCACAATATCTACGGTAGAATGCAGTATCTCGCCTTCTAGCACTTGGCTTTAACACTCACAGTACTTTCTCTTGCACATTAAGGGTATGATCACACATCTAGCTAGTACTTTTTCACCCCCGACTAGTACAATGGATCCAAACTATGACATGTTCCACAAGAATAAATGCACTGTAAGGATAACTTGTACAGTAAGCAGGAAAAATAATATCTCATGATGGGGATCCATACTATACCAATCCGTGTACCATCGTATTAAAAATTAAGTAGAACATCACTAAGTACATAAATTATTAAATATCAAATAATAGAAATTATCGAAGAATGTACTCGCCTGTGGTCCAGAGTAATGAATGTCAAACTGTGTCTGTATCGGCGCCTCACAGACCTATATATGAAATTCTATACCATTTGGGTGTATAGAAATAATAAACATGCTTAAATAAGCTAAAAGATGATTTTTAGGCCAAAACTTGGTCACTCTAGTCAACTAGGTAAAACTAAGTCAATATCTTGATTCTAGGTTCAAACTACCTATTGAGTTGACTTTTAGAGTCAAACTAGTCAACACTAATCAATACTAGATCAAACTGAAGTTTCTAGATCAATACTAGTTACATCTAGATTATACTAACCAATACTAGCTAATACCTTGCTAACATTAGGCTACACTAGTTAATCTCAAGTTACCTTAGCTAATATTAATTAATACTATATTATAGGTAATTGAGATACAATATCAGATATTATATACATATATACACTATATTATTTATCTTATAATACCCTGACCCAAAATTCCATTTCCTTGCTATATTAACCAATAACTTGATATCCTAACCTCATAACTTATACTTACCTTAACCTTAGTATCTTGATACTAACAACCTAGTATCTATTTACTTAGTATCCTAGCTAATACTTAACTATTACACATAACTTGATCAATAACTCTAGACCTTAGTATCACAACTACCTATTACCCTAATATAAACCCATATATCTTGGTATCCTAGTGATGAGATACCTTGATACTAGGTATCACTACCCTTCTCATTAATAATCTCACCAATACCTCTTAGCTGAACCTCTCTCCTCAGTAGTAACCCATCTGCTACCTACAAGTAACAATCCACAGCCTTAAACACCCATCTAAACATATAACCCTACACACTCTACACTATAGTGGTACACTTATGCAACCTCACTTAACACACACAACTGACACTCACTTTCCTTATACTAACAACCACTTAACACTCAGACACTTCCCTCACTCTCTAACCCATTACACACCTTTGATACTATACTAAACACTCTACTAGACCCACATATCACTCCCACTCTGTTACGCACATGCCATGCATTTCCTCCTCATATCTCTGCACAGATCCTGCAGCAAGATTTGCTAATACCACTATTGTACAATACCTATTTTCCAATACACATAAGTGTGTCCCCTACTGTGCAGACCAAAACCTCCCAGTGACTCACCAGTAGTGTAATGTAGTGCACCATAGAACCAATATTTGTACTCCCCACTGTGCACATAATGCACCCATCCTTGCCTACACCATACAGCATGTGCAAGGTTCTCTACATGCTCCGCCAACCCGAGCTTCCTTACTTGAATGAATAAAAGCCATGCAATCCTATCAGATATGAAGTCAAACCTCCCGCTTCCTTAGCCTCATGAACACACACATAAGTTGAATACTCATAAACACTTAGCGCGCGCGCGCACACACACACACACACACACACACACAGTGATTATACCCAACTATCCTTAGCACCTGCAGTCACCCCTACACAGTTACATAAACACACACCCCTAAATACAATCTCTCACACTTACACACACCCTTATGGACTGATATAACTGCTCCCTATCCATCATACTGTAGTTCTATCTTAGACCTTCTCCCCCTCACACCCAGTCACCCGAGCATCTACAACTCTAACATACTACTACTATCCAGGTTACTTTGTAATCAAAGACATCTGCAACTGTAGCTACAAAATAAGGGCTCCTACAGCAAGTAATATTGCTACACATGCACAAGAAGACTGTACACAAAGTGCACTATTGTTGTGCCATAATACCCCCGTCTAGTTGTTGTCATTACTTTCTTTCCCTCCCTATAATCTACCATGTACCCTAAAATACCACACACTAGCATAGGCAAATCAACAAACACCTAAAGTGCAATCATAAACCACCAATACACCAATACATGATACTCCATGATAAACTCCCCTACCTTATAATACACCATGCTAAAATAAGTGAAACACTAATACACATATCATATATAACTAGAATAACTAAAATTAAAATAATTAAAAGATGATTAAACACTAATAGATCAAAAATCCTAAATCTATCAAATTCTCCTATACGTATCATAGTGTATCATGATACGCACTCTTGAATCCAATTGTGGACACGAATACACCATCCCATACTCTATTGAACCCAATACTCATTGGAAACTAATGATAAATACTTGGTGGTTTTAAATTCGTAACTCCACCAAAATGTCTCTAAAAATCTATGTAACTATTGGAAATGGGCTTCCTATCACCTAGAACTTATCCCTAAGAGTGGTCCTTAGCCATGGGTGGATTTCTAAGGGTCCAATACTACAATTAACATAGAAATTAAGTAAAAAAGAGATTTATACCTATTAGGAGATAGATTTCTAATGTATCAATTTCTAATGTATCACCACTAAATAAATACAAATAAATGTCGGACACAATTCTCAAGCCAATGTTTTCCTCCAATACTTCATCCTTGTTATTCCAAGCTTCTATGTCTCCATATGAATAAAATAAGAGGGATAAGTTTGAGAATTAGTAGATTAGGGTTTATTTCCAAATTTGGGGGATTAATTAATTACGGAAGCAAATGGAAGTTATTCATGAATAAAGAGGCTTATATAGCCTTCTAATAGGGTTAGGGTTAGGTTGAAGAATGTATGAATTGACTCAAAGGCCCCTCTTATTCTCTCATGAATAGGATCAACTATTCTTATAGAAGGATTATTCTATTCTTGAGTCTAAATAGATTTAATAGACTTAATCTAGTCATGACTAACTAATAACTCAAGTCAAATAGTCTAAACTCAATAACTAACCCATTCACTTAAATTAATAAGTCAAACCATGACTACCTATTTAATTGAATCAATGGATCAAGTCAAGTCTAATTAGGTCCACTATTGTCAAGTCTAATTAAATAGTCTAATCCACTAACCAATAATAATACTATATATATATATATTATATATTGAATAAAATAAAAACATAATATTTACAATAGAGCAAAATAAAAAAAATATTCATATTCTAGAAACGTAGTAGTTACATGTCTACCCCATTAGAAAAATTTTGTCCTCAAAATTTAAGATATCTCATCTCTCTGACCAGTCATAACCTACTCATTATAATCTTCGCTACGGTCAACCCCCAACAATCATGGTCTATGAAAGTCCTATCATACAACATAAAATTCTATAGAAACAAACAAATATGCATGGTTATAGTCTTTGTCTGTCATATTATTGCAGTCTTATGAGGGTCACTACTAATTATATTCTAACATAGAAGTCACTGATGCAAGCTAAAGGTACTAAGGAATCAATCAATCAATAGATAGAAAAGGACGGAAAGAAAGAACAAAAAAGAATATGCTAACCTATCACCTACAGCATCGGCCTCCTCGACCGTCATCGCAAAAGCTATGCCCTACTGGGGTATCTTCCTCTACGGGTGCTGGGCATAATGTTGTGCCACAGGTGGCCTAGCGGTACCCCTATGGTTCAGAGCTGCACATTAATCTAGGTGGGCTATGGGATAATCCCTCAGTTGATGTCCCACAGTGCCACAGTACAAACAAAGTCCAAGGCTCTTCTAACAGCTCTCCTAAAGGTGACCTGGCTTATTACAAAAATGACAAGTGGGAGCCTGTTGGATCTACCTTAGAGGCTACTGCTGATCTTGATGGACACGAACCGGTGCCTGGTGCTGCTGGTAGTAATGATGAAACGCCCGCTGCTATTGCTGAATATGGGGATATTTGGTATGTCCCATGCTGCCACTCGTACCTCCAAAAATATTGTGACCCCTCTTGTGCCTGAGATCCAGATTCTTCTCAGCAATCGAGCATCTATTAAGATATCCTCAAGGGTAGCGGTTTGATGAACAGAACTATATGACTTGATCTCTCTCATCAGTCCATTTCTGAACTTTCAGCTCGATCTCCTGGGTCCTGAACCATGGATACTGCAAAATGGATCAAATGGCAGAACTCTGCAGCATACTCATCAACCAACATGTTCCCCTGAACTAAATCCTGAAACTGAATTTCTAAAGCCCCCAGGACCACGTCGGGAAAAAACTTTTCTTGAAAATCTATTTGAAAGTCTCCAGAGTAAGTCCTCGTGCGGTAAGCTTGGGCTTTGTACGATACCAAGTGAGTGCAATATCAAACATCTAACTGTCGACCGCCTCGATCTGCAAGCTCTCTGGAATCTGGGCCAATCGTAGGTTCCTCTATATATCCTCTAACCAGTCATCCGCAAAAAGTATACCCTCGGTACCCTTAAACTCCAGAGGTATCAACCTCTTAAAGTCCACTAATGTGCCTGGCCTCTGTTGCGACTGGCCATGATACTACTGTAAAACTCTCTCTACTTCCTGTAGGGCTACCTAGTGAGCATTTTTCACACTCTCTCTCATCATTTAGGTTCGTGCTTGGTGTGCCTTTGCCTGCATCCTCTGGGCATCCATCATTTCCTGGAAAAAGCAAAATTTTGTGCCTCGTCAGCAGGCACAACTCTAGGAAAAGAAAACTGTGGCGGAGGAGAAAGGTTCTCCGAAACAGCTGGAGTGGCCCTTTGGAAATATGGGAGAAAAGGACCCCCAAAATCTGCTAAAACTCCTATGCGAACAGAAGGTGAAGGAACAGTCCCTGCTACTCCCTGTGTAGGAGGTCGAGAAGTCGATGATTTTCTGACGCGACAGCTGCTTCCGATCGCTGTAATCTGATCTTCGACGGTATCCTGAAGACAAATCAAAACAAGAATAAGTCAATAAGGCACAATATACGATATCATCAAGGAAGGAAAACAATATTCAAAGAAAGAAATATTCAGAATGAATAAGGATAGCAAAATCAATATATTAGAAATATTCCTAGTTGTGATTGAGTATTCGCTCTCATCCTAGTAAACTATATCCAAGATTCTATCGCAGGCTCACAACAGTACAACTAAGCTGTTGTACTACCATAATATCACACTAATTAAGAATCCTGACCTGCATGGACCACCACAAAACATGTCATCACCCACACCCAAAATAAGGGCACGAGTACGTGGGTACATCCAGTCTACTCAGCAGCATCGATGGTAGAACGATATCTAGGTCACAATACTATCTAATCAATCTTACACAATATTATAAGCTAAACTTGCTAATGATATCTCAACTCCAAAAGAAGGACAATATGATAATAATATACAAATAAATACTCAATCATAATAAAAATAGTGAAAGATAATGACACAATATCAAATAGAAGAATGGAATCACAAAGTTACCACTATAACCAAATCCAAGTCTAAACAGTCTATCAAGCAAACACAATGAATCTCAAATACATATAACATGCCAAATGTCTAAGATGGAGACATATCCAGTATATAAGCTAAATAATAAAACAAAAGTATCTAGTGACACCGGCTAGTCCTTCCTGTAATCACTCCTGAATGTCAGGGCCCAGGGTCGCCACTCTCTCTTGTGGTCCGTAATATGTTGGACACCAGTCCTCTAAGTTATCTTCTGAAAAATATATCTAATCAGGATTGGAGCAAAGTACAACCCAATAGTAGTTCCAATTAATTAACAAAGACTATAAAACAATAAATAGAGAGTGCAATACAAAATGAGAATCAATAACTGAATCATAACTGATAATATCAATATAGAAAATGGATAAACATAACTGTATGGCAGAGAAATAAATAGACAGATCAATAGAGAACATCTTAGTAAAAATAAAATAGACAGAAAGGAACTATAATAACTACATGCTTTGAAGTATTAGTGTTGTCATGTGATCAGCTTGGGAACTTCCATAATATGATAGGGCCAAGCTAATCATACGTGGGGTGTATGATTAACACTCACAGTACTTTCTCTTGCACAGTAAGGATATGATTACACATCTAGCTAGTATTTTTCTACCTCTACTAGTACAATGGATCCAAACCATGACACGTTCCACAAGAATAACTTGCACAGTAAGAGCAACTTGTGCAGTAAATAGAAAAATAATATCTTATGATGGGGATCCATACTATACCAATTCGTGTACCATCATGTCAAGAATCAAGCAAAATATCACTAAGTACATGAATCATAGTAAATATTAAATAATAAAAACTGTCAAAGAATGTACTTACCTGTGGCCCAGAGCAAAGAATATTAAACTGTGTCTGTATCGGTGTCTCAAAGACCTATATATAAAATTCTATGTCATTTGGGTGTATTAAAATAATAAATATGCTTAAATAAGCTAAAAGGTAATTTTTAGGCCAAAACTGGGTCTCTCTAGTCAACTAGGTCAAACTAGGTCAAATCTTAATTGTAGGTTCAAACTACCTATTTAGTTGACTTCTAGAGTCAAACTAGTTAATACTAAGTCAAACTTAGGTTTCTAGATCAATACTGGTTACATCTAGGTTATACTAACCAATACTAGCTAATACCTTGCTAACATTAGGCTACACTAGTTAATCTCAAGTTACCTTAGCTAATATTAACTAATACTATATTATACTAGGTATTAAGATACAATATCATATATTATATATATATATATATATATATATACACTATACTATTTATCTACTAATACCCTGGCCCAAAATTCTATTTTTTTGCTAAATTAACCAATAACTTGATATCCTAACCTCATAACTTATACTTACCTTAACCTTAGTATCTTGATACTAACCACCTAGTATCTATTTACTTAGTATACTAGCTGATACTTAACTATTACACATAACTTGATCAATAACTATATACCTTAGTATCACAACTACCTATTACCCTAACATAAACCCATATATCTTGGTATCCTAGTGATGAGATACCTTGATACTAGGTATCGCTACCCTTCTCATTAATACTCTTACCAATACCTCTTACCTGAACCCCTCTCCTCAGTGGTAACCCATCTGCTACCTGTAAGTGATACTCCAAAGCCTTAACACCCATCTGAACATGGAACCCAATACACTCTACACTACACTGGTACACTTATGCAACCTCACTTAACACAAACAACTGATACTCACTTTCCTTACACTGATAACCACTTAACACTCAAACACTTCCCTCACTCTCTAATCCATTACACATGCTTGACACTATACTAAACACTCCACTAGACCCATATATCACTCGCACTCTGTAATGCACATGCCTTGTATTTCCTCCTAACATGTCTACACAGATCCTGCAGCAAGACTTTCTAATACAACTATAGTACAACACCTAGCTATTTCCCAGTGCACATCAATGTGTCCCCTACTGTGTAGACCTGAACCTCCCACTGACTGACTAGTAGTGTAATACAGTGCACCATTGTGCCATTGCTTGCACTCCCCACCGTGCAGATAATGCACCCATCCTTGCCTGCACCACATAGCATGCATGCTCTACCAACCCGAGCTTCTTTACTTGAATTAATACAAGCCTTGTAATCCTATCAGATCTGAAGTCAGACCATGCCCTTCCTTAGCCTCATGAACACACACATAATTTTAATACTCCTAAATACTTAGCATACGCACACACACACACACACACACACACACACACCCCCCACCCCATAGTGACTGATACCCAACTACCCCTAGCACCTGCTGTCACCCTAGACAGTTACACTCAAATCCCTAAACACAACCTCTCACACTCACACACACCCTTATGGACTGATACAACTGCTCCATGTCCATCACACTGCAGTTCAGTCTTAGACCTTCTCTCCATTCATACCGAGTCAATCGAGCATCTATAGCTCTAACATACTGCTACTACCCGGGCAACTATTGTAATCAAAGGCATCTGCAACTACAACTACACTATAAGGGCTCCTGCAGCAAGTAATATTGCTGCACATACAGAAGCTAAACTGTGCACAAAGTGCACTGCTGTAATGCCATAATACCCCCATCTAGCAATTTTTATCACTTTCTTTCCCTCCCTACAATCCAACATGCACCCTAAAACACAACACACTAGCATAGGAAAATCAACAAATACCTAAAGTGCAATCATAAACCACCAATACACCAATACATGATACTCCATGATACACTGCCCCACCAATACACCAATACACCATGCTTAAAATAAGTGAAACACTAATATACATATCATATATAACTAGAATAACTAAAATTAAAACAATTAAAAGAGAATTAAACACTAATAGTCAAAAACCCGAAATCTACTAAATTCTTCTATACGTATCATGGTATTGTTGACCTAAACTGGATCATAGTCAACCTGATTTCGATAATTAATACTATGATATCGGTCATGACTCAATTAAGACACATCGATTATTAGACGAGATATCAACAAACTTTGTCGGACTGCTGCTACATTATCTTTATTATGTTTCGGAGTTTGTAACTTTTCTATTTTGTTTGAGTATAGGAAACATGTATATTGAGTCGCACTGTGGCATATCAATCCTGAACATATTTTCTATACTTCCACCAGAAAAACAACCAAGTCCGAAACCAAACCAAAACCAAAACCAAAACCAAAACCAAAACCAAACCTACTGAAATCCAGTTATAGAGCTTCTGGTCTGAGGCAGACCGAACTCGGGCCGAACTTGGTTCATGACCGAACTAGGGCCGAACTTGGTGCCCTTAAAATCAGCAACCTGATTTTTTGTTCCACCTTGTAACGAGCTGTCCAAATATTTAAATTTTTGAACGTTAGGGGATATAACTCTGGTCAAACTCTGCCTACCAAAACTAGTATAAATAGAGTATAAATTCTCTCATTTCAAATTATCCCTCATCTTTCAACCTCTCAATCTTCTAAGCTCTACTCCTCTAAGCCATACTCTTCCAAATCTCCTTAGGCACAACTTCCTAATCCCTTAAGATGCATCAGTGCGATTCAGCAAGAAGTTGTGCAAGAGTTGTAAAGTGTTCTCACATAGAAAATTCTAAGTTTTGCCTAGACATGGCAAACTCAGCTAGGGAAAAAAAAATATTTGGACAACAGTTCAGAGGTAATATGGACGTAAACCCATGTCCAAAAAATTTACTGAGGAGTGATTTACTGAGTGAGGATAGACCTGAAGGTTACTCTGCGGAGAAGATTTTAGGGACTCATCATCCGGTACTTCTTGAGGGGGCAAATTGCCAAATTGGAGTGAGACCATATTTGCAGTGACCGTCTTCTCGTTTATAAATACAAAGTGATGACTTTTGCGTCGATCAACTCCTAAATTTTTCTTTTTAATACATAGCATGCCTTTGTGGGGTAATGAATGTACCGATGAAAGAGACAATATTCTGGGTCATCGACCTTGCCAGCCCTTTCAGGGTATCTGATGTTGGGTAGCCGAAGCTTGTTTTCCTTCATCAATATATTAAAGATTTTAATGATGTTATCCTCATTGAAGGAGAAAGTCCTCTTTGGCTTTCGGGCTTTCGATACCTGAGTCGTACGATCCTCAGGGAAGATGGTTATAGTTGCATCATCTTCGGACTCAGAGAGAATTCTACCCCCAGCTTTGGATGCTGCTCTGTTTTGTCGAGGGAGACTACCCCGAGCTTTGAATGCTGCTCTGTTTTGTCGAGGGAGACTACCCCAAAAAATGTCACTGTCTGGTTCTTCTTCCTGTGATGACAAAGAGTAGTTCAATCGGTCAAAAGCTCACCGTTTTGCTTTAGAACAACAATAGTTAATTATAACCTTACGACCATTACAACAATGTTCTCTAGGAGGTATAATGGACGTATTAGAAGATCCCCTATCTTTGCGCTTCTGGATCAAGAAATCACGCAAATCAGGGAAAATACAAGAAGAAGAAGAAGGTTTATTCTGGCTTTTTATATCAGTAGGAAGGTGGAGATTAGGACTCATAACCCTTTCTCTGCCATAGGAATATATCAGTTCACCCATATGAGTAGCATATGATCCATCATCTGTCTGAGGAGCGTATCTTTCCGTGAAGCGAGTCTTCTTTACGCGGACAGACCTCTCCTGGCATAATTTGGAGTTTTGCATAGGTTCGCGTAAAACAGGGAAAGTCCACGTAATCTGTAAAGTGGGAACTTTTTTCTCTTATAGGCGTAAAAGCCTAGAGGTTTGAAGATTCGCCACTTATTTTTCCTTGATATAATCAAAGAGTATATCTACCTCATCATAGATGGGAGATATAATTTTATAAATAAGGTGTGTTTGAAATTTCTGGATTGGCACTGAGGCATTGCCAGAAGTTTTGTCTGCCAAATCACAGATGGGAGACAAGTTTTTACGCACAGGGCGTGTAGGAAACTTTTGGGTTGGCACTGAGGCATTGCTAGAAGTCTTGTCTACCATGTCACAGACGGAAAACAAACCTTTACGCACAGGACGTGTTGGTTGTATTGTCACAGCTTTGTTGATCAGAGAGTGAGAGCTTGCAGGAAGGGTAGAGGACGTCTGTAACCCCCCTGATTTTTTCAAGAATTTTTAATTTGGATTTTTTCATAATTTTCTGTAATTTTTTGGGATTTTTTGTAATTAAAACCGAGGTATTTTAAAACTAAATGATTTTTAGTTAATGTTATTTAATATTAAAATATTATGAAAATAATATTTTATGATGTAAAATAAGAAATTAGACATAGGGTAATTTTTCTGGAATTTATTGCACTCCAGAAGCATTTTTAAAGCCCTAAAAACTAAGTTTATTTAAACCAAATTAAACCATAGAAATAAACCTGGTTCAATTGAACCGAACCAACCCAAACCAACCCAGACCCGGTTCACTGAACCAAACCCAACCTTAGCGGGTCGGGTCGGATCTAAACCCGACCCGAAACCCGACTACCCGAAACCCGACCCCACCTCTTAGCGGATCGGGCCGGATTCAGATTGAACCGGACCCGGACCCATTAGCCCGTCGGAACCCTAATCCTAATCCGAAACCTATTCTACTGTTCCGGCAGCCTATTTAACCCCTCGACTGCCTGCCGAAACCCTAGCTCCGCCTTCCCCTCTCCTCGTCTCATCCCCGGCCGCCCAGCACCACCAACCTTCCTCCGCCTCTCTCTCCGACCCGTTCTCCCCTCTCAGCCCACTCGAGACCCGCTCCGTCGTCATCCCCGTAACGACGCCCTGAGCCCCCGCCTCGCCGTGCCCTGCCCGAGTCTTCGGCCACAACCTTCCATCCTCTTCCGCCTTCCCCGACTCCACTTCATCCCCTCCGACGAGCCCTATCCTCACCGCCTCCTCCTCTACCCTAGCTCAGCCACCCCGCAGCCCCTCCAGCCCCGCCGAACTCCCCCGCTCTGACCGCCTTCCCTCCTCCTTCCTCTGCCCTAAGCCCCTGTATCTCTCTCCCCGTCGAGCCCCTCGCCCCGACAACCCCCTCCAGCAGCCCCCGACCTCGGCAACCCCTCCGCCTCGATGCCTTAGCCACCCCGACGACCCGCCAGAGACCCGCTCCGCTCCGCCTGAGCAGCCTCCGCCGAATAGACCCTCCCCCGGCGAGCTCCTCCGGCCAGCACCGGCGAGAGATCGAAACCCTAGAACCCGGACACAGTACTCAGACACGGCCGTATAGTACCCGGACACAATTTGTGTCGTGTCGCAACTCCTCGCGGATACGAAGAACATCGTTCCACGGAGCCCTGTTCAGGTAACCTATTCTCTCTCCTTGTTATTTCATTTTCCGTTCTGTTAGTTGTGTCGCGTAGACTGTGTAACCCTCTCTATGCCCGTGCAACCCGCTCGGTGCGTCGCGACCTATGGTGATCGCGAACCGTGATCCAAAAACAGGAAAACCAACACCCCATTTTATCCCGAAACTGAGTGCGCTCCACCAAACGGGATGACTTGGTCGTGTGCGGTCTTTACCGAAGGGTGCGCGCCATTGATACGGATGTGCAAGATTTTACAGAAGTTGATTCGGATGTGCGTGCACACCGAAATCAACGCGTATCCGCCGACAATGCCCCGTATTCGCCTGTTCTGGAACACGTCGTAACTTTGTGTACACAGGTCAGATCGAAACAAAACTTGCGCCATCGGACTCGTAGCAATACGCTGGTCCTGTGACCCAAGTTTGGTTCAATTCTGAGAACGTTGACAAAATCTCGTATCGTGGGCCCTGCGGCTCCACTTGACGGGCGATTTTGTGATCGGCTCATCGGAATCCAATTCTGGAAGTTCTGTTGGGTTAGTATCATCATTCTGGACTTGTTGACACTAAGTTTGACGAATTTGGAGACCATTGGCCCTGATATATTTTTCGGTACGAAGTGGCCCACATGTGGACCCCGCTTTGACCAAAAACTGTGATTTTTGCCCTTGTGTCCAAATTGGACTCAAGGACAGGCGTTTCTAGCTATTTGATATTTTTTGAATCTAATGGTGATGTTTATTTCAGCAACCAGACTAGTACCTGCAAATTACACTTAGACCAGAGCTACAATTGGAGCCAGAACCACATGCAAGTGTACCTTGCCAACATTGCAGTTCTTGTTATATATTTCCTTATCTTATTTATATATTACTGTACATGCTTGACCTAGAACCGTGTGACTTTACTTAGCGTCCGATTAATAGTCAGGTGCTAACACCGTACGCGGAGTTGTGTAATGTCACATAGAGATGGATATCGTGACCCTTTACATTCTCGTACTTGCCATATCAAGTACATTATACCTAGGACACTTGACACTATTTATGAGACGAAATCTTCCTGAAATATTCAAGGTGATTCTGTATAGGATACAGGTTTATGGCATATATATTTTACATGCTTAGATTTTATTCAGACTCGTTGCATTAGATATGGTTTTGCGTGACATGGACATGAGATATCATGAAACTGTGATGTGAGATTACATTGGGTAGGGAGAGAATTACCATACGTAAGGCTGATTATATATATATAATACTTAATGGAAGTGCCTTAGAATTTGACACAGAGCTTTGGTACCGTACTGGCCCTTCGAGAGAATATTGCTATGGGTTTCCCCGACATAGAGCCTATAGTAGTCTCAGCCCTGTTCACAGTTAGCGGAGAATGTTCTTGCTCGATTATGACTAAAAATTTCAACTTGCATATCACTTAGCTGGTTATATATTTACCCTATTGTTTATTTATTGTTGCACTGATTTATTTTTGGCTTGAGTTATTTTGTACCTTGCTATGTCCCCTGAGGACCTGGATCCGGATTATGTCCCCAGGATTAGCTGACGAGATCTATCCCGAGGTATACGGGACCAGAGCATTAGCATTAGCAGAAGCAGGTGCATACATTAGAGCAAAACCAGGATCTGAGGACGAGATCGTGCCAGAGGACTTCTCCTGAGTATTGGCTTCAGATACTCATTTATTTTTGTTCTAGTTACTTTATTTCCAGTCTATTGCATTGATGTATCAGACTTGTCCTCGGATTGTTCTCCGAGATACTTTTATTGAGATATGTTAGTTTATTCTTATTTGCATTTATTCTGGCATTGGATCTGTGATTATCTGTTGTGGATGAGATTAGAATAGACTGTGACTTGTATCATTGGACCTATTTATTATTGTACTACAGTTTAAGTATGCCCCGATGGATCCATTAAATTGGGTTTGTC
This sequence comes from Iris macrosiphon, assembly GCA_036927795.1. Lineage (NCBI taxonomy): Eukaryota > Viridiplantae > Streptophyta > Magnoliopsida > Asparagales > Iridaceae > Iris > Iris macrosiphon. Next base: position 146,080,713 of record JAYESA010000004.1, read on the forward strand.
CATCGGTGTGTGCTGCTGGCCAATGTCACGTGTCCAGTCCCTCGGTATTTTGGGACTGGGCGTGACAACGTCTTAGGTATCCACACTTTATGCAGCTTCCTGTTATTCTGGACAGAGGAGGAATGAGAGCTAACCCGTGCATGAAGCATGTCTTCATAAGCAGATTGGTCGAACTGGACGACCAAAGTCTTCTTCGTCGATCCGATGGATACAATATCGTGTTGAGCAATTGCTTTCTCGTCAGATGAGAAAGTTGTCCCCAGCAGAGTCGCCATCTTGTGTTTGGATGATAAACAAAATAAGGAAGAGGGTTTATACGAAATATTTCTTTTTTGCTTACAAACAAGAAAAATAGTACAATTAATCCTATACGAGGATGTTTAGTACAATAAAATAATTCTGGGGAAGAATTGCTATAGAAGTCTGATCTGTGGTCGATCACTTTTTTCTTGGACCACACGATGATGAAGAAGTGCTGTAGAAGAAGAAGAAGCTTCAAAGGTTGCAAGTGGGATTAAATTCTCGTTGCCAAAGTTGTCAATCAATACTCTCTGTCTGTGCTCTCTCTCTCTCTCTGATCTCTCCTTGTGCTTCTTGTTTGATCATCTACCCTGTGACCAGGGGTCTCTATAATAACTGCTACCCACGTTCAAATAACCTTCAGAATCTGTGTATGACAAGTGTCCCATTATAAGATAACGTGTATAACTGCTTCTCGAAGATCATGGCATGCAAGCCACTTAGGTAACTGTACCTTGCATAAAGATGGTTGGCATAAAAGCCAAATAACTATCTTGTTGGCGTAAAAGACCAAACTGTGAAGAAGAAGACTTCTTTTACGCTGCGGTTATAATAACTGTTACCCACATTCCCATCGTCTTCTGAATATGTGTATGGCACATGTCCCTTTATGAGGTAACATGTATAACTACTTCTCGAAGATCATGGCATGCAAGCCATGTATGTAACTGTCCCTGTGTAAAGATGGTTGGCATAAAAGCCAAATAATTGTCTTGTTGGCGTAAAAGCAGAACTCTGCGTAAAACTCGATGATTCATGAATAATAGATAACCAGCGTATAAATAGCTAACTATCCTTCTTGACTTAGGTCTTGAGCATATTCTGGGCTAAATAACCTTATCACATACCTTTGCAAATATAACCAAGTAGGCGTATTTTGAGGAGATAGCATACGACGTACTCCTATAGTTAAAAATAGCCTGGTTGGCATAAAATACAAGGATGGTGATGTGAGCGTATTAGTCACAGTTTTAGCTCTCCCAGTCAAGACAAAATCTAAAGAATAGAACCAAATCTCGTGCATTAAATGCAGATATATGCCTTGAGCTCTGTACGAGAAACAACTTTTGACGTGGCGTCTGATTTTGTCTCATTTTGAGCGTAAAAACTCATTTTTGCCCATGTAGAATAGGCAGCGTATTCTTTGAATACGTAAAAATGACTTGTATTAAGAATATGTCACTAAACGACAGCCTGGGTCTCTGTGCAAAATCATCATCACAGCCGTCCTCTCGATCATCGTGCAGTACTTTTGTTAGGAGTCAGGTTCACTATTTTGTCTGACAAATTCATCCGAGGAATACGAAGTATTCCTCGTACAACTTTACGCTGCTTTAAAAATAAACATATTTTAAACTTCACGCAGGGAGGTATAGCAACCTTTTTTCGCCAAAACAGTCTTGAAGCACTGCTTTACGCGGACAGCTCTGAAAACAGCTCTGAAGCTCTGTTTTACGCGGACAGCTCTGACGATCTACTTTACGCCAAACAGCTCTGAAGCTCTGTTTTACGTGGACTGTTTTGAAGCCATATTTTACGCCATACAGCCTTGAAGCTTTGTTTTACGCGTATAGCTCTGAAGTCATATTTTATGCCACACAGCCTTAAAGCTCTGTTTTATGCGGACTTCATGTATGTTGGGGATTTTGACTGTATAATATGCGTACAATTCCCCAGCATATTTTATGCTTCTACACTACATGGATTGAGATATATAGTTAACTCATCTTGTTAGATGAATATACTTTCCCTCTAGATAAGTCAGAGAATATCATATCTGGTACATAACTGTTCTGATATGAACATGTGAATAAGAATTTACCAAAAATAATATTTCAATCCACAACTGCCTTGACAACTCTCTTTTGAATTCTTAAAATTGCCTTGAACCCCGTACTTGTATTCTATTACCTCCTTTTTGAATTCTTTATTATTGTTCTCCGTCTTCCCCTATTTCGAAAAAATAAACGCTCGTACTTGGTATAAGTTTGATACACGTAGAGTATTAGATATATCCCATAGGTCAATTACATTACTTGGTGACTATCTTTTATAATTAAGGGTATATCATACGTAATATATTTGGTGTTAAAACTTTTGAGGATTGAATAACATGATTAAATAATTTGAGAAAGTTTTCTTAAGTGTATAGCCTTATGTGATAGATGGATAAATTTTAAGTTGGGTAGAAGTTGCATTATCAACTTGAGATAAAATTTTTTTAGATTATGATCAAGTAAGATTAGCTTGAGAGATTTAAGTCATTTTAATTTTGAGAAACTTTTAGAAGAATGATTAAAATGATGAGGGTTTAATGAATTTTGAAATCTTGATATTGTGGACCAAATATTTATACCTTGAGCACATGATTTAAATTATAAATATTGAAGGTTGAATCATCGATTTAAACTTTGAGGATAAATATAGAATTTTGGACTTGAACAATTGGTGAATTAGATTTAAAATTTTATAATTTCATGATTTTAATTAAAAGTTGAAATTTGATTGTTTAATCATCTATTTGAAATATTGAGGATAAAAATTGAGTTTAAAATTTGAAAAATATGAAATTCTTAAGTTGAGAATAGGAATAAGATTTGATTAGAATTTTTATTATATAAATTCTAGAGGAGATTATGATAGTTGGAGATCGTGACGTAAAATTTGATGTGGGTTATTTAAATCTTGAAGATGTTATATGGATTTAACTTAAATTGGATGTGGATGATTTGAAAATCAAGAATAGATCATGATAGATTGAACTTTGATTTAAACAGTACTTATTTTAATTTTGAAGTCATTCCGATGGATTTGAAAAGATTTTATTATTTAAATTTTTGGAAGAGATCATGATTGACTTGCCTTATATAGGAATGTGAAGGACTTAGTAAATCATGCCTTATTTTTTTAATTTCGAGGACAAAATTATTTTAAGTTGGATAGATGGTAAACCCCCTCTCCCAAAAATAGGTATTTCGTGTGTATTTGTATTTCTTGTATTTGTTTTGGATTATTTTTTAAAATAATTAAAATCCAGAAATTAATTAGGACACTTTACCGTGGTTTGAACATTAATCATATAGGATGGCCCCAAAAGCTTTATCGTCCTTCATAGGAAGTAGCGTACAAAGGAGACACTACTTGTAGAATATTTTTGTGGCACAAAAAATTGATCCCTTGGCATTAGTATGACATTAATGTAATGATCATAGATTATGTGTTAAATTTTAGATATTTTATATATAATTTATTTATAATTATTTTTTAACCCCAACTTCCTACAATTAGCACCCCATAATTCTCCATGCCAAATTATGTAAATTTTTCTTTTGTAGGATGTGCATATTATTTACTATTACTTGTTTTATGGATAACTATTTAATTAATTACTTAGTTAATTAGATAATATAATTATTTGATTTATTGTAACTAAATAAATATATAATTATTAGTTATAAAATATTTATAAAATATTTTGGGTGTAGTATTTTGTTAAAGCTGTACAAAATAAATTTTTAGAATTTATTTGGTGTGCCAATATTATTTTTGGATTTTTAGCCTCATCTATATAAATAAATAAATATATGGTTATTAAATAATAATAATAATATTAGTGATAATAATAATAATATTAGTGATAATAATAATATTAATAATAATGATAATAATAATAAGAGTAATAATAATAGTAATAGAAGTAATAATAATAATTTTAATTATAATAATAATACTAGTGATAATAATAATAATAATATTAGTGATAATAATAATAATAATAATAATAATAATAATAATAATAATAATAATAATAATAATAATAATAAAAAGAAAAGAAAAGAAAAGAAAAGAAAAGAAAAGAAAAAAAAGAAAAGAAAAGAAAAAACAAAACGAAACAAAACAAAAACCTATACCTAACTAAATCATAACTAAACATATTCACTAAACCTATATATATACAAACCTAACTAACTACCCCCCCCCCCCCCCCCACTTAGCAAAACCTATTCCCATCCCCAGGGAACCCAGACCCGCGGCTCCCCTCTCCCTTCTCTCTATATATATATATATATATATATATATATATATATATATATATACACACAAAAAATCCTAACCCTACCCTAGCCGACGTCAGCGCCGACCATGCCTGACATTTAGAAATACCATATCGGTCATAAAATACCGCTCCGAGCACCCACCTTCTAGGTATTGTATCTTCCTCATCTGTGATTCTTTTTGCATGCGGTTTATTTATGTATGTTCACAACCTAATCCTTTAGGATTTTCATTCAAGCGGGACAAGTTTTCGTGTCCCGGATCGGTCAAAAAATCGATCAAAAAATGACCGAAAAAACTGAACAAAACAGTTCAGAATTTCGAATCCAAAACCCAATGTTCACACATAATTTGCCATCAACTTGTTTAATATTTTCAAAAACTAATTAAAGGATTTTTTTGCATATAACGAAGGATTTTTTTGTTCTTTTAGTTTTTATTAATTCGTTCGATATGTTAAATTATTCAGCCTCCAAAACGACCAAAAACTTGACTTTTAAAATATTAAAAATTGTGATACGGAGCGTGTTCCACCAAACGGGACCACCTCGTTGCATACCAATTGCAACAAAAGGCGCGTATGGTATATCTGGACGTGTGAGCTTTCGCAAAAACTGATTTGGACGTGTGTTCGCGTCGAAATCAACATGTATCCGTAAAAAATTCCCATATCATAACTTTTGTAAAATACCACGCCATTTAGTGTACGCTTGTCGGAATGCGACGAAACTTGCGCCATTGGAGTCATGGTATCACGCTGGTCCTGTGACCCAAGTTTTAACGATTCTGAGACAGTTGACCAAGCCGTCTATTTGCGGGCCCTACGATTGACTTTTAGAGCGAATTTGTGTTCGGCTCACCGGAATCCAAAATTGGACATATCGTTGAGTTCGTAATGACGTTTAGAAATTATTTGACCTATAATTTGTTCCATTTAGAGACATTTATTCTGGCACATATTTTGGTACAAAGTGGGCCACATGTGGATCCCGCTTTGACCCGAAATTATCGTTTTGCCCCTATGTCCAAATTGGACGAAAGGATAGTATTTTTTAGATATCTCGCTTATTCTGGGAACGTTGATAATATTTATTTTAACATCCGAAGATATTTATTCGGAGGCCATAGTTTCTGATCCTGTGTGCTTGACACTTGGACATTTACACTTTGCAGCTTTCTTGCCAGGCAAGTATACCTTGCCAAATTACTTTCAGTACCTTGCATACTTATTATATTTTTATATATTCATTGCATGTGTATTTTCTTTTGGTCATAATTATATACTATATATATGTCACGCCCCAGTCCCAAAATGTCGAGGGACTAGACACGTGGCAATGGCCAACAACACACACCGATGGACAAACCCAATTTAATGGATCCATCGGTGCATACTTAAGCTGTAATACAACGATCAGGGTTTACTAATCTCATCCATAGAATGAATATATCAATATCAACAAAAGGAATATAAACATCAAACATCAAGTCACAAGTAATTAAATCGGGGAACAATCTGATAATCAAGTCTGATACTGTCACGACCCGCACCCGGAGATTCGGGCACGAGTGCGTGGGTACGTCCAGCCTACGCCGCAAAGTCGGCGGTAGTACGCTGTCTAGGTCAAATCCATATTTACTAACTAGCTCATTCACAAATAACATAGGCAAGATAATAATGAGAATTGAACTTAAGATTGCAACTGAAAATAAATGTGACAACAGATTCAAATGTTTTAGTACAGGAATTCAAAATGAAATCGGGGACAAACCCGATTAATAAGATAAGAATATAAATGAAAGATAGCTACTACTAGCTACTCTGCAGCAGGGGTCTCCTGGGTGGGTTCTGGCTCCTCATAGGTATCATCAGTCCCCTCATAGGGACCATAATAAGTAGGGGCAAAGTTCTCATCATCGCCTAAAATAACGGATCCAGTCAGGAAAGGAGCAAAGTACACAATGCACAACAAGATTAAACTAAATATTCATGACAATTAACTTGAGTATCATGTTGAGAAAGTTGCATAGAAGAACATCAATATCTCAAAGTTAATGCTATAAACAGGAATATGAGAAAGCAGGAAATAAATGAGATAGGAAATGAAACTACAACAGTCAGCAAGAACTAGAGGCCCGAAGCTATCTGTGTGAACTTGTATTTATTTTAGAATACATAGTTGGCATGTAGGGGTTTATAAGGCTAATCCGGCCGTCATAGACGGCTATTAAACATGAACAATCGAGATCCGACTGAGGGTACAGTCGCGTACCAACAGCTATTAAACATGATAAGGGGAAGGGTAAACTACATGCCTTCTAGTATTCTCCCACCCGACATGAAAAGCAAGACATGAAATACAGTATCCAAGACATGAAATTCAGTATTCTAGCACTACGTATAATCATCAAGGGTACTAGTAGAGCAGGGAATTAACTATCACAATATAAAGATTAAACTTGAAGTGCAGGTACTTGCCTGTTGTTTGGATCCGATTAATTGTACTTGGGGAAATATCCAGAGATGAGCCCAGATGCTGAAATAAACATTACCATCATGCTCAGAAGATGTCAAATAGCTAGAAACGTCTGTCCTTGAGTCCAATTTGGAGACAAGGGCAAAAACGGCAGTTTCGGGTCAAAACGGGGTCCGTCGGTGGGTCCGCTTTGCACCGAAAAATGTGTCCGGGTCAAAGGTCTCCAAATTCACCAAACTTAGTGTCAACAGGTCAGGAACGCTGATACGAACTCAACAGAACTTCCAGATTTGGATTCTGATGAGCTGAACACAAAATCGCCCGTCGAGCGGGGCCTACGGGGCCCACGACACTCGATTTCGTCAACGTTCTCAGAATCGAACCAAACTTGACCCCCAGGACCAGCGTATCGCTACGAGTCCGATGGCGTAAGTTTCGTCTCGATCCGACGTATGTGCACAAAGTTAGGGTGAATTACAGAAAAGGCGGATACGGGACGATGTCCGCGGATACGCGTTGATTCCGGTGTGCATGCACACCCAAATCAGCTTCCACGAAATCTCACATGTCCGTATCGACGACGCGCACGTATCTGTGAAGACCGCACGCGACCAAGTCGTCCCGTTTGGCGGGGCGCACTCAGTTCCGGGGTGAAACAGGGTCTGGTTTTTCCTGTTTTTGGATCGCGGTGTGCGGTCGCCACAGGACGCGATGCCCCGAACGGTTTGTCCGGGCACCGAGAGGGTCATACAGGCTTCACAACACAATTTGCGGAATTGAAAACGGAGCTACGAGCAAGAAGATACACGCACCTGAACGGGATTGAAAAATCAAGAAAAATCGTGTCCGACACGACACAGGACACTGTGTCCTGTGTCCGACACAGTGGATTAGGAATTAGGGTTTAGGGAAATCCGGCGAGGATGCGGCGGGGCAGGTCGGAGGCCGAGGCGGCGCTGCTAGGGGAGGAGCGGGGGCGGCTCGGGGCGGCGCCGGTGGCTGCCGGAGCGGGCGGGGACAGCCGCTGCTGCTGGAGAAGGGGAGTCGGCGGCCGGCTGCGGGTCTGCTGCGGGGTGCCAGAGGGCTGAGGCGTCGAGGGGAGGGAGGCGAGGTCGAGGCTGAGCCGGGCGGCGGTGGCGAGGTGGTGGTGCGGGGGTTAGGCGGAGTGGCGTGGCGCCGGAGGACGCGGCGGGCGGTGCGGCGCCGGACGCGGGCTGGGGGGGGGGGACTGGGGTCAGGCGGTCGGGTCGGGTCGGGTTCGGGCAGGCGGGTCCGACCCGACCCACTAAGGCGGGGTCTGGGCGGGGTCTGGGCCCAATGGGCCGGGCCGGGCTGAGATTCAATAATAATGATAATAATAAATCAATTAATTAATTAATTAAATAGTTTTAGGTGATTTAAAAATAGGTCCGGGGTCCAATAAATTCCGAGAAAATTATCCTAAGTCCAGTTTTCCATTTTACACCCAAAAATATTATTTTCATAATATTTTAATATTATTTATTACCAACTAAAAATTATTTATTAATTAAAAACCTTGATTTTAATTACAGAAAATTCCCAGAAAATTCCAGAAAATTGTAAAAAATCCCAATTTAAAATTCTTGCAAAATCTGGGGGTTTACAATCTACCCAACTTATAAAAATTTCGTCCTCAAAATTTAAAATTAAGCCATAATCCTTCACGTATCTCAATCGCAATCTCCTTGCGAAAATTTAAATCCTAATCATGTCCACTGCAACCACTTCATGATTAAGGTGACTACTATTCCAATCAGAAATTCAATTTATGGTTATTACTTCTTACTTCCTCAAATTACCCACAGGCAGGTTTTAGATTAAGTCCATGTAGCATTTTCAAGATTTGCACATGACTTTGCCTCACGATTTTAATTATCATAATTTCCTCTAGAAGTGATTCGAGTTCAACAATATTCCCATTCAAGATGGTATGCTTCAAAATTTTAAATTTCATTCATCTCCTCAATAATCCAACTAGGTAGTCCAACCACCAATTCGTAATTTGTAATTCAAATCATCAAATTGAAAAAAATGTAGTCCACCCATGTTCAAGTCTGAAATTCTATAGTTTTATCTTCCAAATTCAAATTGATGATTTTACCTTCATTATTCAAAATTTAAATCATGTAACTAAGGTACAACTATTGGGTCCTCGATATCAATTCATTAATCATTTTAGTCACTCCTCTAAATTTTCAAAATTATAATGGCTTGCTTCTTCCAATCTAACCTTACTCGGTCAAGATCTAAAAGACATTCCTCCCGAGTTGACGAATGCGTTGCTACCCAACTTAGAGTTTACCCATTCATCACAAAAGACTATATACCTTAAGAAAAATATTCCTTAATATGTTTACCTATGTTCATTCAATCCTCGAACTTCAACGCCGATCATGATATGTCCTCAATTACGAAAGTTAATCCTCAAGTATGTGATCAGCCTATGTGGCATATCCAGTACTATCTATGTACTAACTTATACCAGGCACGAGATTTCGTCTTTCCGAAATAAGGGAAGACGAAGATCAATAATAAAGAGTTCAAGGGTGGGGTGATAGAAAAGAAATATCGGGGTCAAGGCGTTTTAAAGTATTCAGGTGAGAATTGTCAAGCGATTGTGGATTGAATCCTATCTCGGTAATTCCTATTCACATGCTCGTATTAATTCAGTTATGCTCAGACATGTCTAGGGCAGGTATACTAGTCAACTGTATATCTCAATCCACGCAAAGTAGTGCGAAGGGCGAACCAAATGCACTAAGGTTGATCAGACCGTAATACATTGATTCTGAGTAGACAATTATATTAGTGTGTCGACCCACTAATACATATGTCATGAACAAGCTTGATAAAAGGATAAGCTTGCAAAACTAGGCTATAAAATAGCAGCATAAGTCAAGTACAGCAAAATGAAGTGCGCTAGATGGTGTTGAAAGAAGATACAATTTATTTAAGTTCACAAACAACCTACATTAAGCAAAATAACAAAAAATTCTACAAACTCTACAGTTATCAGATATAAAAGCATACCAGGTTATTAGCAAGTTTAAAATTTACTAGGTTGGGGCTGAGGTCACGAACCAATGGGCACGAGCTAAACAATACTAGGAACGGTATCTACAAATCACTTACGCGCATTAATTGCTCCAAGAGTCTGCACGTTCTCCACGGTCATGCTGGTAGAGCATCTCGTGGTGATCTTGTAGGAACCTCGTCGCTTGCTGGTAGATCTTTTACTCTGCATCCAAAATAAACGATAAAGGCGCACAGGAATCAAGGCAGGATGTAAGTCAATAAAGTGATTCGAAGCCGGTATGAATATCAAGAATGATTCAATTAAGTGGATGAGCTTTTCCTAAAATTCTCAATTCTTATTGCAGGCCTGTTCGGTCCCTAAGTTGAAACCGAACAACTTAGTCGTTGACCTGCATGGGCCACCACAAAAACATGTCATGACCCGCACCCGGAGATTCGGGCACGAGTGCGTGGGTACGTCCAGCCTACGCCGCAGAGTCGGCGGTAGTACGCTGTCTAGGTCAAATCCATATTTACTAACTAGCTCATTCACAAATAACATAGGCAAGATAATAATGAGAATTGAACTTAAGATTGCAACTGAAAATAAATGTGACAACAGATTCAAATGTTTTAGTACAGGAATTCAAAATGAAATCGGGGACAAACCCGATTAATAAGATAAGAATATAAATGAAAGATAGCTACTACTAGCTACTCTGCAGCAGGGGTCTCCTGGGTGGGTTCTGGCTCCTCATAGATATCATCAGTCCCCTCATAGGGACCATAATAAGTAGGGGCAAAGTTCTCATCATCGCCTAAAATAACGGATCCAGTCAGGAAAGGAGCAAAGTACACAATGCACAACAAGATTAAACTAAATATTCATGACAATTAACTTGAGTATCATGTTGAGAAAGTTGCATAGAAGAACATCAATATCTCAGAGTTAATGCTATAAACAGGAATATGAGAAAGCTGGAAATAAATGAGACAGGAAATGAAACTACAACAGTTAGCAAGAACTATAACGAGGCCCGAAGCTATCTGTGTGAACTTGTGTTTATTTTAGAATATATAGTTGGCATATAGGGGTTTATAAGGCTAATCCGGCCGTCATAGATGGCTATTAAACATGAACAATCGAGATTCGGCTGAGGGTACAGTCGCGTACCTACAGCTATTAAACATGATAAGGGGAAGGGTAAACTACATGCCTTCTAGTATTCTCCCATCCGACATGAAAAGCAAGACATGAAATACAGTATCCAAGACATGAAATTCAGTATTCTAGCACTATGTGTAATCATCAAGGGTACTAGTAGGGCAGGGAATTAACTATCACAATATAAAGATTAAACTTGAAGTGCAGGTACTTGCCTGTTGTTTGGATCCGATTAATTGTACTTAGGGAAATATCCAGAGATGAGCCCAGATGCTGAAATAAATATTACCATCACGCTTAGAAGATGTCAAATAGCTAGAAACGTCTGTCCTTGAGTCCAATTTGGAGACAAGGGCAAAAACGGCAGTTTCGGGTCAAAACTGGGTCCGTCGGTGGGCCCGCTTTGCACCAAAAAATGTGTCCGGGTCAAAGGTCTCCAAATTCACCAAACTTAGTGTCAACAGGTCAGGAACGCTGATACGAACCCAACGAAACTTCCAGATTTGGATTCCGATGAGCTGAACACAAAATCGCCCGTCGAGCGGGGCCTGCGGGGCCCACGACACGCGATTTCGTCAACGTTCTCAGAATCGAACCAAACTTGACCCCCAGGACCAGCGTATCGCTACGAGTCCGATGGCGCAAGTTTTGTCTCGATCCGACGTGTGTGCACGAAGTTAGGATGAATTGCAGAAAATGCGGATACGGGACGATGTCCGCGGATACGCGTTGATTCCGGTGTGCACGCACACCCGAATCAGCTTTCACGAAATCTCACACGTCCGTATCGACGACGCGCACGTATCTGTGAAGACCGCACCCGACCAAGTCGTCCTGTTTGGCGGGGCGCACTCAGTTCCGGGGTAAAACAGGGTCTGGTTTTTCCTGTTTTTGGATCGCGGTGTGCGATCGCCACAGGACGCGATGCCCCGAGCGGTTTGTCCGGGCACCGAGAGGGTCATACAGGCTTCACAACGCAACTTGCGGAATTGAAAACGGAGCTACGAGCAAGAAGATACACGCACCTGAACGGGGTCGAAAAACCAAGAAAAATCGTGTCCGACACGACACAGGACACTGTGTCCTGTGTCCGACACAGTGGATTAGGAATTAGGGTTTAGGGAAATCCGGCGAGGATGCGGCGGGGCCGGCCGGAGGCCGAGGCGGCGCTGCTGGGGGAGGAGCGGGGGCGGCTCGGGGCGGCGCCGGCGAGGGCGGGCACGGCGCCGGCGGCTGCCGGAGCGGGCGGGCACGGCGCCGGCGGCTGCCGGAGCGGGCGGGGACAGCCGCTGCTGCTGGAGAAGGGGAGTCGGCGGCCGGCTGCGGGTCTGCTGCGGGGTGCCGGAGGGCTGAGGCGTCGAGGGGAGGGCGGCGAGGTCGAGGCTGAGCCGGGCGACGGTGGCGAGGTGGTGGTGCGGGGGTTAGGCGGAGCGGCGTGGCACCGGAGGACGCGGCGGGCGGTGCGACGCCGGACGCGGGCTGGGGGTGGACTGGGTTCAGGCGGTCGGGTCGGGTCGGGTTCGGGCAGGCGGGTCCGACCCGACCCGCTAAGGCGGGGACTGGGCCGGGTCTGGGCCCAATGGGCCGGGCCGGGCTGAGATTCAATAATAATGATAATAATAAATCAATTAATTAATTAATTAATTAAATAGTTTTAGGTGATTTAAAAATAGGTCCGGGGTCCAATAAATTCCGGGAAAATTACCCTAAGTCCAGTTTTCCATTTTACACCCAAAAATATTATTTTCATGATATTTTAATATTATTTATTGCCAACTAAAAATTATTTATTAATTGAAAATCTTGATTTTAATTACAGAAAATTCCCAGAAAATTCCAAAAAATTACGAAAAATCCCAATTTAAAATTCTTGCAAAATCTGGGGGTTTACAGATACCATTGTTCATTTAAACAAGAATATAATGAACATCACAAACTGAGTATGGAAGAAACATATAATGAGGAAAATCTATGGCTATCACCTAGTCCTCGGTTCCTGGTTCTGCTCCACTGTATGCACCTGATTCTGCTTCTGCTCCTGCTAATTATCCTGTCCCATATACCTCAGCGTAGATCTCGTCTGCTAATCCTAGGGACATAATCCGGATCCACGTCCTCAGGGGACATAGCAAGGTATAAAATAACTCATGCCAAAATAAATGCAGTGCAGCAATAAATGAAATAATAGGGTAAACTATATAACCATATATGTGAAATACAAGTTGAGAGCAACACTAGAACTTAGGCTGAGACCACTACAAGCTCTGTGTCTGGGAGCCGGTAGTAGTTATACTATTTAGTTTACTATGTAGTTTACTATGTAGTGATATATATATATATATATATATATATATATATATATATATATATATATATAAAATTAGCCTGTAGCCTATGTGTCTCTCCCCACCCAATGAAATCACACATCTCATGTCCATGACACGCAAGATCAAAACTAATGCAGCAAGTCATATAATGATCTAAGAATATAATGTCTATATCATAAAACCTATATACTATACAGAATCACCATGAATATCTCAGGAAGATTCTGTCTCATGATTTGTGTCAGGTGTCCTGGGTTATGGTGTACTTGATAAGACAAGTACGGGAATGTAAAGGGTCTCGGTATCCATGTCTAGGTGGTGTTACACAACTCCGCGTACGATGTTGGCACCCAACTATTAATCGGACGCTAAGTAAGTCACACGGTCCTAGGTTTAAGCATGTACAACAAATATTTATGTCAAGGAAATAAGTAGCAAAAACTGCAGGATTTGGCAATGTACACTTGCCTGGGGTTCTGGCTCCAACTGTAGCTCTGACTTCAGCGGGATTTGCAGGTACTCATCCGGTTGCTGAAATAGTCATCACAATTAGATCCAGAAAATATCAAATAGATAAAAATGCCTGTCCTTGAGTCCAATTTGGACACAGGGGCAAAAATGATATTTTCATGTTCAAACGGGGTCCACAAGTGGGCCGCTTTGCACCAAAAAACGTGTCAGAACAAAGGGTCTCCAAATTCGTCTAACTTAGTGACAACAAGTCAGGAACGATGATACGAACCCAACGGAACTTCCAGAATTTGATTCCGATGAGCCGATCACAAAATCGCCCGTCAAGTGGAGCCAGTAGGGCCCACGATACGCAATTTTGTCAACATTCTCAGAATCGAACCAAACTTGGATCACCGGATGAACGTATTGCTACGAGTCTGAGGTACAAGTTTTGTTTCGATCCGACGTGTGTACACTAAGTTACAGCAAGATTCAGAACAGGCGGATACGGGGCATTGTCGGTGGATACGCGTTAATTTCGGTGTGCACGCACATCGAAATCAACTTCTGCAAAATCCCACACGTCCGTATCAACGACGCGCACATTTCGGTGATGACCGCACGCGACCAAGTCATCCCGTTTGGTGGGGCGTACTCAGTTCCGGGGTAAAACATGGTGTTGGTTTTCTTGTTTTTGGATCGCGGTTTGCGATCGCCATAGGACGCGATGCACCGAGCGGATTGCACGGGCATTGAGAGGATCATGCAGGGTTGGCGTTGCAACAGACGGAACAGAAAATGGGTTAGCGAGAAGAGAGAACGGGTTACCTGAACAGGGCTCCGTGAAATCGAGATTTTTGTGTGTCGTCTCGACACGAGCTGAGTCGTGTCCGGGCCGTATCCTGGCTAGGTTAGGGTTTTTGGGGGTACTGTGTTCGGCCTAGGGTTCACTGCTGGGGCGTCGCCAAAGGGAGGCGGCTCGGCCTAGGGCTACTGGTCGTAGTCGGCGGCTCGGGTGCGGCAGGGGCATGGTCAGGCGGCGCCGGTGGTGGCTCAGGCAGAGCAGCAACTTGGGTCGTGCTGGAGTCGGGCTCTACGGGGTGGCGAGGTCGAGGGCGAGGGCAGAGCTGCTGGAGCTGGCCGGAGATGGGCGGCTGCTGGAGTCGGGTGGTCGTGAGGTGGTTCGGGTGCTTGGTGGGCGGAGATGGCTGGAGGCAGGAACGGAAAACTCGGGGCCGGCTGCGGGTTTAAATAGAGGGGGAAAGGGAGGTAGATCGTCGAAGGTTGCCGGAATAGGAAGGGGAAGGGTCCTGGCGTTGAGGGGAGGTGAAGAGGGATGGTCTCCGGCGGCCACGGCGGCAGAAACGGCCGCCGGAGAAGAAGAGTCGGGGAAGATGAAAGAATTGGGGGTTGGGTTTCCAAACGGGTCGGGTCGGGTCTTAAGCGGATCGGGTCGAACTCGGATACGACCCGCTAAGATTGGGTTGGGTTAGTTCAAATAAACCCGGTTCGGTTCTGCAGTTTGGTTTGGTTTAATTTGGTTCAAGTGAACCGGGTTCAGTGTTTAATTATACAATAGTTTTTAGGACTTTAAAAATGTTTCCGGGGTCCAATAAATTTCAGAAAAATTATCCTATGCCTAGTTTTTCATTTTATAACCGAAAATATTATTTTCATAATATTTTTATATTATTTAACATCATTTAATAATTAAAATACCTTAGTTTAATTGGAAAAAAATCTCAAAAAATTACAGAAAATTGTGAAAAATTCCCAATTAAATTTTTTTAAAAATCAGGGAGTTTACAATCTACTCCCCTTAAGAGGATTGCGTTCTCGCAATCAAAGAATAACCGATCAACAGAGATGACACGGTTGTAAACCTTTTCTAAGTGCATTACTATCAAGAAGAATCAAAGTTAAGGTGTAGGAATAACACATAGGGAAAATCATTTTCCTAAGCGATGGAAGTTATGAAATTTTCCGAATGAAGGAAATCTAGAAAATTACAGTTTTAGAAAACCAGGTTATCCTTTATAAAACATATTAGGTTATCACTAGGTTAATAATTATTAGCAAGTTTTAAAATTACTAGGTGAAGGCTAGGGTCACGAACCAACAGGCACGAACTAAAGCAAATCTAGAAACGAGATAGCAACAAAAACTTACGCGCATTAGCTAATCCATGATTCTGCACGTTCTCTAAGGTCATCGTCAGGGCTTGTCCGCGTCCTTGCAGTCGATTCCTCTGCTGCTGCTGGACCTGCTAGAAGAGTGTTGATCTACTTGATTGACTTGTTGAGTTTATTGACATCTATCTTCTGGTGTCACTTCATCTTCGTGGGTGACCACAGCACCTTATGTTGTTCCTGCAGGAGTCTCATTGCTTGATTGTGATTCCATTACTCTGCATTCAAAATAAACTATAAAAGATGCACAGGAATCAAGACAGGATGCAAGTCAAGAAATTGATTCGAATCCGATATAGATATCAAGAACGATTCAAGCAAGTGGATGAGATCCTAATAACTTATCCTATTCTTATTGCAGGCCTGTTCGGTCCCTAAGTTGAAACCAAATAATTTAGTCGTTGACCTGCATGGGCCACCACAAAAACTATGTCACGCCCCAGTCCCAAAATGTCGAGGGACTAGACATGTGGCAATGGCCAGCAGCACACACCGATGGACAAACCTAATTTAATGGATCCATCGGGGCATACTTAAGCTGTAATATAACGATCAGGGTTTACTAATCTCATCCACAGAATGAATATATCAATATCATCAAAAGGAATATAAACATCAAACATCAAGTCACAAGTAATTAAATCGGGGAACAATCCGATAATCAAGTCTGATACCATTGTTCATTTAAACAAGAATGTAAAGAACATCACAAACTGAGTATGGAAGAAACATATACTCAAGAAAATCTATGGCAATCACCTAGTCCTCGGTTCCTGGTTCTGCTCCACTGTATGCACCTGATTCTGCTTCTGCTCCTGCTAATGCTCCTGTCCCGTATACCTCGGGGTAGATCTCGTCGGTTAATCCTGGGGACATAATCCGGATCCAGGTCCTCAGGGGACATAGTAAGGTACAAAATAACTCATGCCAAATTAAATGCAGTGCAACAATAAATGAAACAATAGGGTAAACTATATAACCATCTATGTGAAATGCAAGTTAAGAGCAACACTAGAACTTAGGCTGAGACCACTACAAGCTCTGTGTCTGGGAGCTGGTAGCAGTTATACTATGTAGTTTACTATATAGTTTACTATGTAGTGATATATATATATAAAATCAGCCTGTAGCCTGTGTGTCTCTCCCCACCCAATAAAATCATACGTCTCATGTCCATGACACGCAAGATCAAAACTAATGCAGCAAGTCATATAATGATCTAAGAATATAATGTCTATGTCATAAAACCTGTATCCTATACAGAATTACCATGAATATCTCAGAAAGATTCTGTCTCATGATTTTTGTTAGGTGTCCTGGGTTATGGTGTACTTGATAAGACAAGTACGAGAATGTAAAGGGTCTCGGTATCCATGTCTAGGTGACGTTACACAACTCCGCGTACGTTGTTGGCACCAGACTATTAATCGGACGCTAAGTAAGTCATACGGTCCTAGGTTTAAGCATGTACAACAAATATATATTTCAAGGAAATAAGTAGCAAAAACTGCAGGATTTGGCAAGGTACACTTGCTTGGGGTTCTGGCTCCAACTGTAGCTCTGACTTCAGCGGGATTTATAGGTACTCCTCCGGTTGCTGAAATAGTCATCACCATCAGATTCAGAAAATATCAAATAGGTAGAAACGCCTGTCCTTGAGTCCAATTTGGACACAGGGGCAAAAATGATATTTTCAGGTCCAAGCGGGGTCCACTTATAGGCCGCTTTGCACCGAAAAATGTGTCAGAACAAAGAGTCTCCAAATTCGTCCAATTTAGTGTCAACAAGTCAGAAACGATGATACGAACCCAATGGAACTTCCAGAATTGGATTCCGATGTGCCGATCACAAAATCGCCCGTCAATTGGAGCCTATGGGGCCCACGATACGCGATTTTGTCAACGTTCTCAGAATCGAACCAAACTTGGGTCACAGGATGATCATCGGGAACCCGGGCAGTCTTCAGGAGTCTCTCGACATTCTCTATCCACTCATCAGCGTAGAGAATGCCCTCAGTTCCATAGAATTCCAGAGGCCTAAGGTTCTTGAAGTCTTTAGCACTCCCTGGCCTCTTGAGTGACGACTCCTGGGGTTTAAGAGCTTCTGAGAGGCTGGTCCGCAGAAGTGCCGTCTGTTCTTTCTGGGATTCCACTAATCCCTGGAATACTCCTATTAGCTGTGCCCCATCTAAGGTAACTGCCGGGACAGATGGGGGCGGCGGGAGTGCAAGAGTCTCGGGCACATTCGGCTCAGCTGGTTCTGATGTGCCTCCTACTGTGTTCCTGGTCTGGACCATTCTGAAAGATTAAGGGATAGGAAGATCAGAATAGAATACTTGGAAATCAAGGGCGATAGAAAAAAATTGAGCAGCAATGATATCAAGAATTGAAATAAGGACGCTATATTGTGAATGAGCTTTTCCTAGAATCCTCAATTTTATTCCATACCCTGTCCTAGGGTATTACCCTATTTTAGGATAGGACCTGCATGGGCCACCATAAAAACGTGTCACGACCCGCACCCGGAAGTTCGGGCACGAGTACGTGGGTACGTCCAGCCTACGCCGCAGAGTCGGCGGTAGTACGCTGTCTAGGTTAATCCATAATCGCTAACTAATCTAACTCATTCACAATTTAACATAGGCAAGATAAAATGAGAATAGAAACTTAAGATTTGCAAACTGAAATAAATGTGACAGCAATTCAAATGTTTAATACAGAAACTCCAAATGAAATCGGGGACAAACCCGATTAAATAAGATAGAAAACAGAATAAAAGATAGCTAAAACTAGCTACTCCGCAGCAGGGGTCTCCTGGGTGGGTTCTGGCTCCTCATAGGTATAATCTGTACCCTCATAAGGACCATAATAAGTAGGGGCAAGATCCTCATCATCGCCTAAAACAACAGATCCAGTCAGGAAAGGAGCAAAGTACACAGTACACAACAAGGTTAAACTAAATATTTATGACAATTAAATATTGAATATCAATGTTAAGAAAATTGCATAAAAGAATGTCAATGTCTCAGAGTCACAACTATAAGCAGGAATATGAGAAAACAGAAGTAAATGAGCAGGAAATAAAACTATCACGATCAGCAATAAACATGACCAGAAACTATCTGTATGAAACTTGAGTTTGTTTTTAGAATACTTAGTTGGCATGTAGGGGTTTATAAGGCTAATCCGGCCGTCATAAACGGCTATTATTCACGAATAATCGAGATCCGACTGATGGACAGTCGTGTACCAACAACTATTATTCACGACAAGGGGAAGGGTAAACTACATGCCTTTCAGTATTCTCCCACCCGACATGATAACAAGACATGAACTAATATATTCAAGACATGAAAATCCAGCATTTCTGTCACTAGGTGTAATCATCAAGGTTACTAGAAAAGCAGGAATTTAATTATCACAATATAATTAGATTTAACTTGAAGTGCAGGTACTTGCCTGTTGTTTGGATCTGTTTAACTTGGCTCTTGGGGGAAATTTCCACAGATGAGTCCAAAAGCTGAAATAGACATTACCATCGTGCTCAGAAGATGTCAAATAGCTAGAAACGCCTGTCCTTGGGTCCAATTTGGAGACAAGGGCAAAAACGGCAGTTTCGGGTCAAAACGGGGTCCGCCGTTGGGCCCGCTTTGCACCGAAAAACGTGTCCGGGTCAAAGGTCTCCAAATTCACCAAACTTAGTGTCAACGGGTCAGGAATGCTGATACGAACCCAACGGAACTTCCAGATTTGGATTCCGATGAGCCGAACACAAAATCGTCCGTCGAGCGGGGCGAAACAGGGTCTGGTTTTCCTGTTTTTGGATCGCGGTGTGCGATCACCACAGGACGCGATGCCCCGAACAGTTTGTCCGGACACCGAGAGGGTCATACAGGCTTCACAACGCAATTTGCAGAATTGAAAAAGGAGCTACGAGGCGAAAGTTACACGCACCTGAAGGGGACCCGAAAACAGGGTCAAAATCGAGTCCGAGTCGTGTCGGACACTGTGTCCTGTGTCCGACACAGCACAGTGATTAGGGCTAGGGTTTGGTCGGGAAATGGCCGTGGACGGCGGAGGACGGCGGCTGGACGGTCGGCGAGGGCGGGGGACTGGTCGCCGGAGAGAGGCGCGGCGTCCACGGGGGCGGCGGCGGCGCTAGGCGGCCGGCAGCGGCGGCTGCGGCTGCTGCTGCTGCTGCTGGGTTGCTGACGGCGTCGGGGACGGCGGAGCGGGGCGCCGGAGGGGGAGGCGACGGTCGGCGGGGCACGGCGAGGAGGCTGCGGCCGGTGGCGGAGCTCGGGGAGCGGCGGGTTGCGGGTCTAGGGTTACGGCGAGGGAGTGGGGAAATACGGCCGGGGCTGCGGGGTTTAAATAGGGGCGTGAGGCGGTTGCGGCAGCCGGCGAAGGCGGGGGCGAGGGGGACGTGGGCCGCGGGGAGCGGCGCAGCGCGCGGGGGCCGGCGCTGCGCGCGGAGGGCGGCCGGAGGACGCGGGACGTGGGGGAGGGGACAGGGTCGTGCGGGCGGGTCGGGGACGCGGCGGGTTGCGGGTCGGGTCTGACCCGACCCGACCCGATAGGGCGGGGCTGGGCTAGCGGGCCGGGCTGCGGCCCAACGGGCCGCGGGCCGGAAAAAGAAAAGAAAAATAAAATAATAAATAGTAATAATAATAATAAAAATAATTATTTAATTTAATTAATTAATTAGAAAAATTGTTTTTAGGCATTTAAAAATAGTTCTGGGGCCCAGAAAAATCCAGAAAAATTACCCTAAGTCCAGTTTTCCATTTTACACCCAAAAATATTATTTTCATGACATTTTAATATTATTTATTGCTAATTTAAAATCATTTATTAATTGAAAATCTTGATTTTAATTACAAAAAATTCACAGAAAATTCCAGAAAATTGGGAAAAATCCAAGATTTAATATTTTGAAAATTCAGGGGGTTTACAACCTACCCAACTTACAAAAATTTCGTCCTCGAAATTTAAGAATAACAAGGCACGAACAGAGAAGACTGGAAAATAAAATACAATATACCTCAGGTTTCAAAAAGATAGGGGTATCGCTCTCTAATCTCGTCTTCACGCTCCCAGGTGGATTCGCCGGGAGAATGATGCTTCCAAGCTACGCGAACCAGGGAGATAACTTGGTTCCGTAGGACTTTCTCCGAGCGATCCAGGATCTCCACGGGTTGCTCTTGGTAAGTCAGACTTGGGCCTACTTCGAGCTCCGAGTGATCCAAAATGTGGCTGGGGTCTGACACGTACTTCCTCAGCTGCGACACGTGAAAGACGTTATGTACTCCATCCAGAGAGGGTGGCAATGCCAGTCGGTATGCCACTTCTCCGATCTTCTCCTGTATGCCAAAAGGTCCAATAAATCTTGGGCTGAGTTTTCCACTCCTTCCGAACCTAATGGTGCCACGTGTCGGGGAAATCTTTAAGAATACCAGCTCTCCAACCTTTAACAAGGTCATAATCAAGTCTTAGTTCCAATAATAAAATGTTTAAATTGACTTGAATTTTATAAATTTAATTACCTCAAATTCCAAGGGCCTTCGGTGGCTATTTGCCCAATGTCGTTGCCTGTCTTGAGCCACTCGAAGTCTGTCCCTTATTTGCTTTACCTTCTCAGCTGAATCGATCACCATCTCTGGTCCTAGCAGGGCTCTTTCTCCAACGTCGTCCCATGATAGCGGGGTACGACATCTTCGTCCATACAGAGCTTCAAATGGAGTCATCTCGATGCTGGCTTGGTAACTGTTATTATAAGAGAACTCCACCAGGTGTAGGTAGTCTTCCCAAGATCCTCCAAAATCCAGAACACATGTACGGAGCATATCTTCAAGTGTCTGGATTGTACGTTCCGATTGACCATCGGTTTGGGGATGATAAGCGGTGCTGAATTTGAGTTGAGTCCCCAAGCTGGCTTGTAAGCTCTTCCAGAAGTGAGAGGTGAATCTTGAATCTCTGTCGGAGACAATGCTTACCGGAACCCCATGTAGCTTAACAATATGTCTGATATATAGATCTGCCAGCTTCTCTGTAGATAGCCCTACTTTGAAAGGTAGAAAATGTGCAGACTTGGTCAGTCTATCTACTATCACCCAGATTGCATCCTTTCCACTAGGTGTCCTTGGAAGTCCGGAAACAAAATCCATTGTGATATGTTCCCACTTCCACTCCGGAATGGGTAGTGGTTGAAGCAATCCTCCAGGTCTTTGCCTCTCAGCCTTAACCTGTTGGCACACTAAACAGCGGAATACGAACCTGGATACTTCTCTCTTCATGCCATGCCACCAAACATGCATCCTCAGGTCCTTGTACATCTTGTTGGCTCCTGGATGTATGGAGTATTGCGATCTGTGCGCCTCTTGCATAATTTCTTCCCTTATGTCTCCTTGAGGTACACATAATCTATCGCCATGCCTCAGTGACCCATCTTCATGAATTCTGAATTCTTCTACTAATCCGGCTTGCACTTGACCTCGAAGACTTCGCAGGCCTTCATCTTGAAATTGAGTCTCCTTGATTTTATCTATTAAAGTAGACTGAATCTGCAAGTTCATCATTTGGCCTTCTTTTCCTGGGATAATTACTTCAATACCCAGACTTTCCAGGTCCTCGAGCAAGTGCCGGTTCAAAGTCAAGTGCATCGCCATAGGATACCTGCTTAGAGCATCAGCAACCACATTGGCCTTTCCAGGATGATATTGAAGGTTGATATCAAAATCTTTCATTAGTTCCAGCCACCTTCTTTGCCTCATGTTCAGCTCTTTCTGGGTGAAGATGTATTTTAGACTTTTATGATCTGTAAATATTTCCACCCTTTCTCCATAAAGATAATGTTTCCATAATTTAAGAGCAAAAATGACAGCTGCCAACTCTAGATCATGAGTTGGATAGTTCTTTTCATGTGGTCGAAGCTGTCTAGAGGCATATGCTATTACTTTCTTATTCTGCTCCAGTACACAACCTAGACCTTTTCCAGAAGCATCACTATAAATAGCGAAACCTCCGGTTCCGGAAGGTAAGGTCAGAATAGGGGCAGAAGTCAGTCTTTTCTTCAATTCCTCAAAGGCACGTTGACATTCATCAGTCCAAGTGAACTCTTCATCCTTTCTTGTTAATTTTGTCATGGGTTCAGCAATCCTAGCAAAGTCCTTCACAAACTTCCGATAGTAACCAGCTAGTCCCAGGAAGCTTCTAATCTCTGCTACAGAGTTCGGAGTGGGCCAGGATTCTACTGCAGCTATCTTCTTAGGGTCTACTGCTATTCCATCTCCAGTCACAACATGTCCCAAGAATTCTACTTTGTCTAGGAAGAAAGCACATTTGGATAATTTTCCATAAAGTTTTTCCTTCCTCAAAGTCTCCAATGCTAACCTCAAATGTTCTTCATGTTCTTCGGGAGTCTTGGAGTAGATCAAAATATCATCAATGAAGACCACTACAAATTTGTCTAGGTATGGCTGGAACACTCTGTTCATTAAATTCATAAAAACTGCTGGAGCATTCGTCAACCCGAACGGCATCACTAAGAATTCGTAATGTCCGTTCCGGATATTGAAAGCAGTTTTAGGGATGTCTTCTTTCCTTACCCTTACTTGGTGGTAACCAGACCTTAAATCAATCTTGGAAAATACCCGAGCTCCACTCAACTGATCAAATAAGTCATCTATCCTGGGCAGGGGATACTTATTCTTAATTGTTAAGGCATTCAAGGCCCTATAGTCAATACACATTCTGGATGTTCCGTCCTTCTTGGGCACAAATAGTATTGGAGCTCCCCAGGGTGAGACACTAGACCTAATGAACCCTTTGTCTTCTAGCTCCTTAATTTGTTCATTAAGTTCTATTATCTCATTCTTGTTGATTCTGTAGGGATTCTGAGATACTGGTGCTGCTCCTGGTACTAAGTCAATGGAGAATTCAACTTCTCGGTCTGGGGGTAAGCCTGGGAGGTCCTCAGGGAAGACATCAAGGTATTCAGATATGATAGGTGGCAGTTCTTCTGTTACTAGGGCTCCACAAATTTTGTTATTACCCATTTCTCTAGAACCTCTAGCAAATTTAAATTCTGGCTTGCCAGGGGGTCTGAAGATTACACTGCCTCTGTGACAGTCTATTGTGGCATGATGTTGACTTAACCAATCCATACCCAGTATAATGTCAAAACTGGGCACTGGCATTACAAGTAGTCTAGCATACAGTTCTCTTCCACATAATGTGATAGGACAATTGTTACAAGCATCACTAACCGGAATGATTCCTCCACCGGTAATAATCTTATAACAATTCCTAAGGGGTTTAGTGCTTAAGCTATGCTTCATAAGAAATTCTACTGACATGAATGAATGTGAAGCTCCAGAGTCAAATAAAGTAATAGCTGGTATTGAATTTATAAGCACAGAACCTGTGATCACGTCAGCTGTGGCTTCCGTTTCTTCCAAAGTCATTGCATAAGCACGGCCTTGCTGCGGTGCACCCCTCTGTTGCTGCTGTTGGTGCTGAGCAAAGCGTTGTTGTTGAGTTGGAAGCGGGGGTCCCCTCTGTTGTGCTGCTGGGGGCCTGGCCTGGGCTGGAGCCTTTGATGCAGCCGGACGCCCTTGAGCAACAGGACAGTCCCTCAATTGATGTGCTGGGGAACCACAATAGAGGCAAGCACCTAGCCTCTTCCTACAGTCTTGCCAAGTGTGGCCTGGTTTTTGGCAATAGTTGCAAGGGGGAGCTCGCTGGTTCTGTCCTTGAGCCTGGGGTGCTGGAGCTCGAGGGGGAGGACGCTGATTTTGCTGCGGGGCCCTCTGCTGTTGTTGTTGTTGAAAAGGGCGTTTGTTGGGTCCCGCATTTCCAGTATCTCTTTCTCGCTTCAGTTTATGCCCCATGTCTCTCTCAACGCCTTGAGCCACGCTCAAGATCTCCTCATAGGTGCGAGCTCGGCTGGTGGTGACAGCGAGGCGAATGTCCGGAGATAGCCCCTTCTTGAATCTTCGGGCTCTGTCCTCCGGGGTACGAACCATGTACTCCGCAAAGTGGCTTAACCTGCTAAATTCAGCAGTATATTCATCAACAGACATGTTACCTTGTTCCAGTCTCTCGAATTGGCTTTCGAGAGCTTCCCGAGCCACTTCGGGGTAGAATTTCTCCTTGAATAGCCTCTTGAAGTCCTCCCAGGTGACGTCGGGAGCAGATAGTTGGGGTTCATCTCTGAACCAGGTTCGAGCAATGTCGAACAGTTGCAGGCTTGCGGATTCCACTTTGAGATCATCGGGAACCCGGGCAGTCTTCAGGAGTCTCTCGACATTCTCTATCCACTCATCAGCGTAGAGAATGCCCTCAGTTCCATAGAATTCCAGAGGCCTAAGGTTCTTGAAGTCTTTAGCACTCCCTGGCCTCTTGAGTGACGACTCCTGGGGTTTAAGAGCTTCTGAGAGGCTGGTCCGCAGAAGTGCCGTCTGTTCTTTCTGGGATTCCACTAATCCCTGGAATACTCCTATTAGCTGTGCCCCATCTAAGGTAACTGCCGGGACAGATGGGGGCGGCGGGAGTGCAAGAGTCTCGGGCACATTCGGCTCAGCTGGTTCTGATGTGCCTCCTACTGTGTTCCTGGTCTGGACCATTCTGAAAGATTAAGGGATAGGAAGATCAGAATAGAATACTTGGAAATCAAGGGCGATAGAAAAAAATTGAGCAGCAATGATATCAAGAATTGAAATAAGGACGCTATATTGTGAATGAGTTTTTCCTAGAATCCTCAATTTTATTCCATACCCTGTCCTAGGGTATTACCCTATTTTAGGATAGGACCTGCATGGGCCACCATAAAAACGTGTCACGACCCGCACCCGGAAGTTCGGGCACGAGTACGTGGGTACGTCCAGCCTACGCCGCAGAGTCGGCGGTAGTACGCTGTCTAGGTTAATCCATAATCGCTAACTAATCTAACTCATTCACAATTTAACATAGGCAAGATAAAATGAGAATAGAAACTTAAGATTTGCAAACTGAAATAAATGTGACAGCAATTCAAATGTTTAATACAGAAACTCCAAATGAAATCGGGGACAAACCCGATTAAATAAGATAGAAAACAGAATAAAAGATAGCTAAAACTAGCTACTCCGCAGCAGGGGTCTCCTGGGTGGGTTCTGGCTCCTCATAGGTATAATCTGTACCCTCATAAGGACCATAATAAGTAGGGGCAAGATCCTCATCATCGCCTAAAACAACAGATCCAGTCAGGAAAGGAGCAAAGTACACAGTACACAACAAGGTTAAACTAAATATTTATGACAATTAAATATTGAATATCAATGTTAAGAAAATTGCATAAAAGAATGTCAATGTCTCAGAGTCACAACTATAAGCAGGAATATGAGAAAACAGAAGTAAATGAGCAGGAAATAAAACTATCACGATCAGCAATAAACATGACCAGAAACTATCTGTATGAAACTTGAGTTTGTTTTTAGAATACTTAGTTGGCATGTAGGGGTTTATAAGGCTAATCCGGCCGTCATAAACGGCTATTATTCACGAATAATCGAGATCCGGCTGATGGACAGTCGTGTACCAACAGCTATTATTCACGACAAGGGGAAGGGTAAACTACATGCCTTTCAGTATTCTCCCACCCGACATGATAACAAGACATGAACTAATATATTCAAGACATGAAAATCCAGCATTTCTGTCACTAGGTGTAATCATCAAGGTTACTAGAAAAGCAGGAATTTAATTATCATAATATAATTAGATTTAACTTGAAGTGCAGGTACTTGCCTGTTGTTTGGATCTGTTTAACTTGGCTCTTGGGGGAAATTTCCACAGATGAGTCCAAAAGCTGAAATAGACATTACCATCGTGCTCAGAAGATGTCAAATAGCTAGAAACGCCTGTCCTTGGGTCCAATTTGGAGACAAGGGCAAAAACGGCAGTTTCGGGTCAAAACGGGGTCCGCCGTTGGGCCCGCTTTGCACCGAAAAACGTGTCCGGGTCAAAGGTCTCCAAATTCACCAAACTTAGTGTCAACGGGTCAGGAATGCTGATACGAACCCAACGGAACTTCCAGATTTGGATTCCGATGAGCCGAACACAAAATCGTCCGTCGAGCGGGGCGAAACAGGGTCTGGTTTTCCTGTTTTTGGATCGCGGTGTGCGATCACCACAGGACGCGATGCCCCGAACAGTTTGTCCGGACACCGAGAGGGTCATACAGGCTTCACAACGCAATTTGCAGAATTGAAAAAGGAGCTACGAGGCGAAAGTTACACGCACCTGAAGGGGACCCGAAAACAGGGTCAAAATCGAGTCCGAGTCGTGTCGGACACTGTGTCCTGTGTCCGACACAGCACAGTGATTAGGGCTAGGGTTTGGTCGGGAAACGGCCGTGGACGGCGGAGGACGGCGGCTGGACGGTCGGCGAGGGCGGGGGACTGGTCGCCGGAGAGAGGCGCGGCGTCCACGGGGGCGGCGGCGGCGCTAGGCGGCCGGCAGCGGCGGCTGCGGCTGCTGCTGCTGCTGCTGGGTTGCTGACGGCGTCGGGGACGGCGGAGCGGGGCGCCGGAGGGGGAGGCGACGGTCGGCGGGGCACGGCGAGGAGGCTGCGGCCGGTGGCGGAGCTCGGGGAGCGGCGGGTTGCGGGTCTAGGGTTACGGCGAGGGAGTGGGGAAATACGGCCGGGGCTGCGGGGTTTAAATAGGGGCGTGAGGCGGTTGCGGCAGCCGGCGAAGGCGGGGGCGAGGGGGACGTGGGCCTCGGGGAGCGGCGCAGCGCGCGGGGGCCGGCGCTGCGCGCGGAGGGCGGCCGGAGGACGCGGGACGTGGGGGAGGGGACAGGGTCGTGCGGGCGGGTCGGGGACGCGGCGGGTTGCGGGTCGGGTCTGACCCGACCCGACCCGATAGGGCGGGGCTGGGCTAGCGGGCCGGGCTGCGGCCCAACGGGCCGCGGGCCGGAAAAAGAAAAGAAAAATAAAATAATAAATAGTAATAATAATAATAAAAATAATTATTTAATTTAATTAATTAATTAGAAAAATTGTTTTTAGGCATTTAAAAATAGTTCTGGGGCCCAGAAAAATCCAGAAAAATTACCCTAAGTCCAGTTTTCCATTTTACACCCAAAAATATTATTTTCATGACATTTTAATATTATTTATTGCTAATTTAAAATCATTTATTAATTGAAAACCTTGATTTTAATTACAAAAAATTCACAGAAAATTCCAGAAAATTGGGAAAAATCCAAGATTTAATATTTTGAAAATTCAGGGGGTTTACAACAGGGCTCCGTAAAACCGAAATTTTTGTGTGTCGTCTCGACACGAGCTGAGTCGTGTCCGGGCCGTGTCCGGGCTAGGTTAGGGTTCTGCGGGTACTGTGTCCGGCCTAGGGTTCGCTGCTGGGGCGTCGCCAAAGGGAGGCGGCTCGGCCTAGGGCTACTGGTCGGAGTCGGCGGCTCGGGTGCGACAGCGGCAAGGTCAGGCGGCGCCGGTGGCGGCTCAGGCAGGGCAGCAGCTTGGGTCGAGAGGTGCTGGAGTCGGGCTCTACGGGGTGGCGAGGTCGAGGGAGAGGGCGGAGCTGCTGGAGCTGGCCGGAGATGGGCGGCTGCTGGAGTCGGGTGGTCGTGAGGTGGTTCGGGTGAGTGGTGGGCAGAGATGGCTGGAGGTGGGAACGGAAAACTCGGGGCCGGCTGCGGGTTTAAATAGAGGAGGAAAAGGGAGGTGGATCGTCGAAGGTTGCCAGAATAGGAAGGAGAAGGGTCCTGGCGTTGAGGAGAGGTGAAGAGGGTTGGTCTCCGGCGGCCACGGCGGCGGAAACGGCCGTCGGAGAAGAAGAGTCGGGGAAGATGAAAGAATTGGGGGTTAGGTTTCCAAACGGGTCGGGTCGGGTCTTAAGCGGATCGGGTCGAACCCGGATACGACCCGCTAAGATTGGGTTGGGTTAGTTCAAATGAACCCGGTCCGGTTCTATAGTTTGGTTTGGTTTAAATTGGTTCAAGTGAACCGGGTTCAGGGTTTAGTTATACAATAGTTTTTAGGGCTTTAAAAATGTTTCTGGGGTCCAATAAATTCCTGGAAAATTATCCTATGTCTAGTTTTTCATTTTACAACCGAAAATATTATTTTCATAATATTTTCATATTATTTAACATCTTTTAAAAATTATTTAATAATTAAAATACCTTAGTTTAATTAGAAAAAAATCTCAGAAAATTACAGAAAATTGTGAAAAATTTCAAATTAAAAATTCTTGAAAATCAGAAAGTTTACAAACTACCCCCCTTAAGAGAATTGCGTCCTCGCAATCAAAGAATAACCGATCAACAGAGATGACACGGTTGCAAATCTTTTTCTAAGCGCATTACTATCAAGAAGAATCAAAGTTGAGGGTGTAAGAATAACACATAGGGAAAATCATTTCCCTAAGCGATGGAAGTTATGAAATTTTCCGAATGAAGGAAATCTAGAAAATAACAGTTTTAGAAAACTAGGTTATCCTTTATAAAATATCTTAGGTTATCACTAGGTTATTAATTATTAGCAAGTTTTAAAATTACTAGGTGAAGGATAGGGTCACGAACCAACAGGCACGAACTAAAGAAAATCTAGAAACGAGATAGCTACAAAAACTTACGCGCATTAGCTAATCCATGATTCTGTACGTTCTCCAAGGTCATCGTCAGGGCTTGTCCGCGTCCTTGCAGTCGATTCCTCTGCTGCTGCTGGACCTGCTAGAAGAGTGTTGATCTACTTGATTGCCTTGTTGAGTTGATTGACATATATCTTCTGGTGTCACTTCATCTTCATGGATGACCATAGCACCTTGTGGTATTCCTGCAGGAGTCTCGTTGCTTGATTGTGATTCCATTACTCTGCATCTAAAATAAACTATAAAAGGCGCACAGAAATCAAGACAGGATGCAAGTCAAGAAATTGATTCGAATCCGATATAGATATCAAGAACGATACAAGCAAGTGGATGAGATCCTAATAACTTATCATATTCTTATTGCAGGCCTGTTCGGTCCCTAAGTTGAAACCAAATAATTTAGTCGTTGACCTGCATGGGCCACCACAAAAACTATGTCACGCCCCAGTCCTAAAATGTCGAGGGACTAGACACGTGGCAATGGCCAGCAGCACACACCGATGGACAAACCCAATTTAATGAATCCATCGGGGCATACTTAAGCTGTAATATAACGATCAGGGTTTACTAATCTCATCCACAGAATGAATATATCAATACCAACAAAAGGAATATAAACATCAAACATCAAGTCACAAGTAATTAAATCGGGGAACAATCCGATAATCAAGTCTGATACCATTGTTCATTTAAACAAGAATGTAAAGAACATCACAAACTGAGTATGGAAGAAAAATATACTCAAGAAAATCTATGGAAATCACCTAGTCCTCGGTTCCTGGTTCTGCTCCACTATATGCACCTGATTCTGCTTCTGCTCCTGCTAATGCTCCTGTCCCGTATACCTCGGGGTAGACCTCGTCTGCTAATCCTGGGGACATAATTCGGATCCAGGTCCTCAGGGGACATAGTAAGGTACAAAATAACTCATGCCAAAATAAATGCAGTGCAACAATAAATGAAACAATAGGATAAACTATATAACCATCTATGTGAAATGCAAGTTGAGAGCAACACTAGAACTTAGGCTGAGACCACTACAAGCTCTATGTCTGGGAGCCGGTAGCAGTTATACTATGTAGTTTACTATATAGTTTACTATGTAGTGATATATATATAAAATTAGCCTGTAGCCTGTGTGTCTCTCCCCACCCAATGAAATCACACGTCTCATGTCCATGACACGCAAGATCAAAACTAATGCAGCAAGTCATATAATGATCTAAGAATATAATGTCTATGTCATAAAACCTGTATCCTATACAGAATCACCATGAATATCTCAGAAAGATTCTGTCTCATGATTTGTGTCAGGTGTCCTGGGTTATTGTGTACTTGATAAGACAAGTACGAGAATGTAAAGGGTCTCGGTATCCATGTCTAGGTGACGTTACACAACTCCGCGTACGGTGTTGGCACCAGACTATTAATCGGACGCTAAGTAAGTCACACGGTCCTAGGTTTAAGCATGTACAACAAATATATATGTCAAGGAAATAAGTAGCAAAAACTGTAGGATTTGGCAAGGTACACTTGCCTGGAGTTCTGGCTCCAACTGTAGCTCTGACTTCAGCAGAATTTGCAGGTACTCCTCCGGTTGCTGAAATAGTCATCACCATCAGATTTAGAAAATATTAAATAGCTATAAACGCCTGTCCTTGAGTCCAATTTGGACACAGGGGTAAAAATGATATTTTCAGGTCCAAGCGGGGTCCACATGTGGGCCGCTTTGCACCGAAAAATGTGTCAAAACAAAGAGTCTCCAAATTCGTCCAACTTAGTGCCAACAAGTCAGGAACGATGATAAGAACCCAACGGAACTTCCAAAATTGGATTCCGATGAGCCGATCACAAAATCGCCCGTCAATTGGAGCTTGTGGGGCCCACGATACGCGATTTTGTCAACGTTCTCAGAATCGAACCAAACTTGGGTCACAGGATGAGCGTATTGCTACGAGTCCGATGGTGCAAGTTTCGTTTCGATCCGACGTATGTACACTAAGTTACAACGAGATTTAGAACAGGCGGATACGGGGCGTTGTCGGTGGATACGCGTTGATTTCGGTGTGCACGCACATCCAAATCAACTTCTGCGAAATCCCACACGTCATTATCAATGACGTGCACGTTTCGGTGAAGACCGCACGCGACCAAGTCTTTCTGTTTGACGGGGCGTACTCAGTTCCGGGGTAAAACAGGGCGTTGGTTTTCCTATTTTTGGATCGAAGTTTGCGTTTGCCACAGGATACGATGCACCGAGCGGGTTGCACGGGCATCGAGAGGATCACGCAGGGTTCGCGTTGCTATAGACGGAACAGAAAACGGGATAGCGAGGAGAGAGAACGGGTTATCTGAACAGGGCTCCGTGAAACCGAGATTTTCGTGTGTCGTCTCGACACGAGCTGAGTCGTGTCCGGGCCGTGTCCTGGATAGGTTAGGGTTCTGCGGGTACTGTATCCGACCTAGGGTTCGCTGCTGGGGCATCGCCAGAGGGAGGCGGCTCGGCCTAGGGCTGCTGGTCGGAGTCGACGGCTCGGGTGCGGCAGCGGCAAGGTCAGGCGGCGCTGGTGGCGGCTCAGGCAGGGCAGCAGCTTGGGTCGAGAGGTGCTGGAGTCGGGCTCTACGGGGTGGCGAGGTCGAGGGTGAGGGCGGAGCTGCTGGAGCTGGCCGGAGACGGGCGGCTGCTGGAGTCGGGTGGTCGTTAGGTGGTTCGGGTGCTTGGTGGGCAGAGATGGCTGGAGGTGGGAACGGAAAACTCGGGGCCGGCTGCGGGTTTAAATAGAGGGGGAAAAGGGAGGTGGATCATCGAAGGTTGCCGGAATAGGAAGGGGAAGGGTCCTGGCGTTGAGGGGAGGTGAAGAGGGATGGTCTCCGGCGGCCACGGCGGCGGAAACGGCCGCCGGAGAAGAAGAGTCAGGGAAGATGAAAGAATTGGGGGTTAGGTTTCCAAACAGGTCGGGTCGGGTCTTAAGCGGATAGGGTCTGTAAACCCCCTGTTTTTTTCAAAATTTTAAAATCTGGATTTTTTCATAATTTTCTGGAATTTTCTGGGAATTTTCTGTAATTTAAAAACGTGGTTTTAATTATTTAATGATTTTTTAAATGATAATAAACAATATTAAAATATTATGGAAATAATATTTTTGGATGTAAAATGAAAAACTATACTTAGGGCAATTTTTCTGGAATTTATCGGGCCCCGGACCTATTTTTAAAACACCTAAAAACTATTATTTTTATTTATTTATTTATTTATTTACTTATTTGTTTTATTTATTTACTAAACCCTAACCCTAGATTCGAATTCTTCGAATCGGACACGTGTCGGACACGATTCGACCCCGATTTTTGGGTCTCCTTCAGGTACTTGTAACTTTCTGTTCGTAGCTCGGATTTTGATTCCGCAAATTGCGTTGCGAAGCCTGTATGACCCTCTCGGTGTCCGGACAAACCGTTCGAGGCATCGCGTCCTGTGGTGATCGCACACCGCGATCCAAAAACAGGAAAAACTAGACCCTGTTTTACCCCGGAACCGAGTACGCCCCGCCAAACGGGATGACTTGGTCGTGCACGGTCTTCACAGATACGTGCGCATCGTCGATACGGATGTGTGGGATTTCGTAGAAGTCGATTCGGGTGTGCGTGCACACCGGGATCAACGCGTATCAGCAGACATCGCCCCGTATCCGACTTTTCTGCAATTTGACCTAACTTTGTGTATACACGTCGGATCGAGACGAAACTTGCGTCATCGGACTCGTAGCAATACGTTGGTCCTGTGGGTCAAGTTTGGTTCGATTCTGAGAACGTTGACGAAATCGCGTGTCGTGGGCCCCACAGGCCCCGCTCGACGGGCAATTTTGTGTTCGGCTCATCGGAATCCAATTCTGGAAGTTCCGTTGGGTTCGTATCATCGTTCCTGACCTGTTGACACTAAGTATGGTGAATTTGGAGACCGTTGACCCTGACGCGTTTTTCGGTGCAAAGCGGGCCACCGGTGGACCCCGTTTTGGCCCAAAACTGTCGTTTTTGCCCTTGTCTCCAAATTGGACCCAAGGACAGACGTTTCTAGCTGATTGATATTTTTTGGATCTGATGGCGATATTTGTTTCAGCAATCGGAGTACCGCCTGCATTTCCCGCCGAAGTCAGAACTACAAACATAGCCGGAACCACAGGCAAGTGTACCTTGCCAAACCCTGCAGCTTGCTAATTATTTTCTGGATTTAATTATGCAATAATGGACAAGTAAAGCTTACCAATTCTCAGTAATTATTGACATAGTATTTTACTTGATTTCTTCTGGAATTAAATATAAACTTGTTTTAACTGCTTAACCTAGGAAACGTGTGACGTGCTTAAGTGTCCGATTATAGTCGGGTGCCAACTCCGTACGCAGAGTTGTGTAACGTCACATAGACATGGATACCGAGACTCGATAATGCTCGTACTTGTCTTATCAAGTACACCAGAACCCAGGACACTTGACACTATTTCATGAGACAGAGTCTTCCTGAGACATTCAAGGTGATTCTGTATAGGATGCAAGTTTTATGACATAGACTTTACATTCTTAGACATTCGATTCATAGCTATCAGACTTGCTGCATTAGTTATAATCGTGCGTGACATGGACATGAGGCATCGTGGACATGAGACGTGGGATTACATTGGGTGGGGAGAGATACACAGACTACAGGCTGATATTATATATAAAAACATAGTATATTTCAGAGTATAATTCATAGTTATTGCCGCTACCGGCTCCCCGACACAGAGCTTATAGTGGCTTCAGCCTGAGTTCTAGTGCTGCTCTCATATTGCATCTCACTTAGCTGGTTACATAGTTACCCTGCTGTTTCATTATTGCTGTACTGCATATATTTTGGCTTGTATTTTCTGTACCTTGTTATGTCCCCTGAGGACCTGGAATGGATGATGTCCCCAGGTACAGCTGAAGAAAACTACCCAGAGGTGTACGGAACCTGAGCACTTCTCGAAACAGAACCAGGAACCGAAGACGAGATAGTGGCCGAAGATTTCTCCTGAGCACCGGCTTCATCTACTCAGTATTTCCATTTTTCCAGCATTTTATTTCCTGTCTTTTCCTTAAATATAACAGAATAATTCTCGAATTTGTTTCCCGAGATAACCTTATTTGATATTGCATATTTACTTCTTGCATTATTTTTGGCAATTAATCTGTGTTGATTCTGTGGATGAGATTAGAAATACCTGAGACTTGTACCTATTACTGCTAGACTACAGCTTAAGCATGCCCTGATGGATCCATTAAATTGGGTTGTCCATCGGTGCGTGTTGCTGGCCATTGCCACGCTTCTCCAGTCCCCCGTCATTTTGGGACTGGGGCGTGACATAGTTTTTGTGGTGGCCCATGCAGGTCTACGACTAAATTGTTCGGTTTCAACTTAGGGACCGAACAGACCTGCAATAAAGAATAGGATAGGTTTTTAGGGTCTCATCCACTTGCTTGAATCGTTTTTGATATCTGTATCGTATTCGAACTAATTTTGACTTGCATCTTGCCTTGATTCCTGTGCGCCTCTTATTGGTTATTTTTGATACAGAAAAATGGACCCACAAAAATGCACCGAAACTCCCGCCGGAATACCACAAGCTACAGGTGTCACCTATGACGACGAAGTGACACCAGTCGGAGGAGTTCCCTCAACTCAACAAAGCCAGCGGGCAGGTCAACCTACCTCCCGATTCTGATGCGATGACATTCCACCTCCGCCGCAGTTCGTTCCACCAACGCCCGTACTCCCACAAGGACAGCCAATTGAAGGGCAGCAGATATTCCAAATGATCTACGCGATGATGCAAGCTCAACAACAAGTCCAACACGAGGCTCAGCGTCGCGAAGCTAACTTCTGGAGGGACAGCATCGTAACTGTACTGGAGCAGGCTAACCTACCAGCTCGACGGCCATCTACAGGCTCTATCACTGACTTCCGCCAACTGAAGCCCCGCACTTTCTCCGGCAAGGAAGAGCCCACAGAAGTTCATGAATGGCTCACCAACATTCGACATCAACTGAAAGCAGCTGAGCTTCCACGGGAACGCTGGATGACTGCCGTCCGAATGCAGTTGACAGGCAACATGCACCACTGGTGGTTGTCTGAGGAGGCACGACTCGGACCAGATCAAGTCACTTGGGAAGAGTTTTCCAGGCTCTTCCAAGAGATGTACATTCTAGCTATTGCACGATCCGAACTGCAGGACAAATTCAATCGCCTCACTCAGGACTCTATGACAGTGGAAGAGTACAACGCAGAATTCATTCGTCTGAGCCGCTTCGCCCCAACCCTGATCCCGACAGAGGAAGAGAAGGCCGAGAAGTTCTTCGACGGACTGAACTACGAGCTACAGAGACTCATCGGATCCGTCGCACCTACCTCCTACTCAGACGTTCTCGCTGCAGCCCGACGCATGGAACGCGTCACTAGGAGGGAGTCTCGCCACAAGCGGCCAATCACCTCAGCACCAGACGGAGCTTCACCAGGAGAATCTGTAAAGAGATCTCATACGAACCAGCCACCCAGGATAGCTTCGCAGACCCTTCCTACCTGTCACTATTGCGGCAAGATAGGCCATGTCGAGAAGGACTGCAGACGCAAGTTGGGATTATGCTTGATTTGTGGCACCAATCAACACATAGCCAAGGACTGTCCTCAGCATCGAGATGGAGCACGAAGGGCCAACCAACCAGCTTTGCCAGCACCGAGGCCACCTCTGGCACCTCAAGTAGCACTTTTTCAGCAAGCCCAACAGCAGCAGAGTAATCCACCACAAGGACGAGGATAAGCCTACGCGATGATTGTGCAGGACGCTGATGCGAGTAAGTGATTCGTAGTATCCGTTTCTAGTCTTGTTGTAGTTCGTGCCTATTGGTTCGTGACCTCAGCCCCAACCTAATAATTTACAACTTGTTAATAATAACCTGGTTTTCATAAAAGTTGTAGTTTTCTTGCTTTAACTAGATTTTCTCTGGAAAGTGCATAACTTTCATTTTTAGGGAAACGATCTTTCCCTAAGTATCTTGTGATGTGTTTCGAACGATACTTGCAACCGTGTCATCTCAGTTGACCGGTTATTCTTTGATTGCGAGGACGCAATCCTCATAAGGGGGGTAGATTGTATACCCCCTGTTTTTTTCAAAATTTTAAAATCTGGATTTTTTCATAATTTTCTAAAATTTTCTGGGATTTTTCTGTAATTTAAAAATATGGTTTTAATTATTTAATGATTTTTTAAATGATAATAAACAATATTAAAATATTATGAAAATAATATTTTTGGATGTAAAATAAAAAACTGGACTTAGGGCAATTTTTCTGGAATTTATCGGGCCCCGGACCTATTTTTAAAACACCTAAAAACTATTATTATTATTTATTTATTTATTTATTTATTTACTTATTTGTTTTATTTATTTACTAAACCCTAACCCTAGATTCGAATTCTTCGAATCCGACACGTGTCTGACACGTGTCGGACACGATTCGATCCCGGTTTTCGGGTCTCCTTCAGGTACTTGTAACTTTCTGTTCGTAGCTCGGATTTCGATTCCGCAAATTGCGTTGCGAAGCCTGTATGATCCTCTCGGTGTCCGGATAAACCGTTCGGGGCATCGCGTCCTGTGGTGATCGCACACCGCGATCCAAAAACAGGAAAAACCAGACCCTGTTTCACCCCGGAACCGAGTACGCCCCGCCAAACGGGACGACTTGGTCATGCACGGTCTTCACAGATACGTGCGCATCGTCGATACGGACGTGTGGGATTTCGCAAAAATCTATTCGGGTGTGCGTGCACACCGGGATCAACGCGTATCCGCAAACATCGCCCCGTATCCGACTTTTCTACAATTTGACCTAACTTTGTGTACACATGTCGAATCGAGACGAAACTTGCACCATCGGACTCGTAGCGATACGTTGGTCCTGTGGGTCAAGTTTGGTTTGATTCTGAGAACGTTGACGAAATCGCATGTCGTGGGCCCCACAAGCCCCGCTCGACGGGCAATTTTGTGTTCGGCTCATCGGAATCCAATTCTGGAAGTTCCGTTGGGTTCGTATCATCGTTCCTGACCTGTTGACACTAAGTTTGGTGAATTTGGAGACCGTTGACCCTGACGCATTTTCGGTGCAAAGCGGGCCACCGGTGGACCCCGTTTTGGCCCGAAACTGCCGTTTTTGCCCTTGTCTCCAAATTGGACCCAAGGACAGGCGTTTCTAGCTGATTGATATTTTCTGGATCTAATGGCAATGTTTGTTTCAGCAACCGGAGTACCGCCTGCATTTTCCGCCGAAGTCAGAACTGCAAACATAGCCGGAACCACAGGCAAGTGTACCTTGCCAAACCCTGCAGCTTGCTAATTATTTTCTGGATTTAATTATGCAATAATGGACAAGTAAAGCTTACCAATTCTCAGTAATTATTGACATAGTATTTTACTTGATTTCTTGTGGAATTAAATATAAACTTGTTTTAACTGCTTAACCTAGGAAACGGGTGACGTGCTTAAGTGTCCGATTATAGTCGGGTGCCAACTCCGTACGCGGAGTTGTGTAACGTCACATAGACATGGATACCGAGACCCAATAATGCTCGTACTTGTCTTATCAAGTACACCAGAACCCAAGACACTTGACACTATTTCATGAGACAGAGTCTTCCTGAGACATTCAAGGTGATTCTGTATAGGATGCAAGTTTTATGACATAGACTTTACATTATTAGACATTCGATTCATAGCTATCAGACTTGCTGCATTAGTTATAATCGGGCGTGACATGGATATGAGGCATCGTGGACATGAGACGTGGGATTACATTAGGTGGGGAGAGATACACAGACTACAGGCTGATATTATATATAAAAACATAGTATATTTCTGAGTATAATTCATAGTTATTGCCGCTACCGGCTCCCCGACACAGAGCTTGTAGTGGCTTCAGCCTGAGTTCTAGTGCTGCTCTCATATTGCATCTCACTTAGCTGGTTACATAGTTACCCTGCTGTTTCATTATTGCTGCACTGCATATATTTTGGCTTGTATTTTCTGTACCTTGTTATGTTCCCTGAGGACCTGGAATGGATGATGTCCCCAGGTACAGCTGAAGAAAACTACCCAGAGGTATACGAAACCGGAGCACTTCTCGAAACAGAACCAGAAACCGAAGACGAGATAGTGGCCGAAGATATCTCCTGAGTACCGGCTTCATCTACTCAGTATTTCCATTTTTCCAGCATTTTATTTCCTGTCTTTTTCTTAAATGTAACAGAATAATTCTCGGATTTGTTTCCCGAGATAACCTTATTTGATATTACATATTTACTTCCATTGCATTATTTCTGACAATTAATCTGTGTTGATTCTGTGGATGAGATTAGAAATACCTGAGACTTGTACCTATTACTGCTAGACTACAGCTTAAGCATGCCCTGATGGATCCATTAAATTGGGTTGTCCATCGGTGCGTGCTGCTGGCCATTGCCACGCTTCTCTAGTCCCCCGTCATTTTGGGACTGGAGCGTGACAGGGTCGAACCCGGATACGACCCGCTAAGAATGGGTTGGGTTAGTTCAAATGAACCCAGTCCGGTTCTGCAGTTTGGTTTGGTTTAAATTGGTTCAAGTGAACCGGGTTCAGGGTTTAATTATACAATAGTTTTTAGGGCTTTAAAAATGTTTCCGGGGTCCAATAAATTCCCGAAAAATTATCCTATGTCTAGTTTTTTATTTTAAAACCGAAAATATTATTTTCATAATATTTTGATATTATTTAACATGATTTAAAAATTATTTAATAATTAAAACACCTTAGTTTAATTAGAAAAAAAATCTCAAAAAATTACAGAAAATTGTAAAAAATTCCTAATTAAAAATTCTTGAAAATCAGGAAGTTTACAATCTACCCCCTTAAGAGGATTGCATCCTCGCAATCAAAGAATAACCGATCAACAGAGATGACACGGTTGCAAATCTTTTTCTAAGCGCATTACTATCAAGAAGAATCAAAGTTGAGGGTGTAAGAATAACACATAGGGAAAATCATTTCCCTAAGCGATGGAAGTTATGAAATTTTCCGAATGAAGGAAATCTAGAAAATTACAGTTTTAGAAAACCAGGTTATCCTTTATAAAACATATTAGGTTATCACTAGGTTATTAATTATTAGCAAGTTTTAAAATTACTAGGTGAAGGCTAGGGTCACGAACCAACAAGCATGAACTAAAGCAAATCTAGAAACGAGATAGCTACAAAAACTTACGCGTATTAGCTAATCCATGATTCTGCACGTTCTCCAAGGTCATCGTCGGGGCTTGTCTGCATCCTTGCAGTCGATTCCTCTGCTGCTGCTGGACCTGCTAGAAGAGTGTTGATCTACTTGATTGCCTTGTTGAGTTGATTGACATCTATCTTCTGGTGTCACTTCATCTTCGTGGGTGACCACAGCACCTTGTAGTATTCCTGCAGGAGTCTCATTGCTTGATTGTGATTCCATTACTCTATATCCAAAATAAACTATAAAAGGCGCACAGGAATCAAGACAGGATGCAAGTCAAGAAATTGATTCGAATCCGATATAGATATCAAGAACGATTCAAGCAAGTGGATGAGATCCTAATAACTTATTATATTCTTATTGCAGGCCTGTTCGGTCCCTAAGTTGAAACCAAATAATTTAGTCGTTGACCTGCATGGGCCACCACAAAAACTATGTCACGCCCCGGTCCCAAAATGTCGAGGGACTAGACACGTGCTAATGGCCAGCAGCACACACCGATGGATAAACCCAATTTAATGAATCCATCGGGGCATACTTAAGCTGTAATATAACGATCAGGGTTTACTAATCTCATCCACAGAATGAATATATCAATATCAACAAAAGGAATATAAACATCAAACATCAAGTCACAAGTAATTAAATCGGGGAACAATCCGATAATCAAGTCTGATACCATTATTAATTTAAACAAGAATGTAAAGAACATCACAAACTGAGTATGGAAGAAAAATATACTCAAGAAAATCTATGGCAATCACCTAGTCCTCGGTTCCTGGTTCTGCTCCACTGT
This sequence comes from Iris macrosiphon, assembly GCA_036927795.1. Taxonomy (NCBI): domain Eukaryota; kingdom Viridiplantae; phylum Streptophyta; class Magnoliopsida; order Asparagales; family Iridaceae; genus Iris; species Iris macrosiphon. The sequence goes on from JAYESA010000004.1 coordinate 146,121,480, forward strand.
ATGCACCTGATTCTGCTTCTGCTCCTGCTAATGCTACTGTCCCGTATACCTCGGGGTAGACCTCGTCTGCTAATCCTGGGGACATAATCCGGATCCAGGTCCTCAGGGGACATAGTAAGGTACAAAATAACTCATGCCAAAATAAATGCAGTGCAACAATAAATAAAACAATAGGGTAAACTATATAACCATCTATGTAAAATGCAAGTTGAGAGCAACACTAGAACTTAGGCTGAGACCACTACAAGCTCTATGTCTGGGAGCCGGTAGCAGTTATACTATGTAGTTTACTATATAGTTTACTATGTAGTGATATATATATAAAATTAGCCTGTAGCCTGTGTGTCTCTCCCCACCCAATGAAATTACACGTCTCATGTCCATGATACGCAAGATCAAAACTAATACAGCAAGTCATATAATGATCTAAGAATATAATGTCTATGTCATAAAACCTGTATCCTATACAGAATCACCATGAATATCTCAGAAAGATTCTGTCTCATGATTTATGTCAGGTGTCCTGGGTTATTGTGTACTTGATAAGACAAGTACGAGAATGTAAAGGGTCTCGGTATCCATGTCTAGGTGACGTTACACAACTCCGCGTACGGTGTTGGCACCAGACTATTAATCGGATGCTAAGTAAGTCACTCGGTCCTAGGTTTAAGCATGTACAACAAATATATATGTCAAGTAAATAAGTAGCAAAAACTGTAGGATTTGGCAAGGTACACTTGCCTGGAGTTCTGGCTCCAACTGTAGCTCTAACTTCAGCAGAATTTGCAGGTACTCCTCCGGTTGCTGAAATAGTCATCACCATCAGATTCAGAAAATATCAAATAGCTATAAACGCCTATCCTTGAGTCCAATTTGGACACAGGGGCAAAAATGACATTTTTAGGTCCAAGCGGGGTCCACATGTGGGCCGCTTTGTACCGAAAAATGTGTCAGAACAAAGAGTCTCCAAATTCGTCCAACTTAGAGTCAACAAGTCAAGAACGATGATACGAACCCAACGGAACTTCCAGAATTGGATTCCGATGAGCCGATCACAAAATCGCCCGTCAATTGGAGCCTGTGGGGTCCACGATACGCGATTTTGCCAACGTTCTCAGAATCGAACCAAACTTGGGTCACAGGATGAGCGTATTGCTACGAGTCCGATGGTGCAAGTTTCATTTTGATCCGACGTGTGTACACTAAGTTACAGCGAGATTTAGAACAGGCGGATACGGGGCGTTGTCGGTGGATACGCGTTGATTCCGGTGTGCACGCACATCCAAATCAACTTCTGCGAAATCCCACACGTCCATATCAATGAAGTGCACATTTTGGTGAAGACCGCACGCGACCAAGTCTTTCTGTTTGACGGGGCGTACTCAGTTTTGGGGTAAAATAGGGCGTTGGTTTTCCTGATTTTGGATCGCAGTTTGCGTTCGCCACAGGATACGATGCACCGAGCGGGTTGCACGGGCATCGAGAGGATCATGCAGGGTTCGCGTTGCAACGGATGGAACAGAAAACGGGATAGCGAGGAGAGAGAACGGGTTACCTGAACAGGGCTCCGTGAAACCGAGATTTTCGTGTGTCGTCTCGATACGAGCTGAGTCGTGTCCGGGCCGTGTCCTGGCTAGGTTAGGGTTCTGCGGGTACTGTATCCGACCTAGGGTTTGCTGCTGGGGCATCACCAGAGGGAGGCGGCTTGGCCTAGGGCTGCTGGTCGGAGTCGGCGGCTCGGGTACGGCCGCGGCAAGGTCAGGCGGCGCTGGTGGCGGCTCAGGCGGGGCAGCGGCTTGGGTCGAGAGGTGCTGGGGTCTGGCTCTGCGGGGTGGCGAGGTCGAGGGCGAGGGTGGAGCTGCTGGAGCTGGCCGAAGATGGGCGGCTGCTGGAGTCGGGTGGTCGTGAGGTGGTTCGGGTGCTCTGTGGGCGGAGATGGCCGGAGGCGGGAACGGAAAATTCGGGGCCGGCTGTGGGTTTAAATAGAGGGGGAAAAGGGAGGTGGATCGTCGAAGGTTGCCGGAATAGGAAGGGGAAGGGTCCTGGCATTGAGGGGAGGTGAAGAGGGATGGTCTCCGGCGGCCACGGCGGCGGAAACGGCCATCGGAGAAGAAGAGTCGGGGAAGATGAAAGAATTGGGGGCTAGGTTTCCAAACGGGTCGGGTCGGGTCTTAAGCGGATCGGGTCGAACCCGGATCCGACCCGCTACGATTGGGTTGGGTTAGTTCAAATGAACCCGGTTCGGTTCAGCAGTTTGGTTTGGTTTAATTTGGTTCAAGTGAACCGGGTTCAGGGTTTAATTATACAATAGTTTTTAGGGCTTTAAAAATATTTCTGGGGTCCAATAAATTCTAGAAAAATTACCCTATGTCTAGTTTTTTATTTTACACCCAAAAATATTATTTTCATAATATTTTCATATTATTTAACATTATTTAAAAATTATTTAATAATTAAAATACCTTAGTTTAATTAGAGAAAAATCTCAGAAAATTACAGAAAATTGTGAAAAATTCTAAATTAAAAATTCTTGAAAATCAGGGACTTTACAATATATATTGACACACACACTTGCCACATAGTATCATGGGAGGGAAGGACAATCAGTAGGCGTATGTGTTATAACCACTCGGGTAAACAGTAGTAACTAGCATGCACTACGGTAGTTGTGTCGCATTGGTCGCTACTCTCACGGTATGTCAATTTATGTTATCGCACTGGCGCTACCCTCGCGGTATGTCAATTTCTGATATTCCTGATGTGTGTGTGAGTTGTGAGATTAGATAGAGTAGCCTACCCATGCCCATACGTCGAAAGGTTGTCCTCATTATGTATATTTATATAGATTGTCTAGTACAGCGTACTTATATATTTTTTGTCTATTATGCATGTTTTACTATATTCAATTGGCATGCTTCTATGTATCTTATTATGTCCCTCGGAGGACCTGGTCCCTTTCCAGGTGTAGACGATCTTGACTAGTCGCAGGAGCACGGATCATAATTTTGTACTTATCTCTTTCGAGGAGGTCTTCTCTTCGAGTCTCATTGTTCATTAGATGTACATTATGTGGTTTTTCTTCTATTCTAGTTGGTAGTCAATTTGTCTTTACCCAACTACTTATTCTTATCAAGTATTTTATACTTGATTCAGTTACATAGTTTATTGGTTATTTGATTCTGTGGATGAGATCTAGTTATGCCCTGTGACTTGTGACAATATTTATACCATAAGTGAGTTAATATTTATATTACAGCGTACGTGTGTATTATGGTATCCATAAATTGGAGTTGTCATATACATACGGCTGGCATGCTTACGTATTCCTTGACAAGCGGTCGGCGGCTCCGGCGGGGTGATGGTGGAGGTGGTGGAGGCGTGGGTGATGGTGGAGGTGGTGTGGGATTAGGGTTAGAGTTTTAGTAATACATATATATAGGGAGAGAGAGCCAGTTTTTGGGAAGGGTAGTTTTAGGTTTTGTGTTTGGGTTTAGGTTTAATGGGTTTGGGTTAGGGATTAGAATTTAATTTTATTTCCTTTCTTTTCTTTTATTATTCAATAGTTATATGTAGAAAATTTTCAAAAATAGTTAGGTACTTGGAAAAATCCTAGAAAATTTATATTTCCTCCAACAAATAATTTACAACCAAATTTATATTAATTTAAAAAGTATTTACTAAATATTAATGAATATTAAATTAATTAAATAATTCATACATTCTATTTTTTACTTAATATTATATTAGAAGCATGTAGGGGTTCGAATAACGTAACTCAAGTGTCATACGCGTAATAGAACCAGTTAGGCTTATAGTAAAGATTTAATTAGAAGTAATGGGTTGGGGTGGCGTGTTAAAATCGTACGCCACGACAAAAGGGTTAATTAATCATCATTTTTTCATAATTGTGTCGCGAAAGTTGTGCGACCAAAACAAAGCATGGGATAGCTAATTTGTGAGTGACAGTCATGGCAGGAGCCTAATTTGACTCGTCTAAGTCGAGCATGCTAGGTTGGTTGTTAGGGAAAGGCTATTATTGCACTCAAGATTTTAAAACCATGGTAGTTGGTTTTCAAAGTTTAATTAAATTATCAAATATATATTAAAATAAAAAATTTATTATTACCGAACTAATCCTATATAAATATCAGGGTGCTCACAACAGACTAAACTTGCCGCCTGCACTAGAGCGAGTACATGACGTGCTCCTATTGTCGCAGCTGAGATGGTACGTGGCAGACCTTAGTCACGTACTAGATCACTCAGAGATCGAGGTTTGTTCGATTCTTATCTATCCAGAGTAGCCAGTCGAGATTTTGGATCATAAGAAGAAGCTATTGCAGAATCAGACTATTTCTTTGGTTCATGTCGCGTAGAGACATCACTCTCCAAGTGAGTCAACCTGGGAGAGGGAGGATGAAATGCGCAAGCAGTACCCATTTCTCTTTGAGACTTGAGGTTGTAGAAGCATAAAAAATATGCTGCAGAGTTATACGCAGTATTTCAGTGCTGTGTGGCATAAAACATGACTTCAGAGCCATCGGCGTACAACAGAGCTTTATTGCTAGTATAGCATAAAATATAGCTCCAGAACAGCCCGCGTAATACAGTATTTTCAGACTGCTTTGGCTTAAAAAGGTTGTTACATCTCCTCTTCGGCGTAAAACTCACTTGCTTTTAATGCAGCATGGAAGTGTACGAGGAACGCTTCGTATTCCTCGAATAAACCTGTCAGATCATGCAGTGAACCTGACTCCTGACAAAGAGTACTGCATAACTATCCAGACGACGGCTGTAATGATGGTGCGGCACAGAGAACCAGACTATCGTTTAGTGACATTTTCCTTGATATAAATTGCTTTTACGCGTTCAAGGGAATACACTGCCTAGTTTTATACAGGCAGATGTGAGCTTTTACGCTCAGTAGAAGACAAAATGAACTGCCACGTCAAAATCTGCTCTTCGTACAGAGCTCGAGGCACGTCTCGGCAGTTAATGCGCGTGATAGGGGCAGATCTCTGCATTTAATGCATAAGATTTGGTTCTATTTTCAAAGACTGGACGAGCCATAATTATGACTAATACATCCACATCATCACTTCTGCATATTATGCCATCAGGCTACTTTCGGCTATAAGGAGCACGCTGTACGCTATCTCCTTGAAATACGCCGACCTGGCTATTTTTAATTATAAGGAGAACGCCGTATGCTATCTCCTCAGAATACGCCAACTCAGGCTATATTTGTATTTACGCGTGATAAGGCTATTTGGTCCAGAATATGCTCAAGACCTCACTCAAGGAAGGTGGATCAGCTATCTTTTACGCTAGCCACCTATCCATGCAGCATCAGGCTTCTACGCCTACTTGGCTTCTACGCCAGTTTGACAGCTATCAGGCTTCTACACCTACTTGGCTTCTATGCCTACTTGGCTTCTACGCCAGTTTGACAGCTATTTGGCTTCTACGCCATGGTGATAGTTATTGGCTTCTACGCCAACCTTTTCTATGCGAGGGGCAGTTACCTACGTGGCTTGCATGCCGTGATCTTCGTAGCAGTTATACTCGTTGCCTCATCATGGGACACGCGTCACACGCAGATTCAGAAGATTATCTATACGTGGATGGCAGTTATTATAACCGTCACATAAAAAGTGCCATACTCTCCATTGTCCGACTTCTACGCCGACTGGACGGTTACTGTCACTAAAATCCTATAAATAGAGACCTCTATTGACAGAGGTCCAAGGTCGAAGAGAGGTCAAAACTCCGAAAGTCGAAAAATAGGGTTGGAAATTGACTTTAAGAGAGAAGAATCCAGGGCATAGACTGAGAGTAGCGATCGACGATTCTGACATCGAGCATTCACTCCCTCTTACAATCTTTGAAGCATCTCCTTCTTCTACAATACTTCTTCATCATCGTGTGGTCCAAGGGACAAAGTGATCGACCGCAGATCAGACTCCTATAGTAATATTTACCCAGATTAAATTTTGTACTTGACATCCCCGTATAGGATTAATTGTACTTCTTATTTGTAAACCTAAGAAAGGGTTTTGTATAAACCTAATTTTGTTTCTTCCATTTATTATCAAACACAAGATGGCGACTCTGCTGGGGACCTCTTTCTCATCTGATAAGAAAGCAATTGCTCAACATGATGCAGTATCAGTAGAATCAATGAAGAAGACCTTGGTCGTCCAGTTCGATCAATCCGCCTACGAAGATATGCTTCGAGCAGGGGGTAGCTCTCACTCTCTCTCTGTCCAAGACAACAGGAAATTGCATAAGGTCTGGATGCCGCGGACATCCCCTACCATTCCTGCCGACTCTTTGATTTCTCTGACCAAGAAGGTTGTACCTTCGTAACCTTCGTGCCCCACGCATAAAATTCTGTCTCCCGTCTGTGACGTGGCAGACAAAACTTCTGGCAATGCCTCAGTGCTAGCCCAGAAGTCTACTCCGTGCTCTGTGCGTAAAACTCTGTCTCCCGTCTGTGACGTGGCAGACAAAACTTCTGGCAATGCCTCAGTGCTAGTCCAGAAGTATACTCCATGCTCTGCGCGTATAACTCAGTCTCCCGTCGATCACGTGGCAGACAAAATTTCTGATAATGCCTCAGCGCCAATTCAGAAATTCCAAACGCATTTTGCACGTAAAAATGCATCTTTCCTCCGTGGAAAAGTAGATGCTCCCTACAATCTACGCAAGGGAAAACAAGTGGCAGATTTCCCGAATTCTAGGCCTTTACGCCAGTAAGAGAAGAATCTGCCCGCTCTCCAGATTACACGAGAAGCTGATGGCCGATTGAGGACCTTCTCAGTTTTACGCCAACCTGAGCAGAGTTCCAAAATCGCCAGGAGAAGCCCCTCAGCGTAAAAAAGACCCGGTTTGGGGATAGATATGCTCCCCATGGATCATGTGCCACTCATATGGCTGAGCTGCTGTATATATATGGTAGGGAGAGAGTTGGGGTTCTCAATATCCGTATTCCAACTGATATAAACAGAAAGAACAAGCCTTCTTCTTTTTCTTTGGTTAATCCTCCCGACTTACGTGAATATCTGATCCAGAAGCGCAAAGATAGAGGATCTTCCAACATGTCTATTACGCCCCCTAGGGAGCACTGTTGTAATAGTCATAAAATTGTAGTTAATTATTGTTGTTCTAAAGCAAAATGGTCAGTTTTCGACCGGTTGAACTACTCTGTGCCTTTATAGAAAGAAGAGCCTACATTTACATCAGTAAACATGGCTTCACACGTTCCTAGAGGAAGGTTGAATTCAAGACGTCATCCCTCTAGAACTCCAAGCCAAAGGAGATTCAACAAACTCCTTGAGAACATTGAAGATGGGGTGTTCTTAAACACCCGTTCGAGGTCACGACAACCGGCTTCGTATTCTTCTGATTTTGACACTAGGGGTCGCCAATTTCCCGAATCAGATACTGAAAGTATAGAGTCATTCTCTACAGAGACCTATACTAGCCCTTCAATGACATCTATAGAAATGGGAGTCTATGCCATTGAAGATGAACGCGAAAAGGCTTCCTCGTCAGGAAGTACTGAGCAACGCATCGCTGTATTGGAGACATCTCTGAAAGAGATACAGTCCATGATGGAGAATATGCACCAGATGATGCTGACTCAATATACAACTGTTATAGCTCAAGCATCGATCCCTTCGACTCAGATACGTGTGGGGGTGGACTTACCACCATCCAATACGAATCAGGAGCCTGCTCTAGATCAGGAGTCAGCAGCTCCTCCACTTCCTAACTCGGATAATGTATTGCCTCCTGTTGGAGTCATGATACAACCGATCTCTCATCATTCCGCGGTCCCTCTTCCGACTGAAGATCCGTTACAGGCAGTGTGGGAATTGAAAGCCCAATTTGATGTCTTAAAATATAAGGATCAGCTAAAGAAATTGGGAATCAACCAGCCTTACCCAGCTATCTGGGATGAGATCCCTTTCTCTCCTAAATACAAACCACAGACTATGGCTTTGTTTGAGGGAAAGACATCACCGAGCCAGTACATGAACTATTTCAGTACGATGACGGTGTTATTGTAAGAGAATGACGCCCTTCTCACTCGATTGTTCAAAGGCTGTCTCTCGGGAGTGGCTTATCAGTGGTACCGTAGTCTTGCGGACAACTGCATTACTTCCTTTGAAGATTTCAAGATTTTGTTCTTCGTGTAATTCTACGAAGGAGGGATGGACATGTCTATGTCCTCTCTCATCGAAGTAAAGCAGAAGGAGAAAGAGAACGTTCGCACTTTCATCGAACATTTTTGTCAAGCCACTTTGCAAATGCCTCTCGGAGTTCTAGACTCGGCATTGGTGGACATTTGCAGGAAGAACCTTCTTCCAGTGATCTCGGTGTTCACAAGACCATATCAGTTCCATGATTGGCCCTTGTTTATCATCTCAGTGGTGGCCGCTGAAGATAACAGTCCGAAGGCACATGATAATGGAATTATGATATCTACCTCTGATAGAGGCAAGAAATCATCCTCCAACAGCAACCATCCTCATGGTTCCAAAGGAAAAGAAGCTCTGGCGATCAATATGTCCAGGCAAAAGACTGCGGCAACCACACAGACGAAACCTGGGACTTCCAGGCCCATTGAAGTATACTCTTTTGACGACGACGATATTCCGAGCATATTCGAGTGTCTAGTCAAAAGTAGCAAGATTACCCTCCCTGAGGTAAAGCGACCTAATAAAGTCAGCAGTACCAATAACCCCAAGTACTGTATTTTCCATAGGTACATACATCACCCCACAAAGGCATATTATGTACTAAAGAGGAAAATCCAGGTGTTGATCGATGCTAAGGCCATCACTCTGCGCAACAGCGAGAAGACGGTCACAGCCAACATGATCTCTCTTCAATTTGGCAATCTGCCTCCAAAAGAAATTTCGGATAGTGTTGTACCCATTTTCCGGAACGATGAACATTGTTAATCTTCCTCCGGCCAGGGGTCAGAATCATGACCTGGTACCCCTAACTACCCAGCGTGGCAAGATTATATGGGTTTATCCAGATCTGGTATCAGAGATCGAGGAAGAGACTCAAGCTGCTATGGCTAAGTCCAGAAAGAACTCGAAGCGTAAACCATGTCATATGGTTGCTATATCCTCGACATCAGAAGAAGAGGTCTTGGCTACTGGAACCCGGTCAGGAAAAGCCTACTTCAAGGACTATGGAGAAAGTCAGAAAGATGCATCGGCAGACGCTTCAGCTGCCAAGCCCTCAAAACCGGAACCTGTCATATCAGAGACCGGTCCTTCAAAACTAACTTCAGAGGACAAGGGCACGCAAAAAGAAGTACGCTTTGATAAACCTTTAAAGAACATGCAAAACAAAGGTTTGGAGAAGCCATATAACTTTGACATCCTGGTCCAGTTGGCTCATACACCAGCCGGATTGTCCATTTTTGAACTACTCAGGCTCTCTAAAGACACTCGTCAAGCCCTGAGTGAAGCATTAATGCAGGCGAATGCATACTTAACCCAGCTCAAGTCCCCTGATGAAGAACCTGTGGCATGTCCTCAATGCCATAGTGTGATGGAGGTGGTCCCGAACATCACTTTCACCCAAGATGACATGTTGTTAAAATATAACAAGCATGACAGACCCCTCTATTATACCGGATATATCAGTTCCATGGAGGTCGACTGGATTCATATAGATCTGGGATCATCGATCAACATCATTCCTCATAGTCTGCTCAGACTACTGAGGATTCCTACCAGCGAATTGGCTTATACCACCACTACAATCGTGGTCTTCAATACCAGGAAAAGTAAGCCGTTGGGGAAGATTAGTCTGAGGATCCAGATTGGCGACCTCAGATCAGTGGCTACATGCTATGTCATTGATTCAGAGGTATCCTACAATATTCTGTTGGACAGACCGTGGATCCACGACCACAACATCGTTCCTTCGAATCTACACCAATGCTTCAAATATGTAGATGTCCAAGGAACAGTACAAATAAAGTTTGCTGATATTAACCCATTTAAAGGAGTAGAATCCTACTACTCCGATGCCATATTGTACACCCAAGACTATATGGAGGAGGTGTCAGGCAAGACAGAAGAGGAATCCCACCGGGAGCCAGAAGAACCCTCTGTCGAGCAACCTCTGTCAATCAGGGTGAAAGGGCGAACTACTCGTCCGAAAGTCATGGAACCCATGGCTATTCACCTAAACAAAGCCAAGTCAGGAAAAGGAGGTGATCCTCTAGTGGTCACTTTGAACCAGAAGCCTCCACCTTTGGTCATCAACCTTCGGCGTAACAAGCAGCCGATTGATGTAAATACAACCAGGAATGTGGTTTCTGATGATAATAAAGATCCTCTTTTTTAGTACATTGACGCTCAAATTCCTAATCAGGAATCAGAACCTATAGCACAAAGATTCTTGAAAGCTATAGATTCCTATCATCCGTATGTGTGGGAAGTAGCGTCACCATCTAATATCATCATGACATATGGGCCACAAGAGGATGCCATCTTTATTGTCCCGCCTACTCACAGCAGTCAGCATCCAATAGTCTTCAGTCGCATGCGCAATGAACCGGCTGTACCAGAAGATTCTCCCAATGACGATGCTGGTAAAATATAGGTTCACACATATAGCCCACAAGCTTTGAAGATTATGTAAAGTATGGGTTATGACTTGAAGCTGGAACCAGGCCTCAACTATGGGAAAGGCAGACGAATGCCGTTGCATGGTGATCCCTACTATCAACGAACTCATTTTGGGTTAGGGTATACCACATCCCTTGCAACTTCTGAGTCAAATAAGGATATCTCTTGCTCTTCTCAAGATAAATCTTCGTCCTCCGACAATTCTAATGATCTCGAACAAGCATTATCAGTAAATATGGTATTTACAGATTCCCTCGAAGCAGACGAACAAGAATCTGAACCGTTTGAGAATGACTCTTGGGCTCAGCAAATGGATACACAATGGGAACTCCGGTTCGAGCAGAGAGAACCTCCCACTGAAGATAAAGTTATCCAAATTGACGTTGGAGATGAACTTTCGCCAAAGCCGATATTTATCAGTAACAATCTTTTCGAAGAAGAAAGGAAAGAAATAATCCAGCTGATAAGAGAATATATCGACGTCTTTGCGTAGAATTATGAGGATATGCCAGGTCTTGATCCAAAAGTGGCTACTCATAAACTCAACATATTATCCAATTCGAAGCCTGTGAAGCAACATCAACGCCGATTTTGTCCGGATATGATGGAACCCATCGAAGCTGAAATCAAGAAGTTGATAGCCTGCGGCTTCATCAGGGAAGAATAATATCCTGACTGGGTCGCCAATGTTGTCCCAGTCATAAAAAAGTAGGAAAGTACGTGTCTGCTTCGATTACCGAGATCTGAATGCAGCCTGCCCCAAGGATGAGTTTCCTCTTCCCATCACAGACGTCATGATCGATAATATATGCAATTTTGAAGCATGTCTTTTATGGACGAATTTTCAGGATACAATCAAATCAAGATGCATCCTGAAGACGAGAAGCATACTGCCTTTCGGACACCATTGGGGGTATATTGCTATACGGTCATGCCTTTCGGACTGAAGAATACCGAGGCTATATACCAGCGAGCTATGGGTAACATATTCTACGAGCATTTACGCAAAATAGTAGAATGTTACGTAGATAATATAGCTGTCAAAAGCCGCATCAAGGATAATCATATCCAAGACTTGAAGACAATGTTCGAGTTGATGTGCCAACATCAACTCAAAATAAATTCTACAAAGTCCTTTCTTGGTGTATCCAGTAGCAAATTCCTAGGATTTATCATTACCGCCAAAGGTATTCAAGTGGACCCTGATAAAGTCAAGGCCATATTAGAAATGCGACCACCCTATAATATGAGAGAACTCAGAGGATTTCAATATTGTCTGGCTTATATCCGGAGATTCATATCGAACCTCTCTCGAAGATGTCAGCCTTTTTCTCATCTTATGAAGAAAGGTGTATCCTTCGTATGGGACGAAGTCTGTCAGCAAGCGTTTAATAATATCAAACGCTACCTCACTAATCCCCCAGTTCTGGTGCCTCCCGTCATAGGAAGACCATTCTTGCTGTATGTTTGAGCAATAGATCATTCTCTGGGAGCTCTCCTCGTACAGAAGAACGATGAGGGTCATGAACAGGCTATCTACTACTTAAGTAGGATGATGGTCGGAGCTGAATACCGGTAAAATCTGGTAGAAAAAGAATGCTTGGCCCTAATGTTCGCCATTCAGAAAATGCGACACTATGTCACAGGCCAGACTATTCATATCATCTCCAAGATCAATCCTCTTCGGGTATTGATGAATAAGCCAAGCGTTCTTAATTCCAGACTCGCAACTTGGACGATGTTATTAACACCGTATGATATGGTGTACGTCCCTCAGAAGTCCGTCAAAGGCCAAGCATTGGCTGATTTCCTAGCTGCTCATCCGATTTTGGAAACCGCCAGGTTATACGAGGATATTCCCGACAAAGTTACAGAATGTAATTCCGTAATGGCAAGTGTTACATGGCAACTGTTCTTCGATGGTGCCTCTAGGACTGGTCCCAGGGGGAACATGGTTTCAGGAGTAGGAATTGTCCTGGTCACTCCTGATAAACTCGTCATCTATCGAGCATATTCTCTTAGCGAACCCTGCTCTAATAATATGGCAGAATATAATGCCCTACTAATCGGGCTCCAAGTCGCTAAAGAATTGGACGTCGAATATCTGAAGGCATTTGGTGATTCTCTGTTGATCATCAATCAAGTCAGAGGAATATATGAAGTCCGTAATCCAGACCTCATTCCTTATCACCAAGCAACAATCGAGATAGCCATGTCTTTCAAAGTGTTCTTCCTAGAGCATGTGCCACGATATCAGAATCTGAAAGCTGATACCCTGGCCAGCCTAGCTGCAGATTTAGCTATTCCTATAAGAAGGCAGAATTCGGTGATCCTTCTTAATAGAGATTTATTTTGTGTGAAAAACAATTTTTACATAGAATGCAACTACGCTGTGAACACAGATCTTCCCAAGAGAGACTAGAGAAGTCCCTTTATAGATTTCGTAGCATACAAAATCTTACCGGAAGATCCTAAAGAAGCAGTATCCATCAAAAGACGGTCATTACGCTTTTATTTTGATGCGTCTTCACAATGTCTATATCGCCGGACTTATGACGGACTGCTATTACGATGTCTCTCTGGTGATGAAGCGCAGCGGATTATCCGTGAAGCTCACGTTGGCGTATGCGGAGCACATCAACCCGATCCTAAGCTACATGATCGTATCAGGAGGATGGGCTATTACTGGCCTACTATGATCACAGATGCAATAAAATATGTATGACAATGCAAAGCCTGTCAGGTTCATACAGATTTTATACATCAACCTTTTGAACATTTACGTCCTATGGTGGCATCCTGGCCTTTTGAAGCATGGGGTATGGATATCATTGGTCCTATTTACCCGTCTTCTTCCAGAGGTCATCGGTTCATATTGGCCATCACAGATTATTTCTCCAAATGGGCAGAGGCGATCCCTCTTGCTGAGGTAAAGACATCCAAGGTGATCAGCTTTATCAAGTATCATGTTATTTATCGCTTTGGGATACCCTGAAGGACAATCCATGACAACGGGCCTCAATTCATCAGCCAAGCGTTTCACCGATTTTACGATAAAAATCGGATACAAAATATAGCCTCTATGGCATATAATCCGGCTGATAATGGTTTGGCGGAAGCCTTCAACAAAACCATTATCAAACTCTTGAAGAAGTTTGTCTCTTCAAACAAAAGAGATTGGAATAAAAAGCTCAGAGAATGCCTTTGGGCATACCGTACAACGGTTCGAGCACCAACGGGTTGTACCCTATTCTTATTGGTCTATGGGAGTGAAACAGTTCTCCCCATCAAAATCCTAATTCCATCGCTCAGAATAGCAGTGGCAAATGAGTTGACTCAGGAGAATAATGATCGACTATGGCTTCAAGAGCTGGGAGGATTAGACAAGAAACGCCTTCTAGCTCAACAACGCATTACTTTCTACCAGGCACGCATTTCCAGAGCTTTTAATCAGAAAGTGAAGGAAAGAGTGTTTAAAGTTGGCGAGCTAGTTTTAGCTATGAAAAGGCCAATGATCATTACTCACAAGAGTAAGAGTAAATTCCAGCCCAAATAGGAAGGCCCTTATGTGGTTGAGACGACGTTCTCAAATGGCGCTTACAGATTAGCCAAGCCTAATGGAGACTTGTTAATGGCTCCTATCAACGGCAAATTCCTGAAGAGGTACTACGCTTAATCTCCTTCGCTCAAGCAGAGTATGGTGAAGATCTCATTCTGACACCACTACTTCCAAAGAACTAGTTGGATCATATTCTATCATGTCCATATAACCTCTTAATAGATATGTTTAAACTAATTTTGGAACATCAAAATCTATCATGTCCATATTACCTCTGATAGTGTTTTGTGTACAAATTTTAGTTGGATCATATTCTATCATGTCCATATAACCTCTGAATAGATATGTCCAGCTGAAGCTTACCGAAAGTATATCACGTCCATATTACCTCTGATATCACTTTTTTGCTAGCCTGTCATTTATATTCAAAAATAATGGGTCCACAACATCAGATAAAGTCTCTTTATTATCCCCAGAAAGAGCAAATTACATAGAAAAGCAAAAGGTACATCATTTGGGAGGAGCAGTTAAATCGCGAATATGTTGCGCCAGAGTAACCATTCTCTCATCCCTGGAGCTCAAGATGTCGGCACGAGCCCGCTCCAACCTTGCCACCTCATTGTTCAAAGTAGATAGCTCGGATCGAGCATGTACAAAACCTGCATGGGTGACACCCGCACGTGCCAGGTTCTGCTGAGCCGCTTTCCTTTGGTTCATCAACACATCTCGAGCTGCCGACAAAGAGAGAGCCCTCTCCTTGGCCTTAGCGAGGTCGTCTTCCAATTTGCGGACCCTCGCTGCCTCTTCCTCATATTCGGCCTCGTACTGAGTAAGCTGGGGAATGACATACCCCAATACAGCATGCTCTTGATCCATCTCCTGCTGCTGTTCCTGGACGGATTTGTTCAGAGATTATATTTGCTCAGCAAGCTCTGCAGTTAAGGAGTCATACCTAGCTTGAACGAGACCGTCGATGTTGCCTCGAGATAGTTACAAATAATCGTTAATGGGTTGTTCCAAACCATTAACTATTTGCTCTAGCGCATCAGCTCTGTCATTATCGTTGAAATATCTAATTTGCTCTATACTAAAGTTGGAGGACGTCTTCAGAGCCTCAAATCCTAGATTCTTCTCCAGCACCATCGATATCAGCATTTTTAAAGTAGCGTAGAAAACACTTAAAAACTGCTCAACTAACATGGCGAGATTCGAATGGACGCCGGGAGTGGCTACGATATCGGTGAATTCCCCTCCATGAATGACTGCAGATGATGTTGCCACAGTCGTCGCCTCAACAGATGGCACGATAAAAGAAGAAGTGCCAACAACGGTCGAAGTGGCTGGCGTACTCAAAGGAGGCATAGTCGTAATGACAGGCTCATCCTCCTCTCGTGATATCGGAACTGTTTCGGGCGAGCCGGCTCCCGAAAACGTTTCCTCTTCAAAGTCGGGCACCTCCGTGTCATCAGCAGGAGCTGCAATAAAGCCAAAAGTTGCGTCGACGCTGCCCTCCCCGTAAATGTCTTCCCCTGAAAAGAAGACAAGAGAAAGTTAATATCAATATGATGTTAATTTTTCTAAAAGAGGCATAAAGACGATATTTATCCATGGCCGATGGTATATATGTTGCGTCGGCAGCCAGTACAGCTAAATCATTTCTTAATGATGCTAAGCGAGCTGTCATACCTGGAGAAGGGGGTGTGCCAACTGACACTGGCAGGTATTCTTCCAGGTCTTCACCAAGATCCACCCGAGGCTCATCGGGTAGAATCTCGCTGAATATACTTACAGACGCGGCAGGGGTTACTCCCGTTACTTGTCTGGATAAAGATATTCTTATTTTGCTCGGCCTCGAAGGCGATCTCGTACCACTACATGAAGCGATAGCAGCCTCAAGCAAAGAATCTCTGGCACTGCCAGCCGGAACTGTGGAGGTTTTCTCTCTAATAGGCGAAGGACCTTTAATCAAAAGATCGTCCCGAACAGGAGAAACAGCAGGCTCACTCCTAGGAGCCTCATGACTGGAAATCCTGACAGGACCACTAACAGTCTTCTTTTTCTTGCAAGAGGAAGTCTCCTTCAGAATAGGAGCCCTTCGCTTACTAGGGATAACCAGAGGCCCTGCAGGCGGAGGTATTTTACCTCTCGGTACTGTCAGCAAAAACTCATCTGGAGCGACAGTCTTCATCCTCGTAAGAGGAAACTGATGGGATTTTCTCTCTTCCCGCGGACTTAGAAAAGGGCATCCTAAAACTTCCATGCATATCAAAATCACAATGGAAGGTATTGGTTGCCACATAAAACTGGGCGTACGAATGGAGGATGTGCAACTCCATGGAGAGAGAAGTTGCGGGCACAGTAAAAGCTGCTCCAGTACAACCCATTATGAAGTACTGCCATCCTCTCGCCCCGTCAATAAGTCCACCTCTGGACTTGAAGCTGGTGATGGCATTCCCCACATGCAATTGATCATACCCAAACTGCCTGGCGAACCGACTAGGTAGATAGGGTTCCAAGAAGCAGTGGTCCTTACTTCTGTATAACAAATGGGAAGGTCTAATGCAGACCAACCAATAAAAAGCTTCAGAAGAAAGAACGATCTTTCCTTCACCTGAATCCTGAAGTCTCGTCCCCTGTTGATTGAGGTGTACAGTGGGGATGATACAAAAGAGCTTTCAGCTGTGAGCAAAATTTAATACTCGCCGACAGTCCACGACGGTGGTCACGTTCTAGGTAAAATTCTTGTAATTCAACAAGAACTTATTCCCCGAACTACTGGCAGAGCCGGAAGACATCACTCGGGGGTTATGAAGAATTAACCATCCCATCAAATATAGGAACGGTAATTTTACCCTGGGAAAGCTATCACGCCGTGTTTCGTCGGCAAGTAACCCATCAGTAATGGCCCTCAGGCCAGCTTGTATCCGACATACCATGGCAGGGAGCAGGCCCAGTCTTGCCCCGAACACCAAATGCATTGCAGGCCATAAGGTGTTACGGTGAATGTGATCCAAAGATTCAATGCCTGGTACTACCAGTCGGCATAGCCATACAGAGAGAAAGCCAGCCAGTTGAGCTTCCTTTGACAGAGGCCTGTGGCAATGCCTCATATAACTGTAGGCTTTAGTGCCTGCAGGATATTTTCCTATCCCTTCATCAAGAACCTGATCTGAAGCCCCGGCGTCTTTAATAAGATCATCGACTACTTGAGCATTAAGCACGCTCAGAAGGCTTAAAGGCTTATCCCTGCTATCCACGACTTTGTCGGGCTTAGCATCTCGGGCATGATGAAAGAAGAGATAGGACGCCCATTTTTGGTATGAGCTAAATCAGAGGGCTCATTATAGAAGGCGGTGCACGCAAGGTAATAGCTCATTAACTCCTGGTACACTGCCACTACCAGAGGGTTTGTATCCCCCAGCTTTCGGTTTATGGGAACATACTCTTCATAAGGAGTATCCCCCATTGGCAGTCTTGAAATCTCTGCCATTTCGTGAAGGGCCAATCTTAACTCCCCTAGCGGAGTGGCAAAAGTCCCAGTGAGCGAGATATATCGATCCATCAAAGCCAAAAACAGGTTGGGGTTGAGAGGTAACCCAATACTGGTAGCACTCACAGCCACGTACAGACTGATGCTCTCCAGCTCCGTCTGAAAGTTCTTCAAGGCCCATGCACTTAAATGAGCCCATCGAAGATTCTCAGGGCTAATCTACCCATTTGTCCGGGGATTGACCTTGGGGTATACTCCTCCATGCCCCATAAAGTCATTACTAAAAGTCGGTAACTGGACTGGTTGGAGCGGTGAAGTATCTTCACTCGGGACACTGCCTGGAAATAATCCCCTGAAAGGCATTACAGGGCCTGAAGGGCGGCTCACAAATGATCCTTGGTTTGATCATTTCTGATAAAATATCTTCCCCGGCTGGCTGTGAAGATCAGGGGTCAGAGTCTACGATATCTTCCTTGGATGCGTGGCATGGAAGAATGCCGATATAGGATAATCTCTCGGCATCCTGGGCAGGTACATGACCATGCCCCCAGCAGTAAAAACCCAGTCTTCCTTCTTGGGCTTCATCTGGGATTGTTTGTCAATCATATCCCCGAAGAAGAAAGCTGGTTTTATATATTTGGCCCCGTTTATATACGTCAAGGGATCTCCGTTGATCATACTCAACAAGATCCGTTCTCCCTGAGACGATATCAGAATTTCCCTTCCTTCAGGATACTGGGGTCCAGAAATAGGGAATGTCACGTGGGACAAATTCTACATGTAATTGGAGTTCAGCATTCCAACAGCAGAACCCATTACCTCAGCCAACGGAGGGATCTGCAAGTTAACTACAAAATGCAAGAAGAATATGTCAGTTTCTATACTAGATACTACAGTCTTGCAGCTTATACCAAAAATCAACAGTCTGTGCTTTTACGCCAAGACTGTAAAGACTTGAGTTTTTACGCTGGAACCTATTTCTAAGGCATAAAATTCAAGGTTGGCAGTATACAGTCTGTGTTTTTATGCCAGACTGCCAAAATTTGAATTATTACGCCGGAATTTTCATCCAGAGCCTAACATTCAAAGTTTGTAGTATACGCCAAATTTTGACAGTCAAAACTTTTACGCCATACTGCAAAAATATAGAGTTTTTACGCTGACACATTAGGAATGTGGGCGTAAATGATAAAACATCTCTATGCATCATCTTCCTCGAAGAGGCTCTCAGCACAGAAGATGACCTAGCGCGTTCACGTACAACGTGTGCGAAGGGTTTTCTTCGTTCTTGTCGTCCCAAAAGCTTTACCTATAACGCCCGGTGCACAGCTTGACGGTGGGACACTTCGTTCAGAGCGAGGTTCGTTCAGCCCAACAGGAGTTGCTCGTGCTTGAGCAGAGGAGCGAGAAGAGGAGGCAGCTTTCTTTCCCTTAGCGGCGGAACGTTGTTTCGGTGCCATTGCTAAAAACTTAGAGTTCTCAAGAAAGAAACGAAGAGGAAAGGTTCTTGGAAAGCTAGGGTTTTGCAAAAAAGACAGATGAAGAGTTTCTTCTCTCAAAGCCTTGGGGTATTTATAGAGTTCAGATAGACTCCTCGAATCCCTAACCAAATCTGATATTTAATATTCGGTTATGATTGGGGACCACATCAGCCTATCATTTAGGGGAGAAGGACAGTCAGCGGATTCAAAATTTTTGCGCAGAGCAAATCAACGATTTTACGCTAAGGAGCTTTTACGCTCGAGAAGCCACAAATCTACGATTTTATGCTCAAAGGCTATAAGTCTATGGTTTTACATCCGGATGCTTTTACACTCTGTAGCTTTTACGCTCGAGAGGCTACAAACCTACGACTTCATGCTCAGAGGCTACAAATCTATGATTTCACGCTCAGAAGCTTTTTACACTCAGAGGCTACAAATCTATGACTACACGCTAGGAAGTTTTCTTTTTTAGAGGCTATAAATCTACGGTTCTACGCCCGGATGCTCTTATGCTCAGCAGCTTTTACGCTCGAGAGGCTACAAACCTATAATTTTATGCACATCTATAATACAGATCTATGACTTTCTGCATATCTCAAAATACGCAGGCCAGAGTATGCGTATGTCGGAATACTTCTCATGATGGCCAAATACAAGGGTTTACGCAGAAGATGCTCCGTCATGGCCAAAAAATATTCCAAGTACAGAGTTCAGCATTCAAAATGACTCTTCCTCTTGGTTCGACTGGAAGTTTATCCAAAATCCAGTCAGAATCTTTTCTTTACAGTTCAAGATGGCGACTCAGTTTCGACAGCCATTTTTGCCCTACTTTAATGGATTTTCAGGAAATCATTCTTGAAGATGATGGTCTGAACAAAAAATTCTTCTTCAAGGAAGTGACAGTTCAGAATTCTACGCAACTCCTCGTTCAAAACAGCAGGACAGTTCGGATATTCGACTTAATTGCTAAAACAGTTTTTCTACACGTCCTCAGTTACGCGTAAAAGATGGGACGAGACCAGATACTCTTTTTATCAGAGTTGGCATAAAGTTATTCAGACGTGTCGAAGCTGCACATATTCAGACTTTATTACAGCAAAATATGGCAAATCATCAAATGCGTAAAAAAGGACAATTTTATTAATTATGATTACATATGATTAAAATCCATTCTACAAAGGGTTTTTCATCTTCATGATTACATATGATGGAAATCTCTGTTCTAGCAAGGGTTTCTCATCTTCATTTGGGATCACGCCAAGAGTCTGTTCTGTCAGGTTCTCGTATTGGTGGAGATCTTCTTCCGTCTTCTTTAGCAGTTAGTCTGTTTTCGTGGCCGATTAACAAGAAAATAATTAATGGCGGGAGGATACAAAACTGGACATGTCTAAATTATTCAAGAGCCCATCCTCCAAACGCCATGACAGATTGAGTTGGGATTTTGACCCAACTCAATATTGGAAGACATGGCCAGTTTGTCTGCCCTCGTCCACCGTCGTAACGGAAAAAATACAGCTTGTAATTTGTGTGGTCGAATGTTACCCTTCCTCTCTCCTAGACGAATCGCCATATGAAATTGCTGATCATCCCAAGCAAAGGAAGCTATGATATCCTTCCATGATCTATCGTTGCAGAGGATATTTGCTCGAAGATGCCTTCTTTTTTGGCTCCTTATGAACGGGAAGAACATGATCTTCTTCTTCTTCCTCAAGTCAGCATGACAGAAATCGGCAACCATTTCTATGTGGTGAAGGAAATATAGGAAGAACATGTTAACTCATCAGCCTTTATATAGGCAAAAGAGAACACACCGAATCCCAACAAACTCCCAAAAATCTGCCAAGAAATCAGCCTCGAGGAATGAGTCAGACTGGACCGATTCATGCTTCATTCAAAGTGTTTCAAATTACGAGGAATTTGAAAACTTTGAAGGGGGTCTTGTAGAAGCATAAAAAATATGCTGCAGAGTTATACGCAGTATTTCAGTGCTGTGTGGCATAAAACATGACTTCAGAGCCATCGGCATACAACAGAGCTTTATTGCTAGTACAGCGTAAAATATAGCTCCAGAACAGCCTGCGTAATACAGTATTTTTAGACTGCTTCGACGTAAAAAGGTTGTTACATCGCCTCTTCGACGTAAAACTCATATGCTTTTAATGCAGCATGGAAGTGTACGAGGAACGCTTCGTATTCCTCGAATGAACCTGTCAGATCATGCAGTGAACCTGACTCCTGACAAAGAGTACTGCACAACTATCCAGACGACGGTTGTAATGATGGTGCGGCACAGAGACCCAGACTTTCGTTTAGTGATATTTTCCTTGATATAAAGTACTTTTACGCGTTCAAAGGAATACGCTGCCTAGTTTTATACAGGCATATGTGAGCTTTTACGCTCAACAGAAGACAAAATGAACTGCCACGTCAAAAGCTGCTCTTCGTAGAGAGCTCGAGGCACGTCTCGGCAGTTAATGCGCGTGATGGGGGTAGATCTCTGCATTTAATGTATGGGATTTGGTTCTATTTTCAAAGAATGGGCGAGCCATAATTATGACTAATACGTCCACATCATCACCTCTGCATATTATGCCATCAGGCTACTTTCAGCTATAAGGAGCACGCTGTACGCTATCTCCTTGAAATACGCCGACCTGGCTATTAATAATTATAAGGAGTACGCCGTATGATATCTCCTCAGAATACGCCAACTCAGGCTATATTTGCATTTACGCATGATAAGGCTATTTGGTCCAGAATACGCTCAAGACCTCAGTCAAGGAAGGAGGATCAGCTATCTTTTACGCTAGCCACCTATCCATGCAGCATCAGGCTTCTACGCCTACTTGGCTTCTACGCCAGTTTGACAGCTATCAGGCTTCTACACCTACTTGGCATCTACACCTACTTGGCTTCTATGCCAGTTTGATAGCTATTTGGCTTCTACGCTATGGTGACAGTTATTGGCTTCTACGCCAACCTTTTCTATGTGAGGGACAGTTACCTATGTGGCTTGCATGCCATGATCTTCACAGCAGTTATATGCGTTGCCTCATCATGGGACATGCATCACATGCAGATTCAGAAGATTATCTATACGTGGGTGGCAGTTATTATAACTGCCATATAAAAATTGCCATACTCTCCACTGTCCGGCTTCTACGCCGACTGGACGGTTACTGTCACTAAAACCCTATAAATAGAGACCTCTATTGACAGAGGTCCAAGGTCGAAGAGAGCTAGAAACTCTGAAGGTCAGAAAATAGGGTTGGAAATTGACTTTGAGAGAGAAGAATCCAGGGCATAGACTGAGAGTAGCGATCGACGATTCTGACATTGAGCATCCACTCCCTCTTACAATCTTCGAAGCATATCCTTGTTCTACAGTACTTCTTCATCATCGTGTGGTCCAAGGGACAAAGTGATCGACCGCAAATCAGACTCCTATAACAATATTTACCCAGATTAAATTTTGTACTTGACATCCTCGTATAGGATTAATTGAACTTCTTGTTTGTAAACCTAAGAAAGGGTTTTGTATAAACCTAGTTTTATTTCTTCTGTTTATTATCAAACAGAGGTATTATTCTTCTATTCTGATTGTGTTCTTGTGCTAGTTTAGTTTAATTTTGAGAACAAAATTATTTTTGAGGGTATAGACTAGCCATTTTGGACCCAACTAGTCATTTCCCTTTATTAATTAGAAACTAGTTAAACCCCTCATTAGAAATAAAAATTTTACTAATCAAATAACTCTTCATGACAACCATAGAGGGCATATTGGATATTATGCATTAGTTAGACCTAGGGTTCACTTGGCCGACCCTATATAGGGGTGGGGGGAGCCTCCCTCAAGTGCATTTATTGTTCATGAGAAACCCTAAGTGAGTTCTACCCTAAACCCTTTTATTCCTCCACCAAATTTTAGTAAATTAATCACAAATTCCTCTAATGTATCTCTTCTAAGAAGCCTAGAAGCTTGGATTTCAAGGAGAATTGGAGAAGAAGATGTTTGGCTAGAAAATTCTTGGCTTTGTATTGGGAATCCATCTCCCTATAAGGGGAGAGAATGAGTTTTCATAAGTTTCTATTAGCTTCCCTCATGATTCCTTCATGGTGTTGTGTGCATATTTGGGATTATGGGTATTTTTCTCCTATTTTTTTCATAACAACTAATATATATATATATATATTTTTTATATGTTATAAGTTGTATATTAAGGGTTTGGCATAAAGATTGGTTGTGTATCATGAGTATCATATTTGTGCACTCAAGGTGTTTGACAAAATGACCAATAGAGTGTGTAATCTATTTAGAGTACTAATTTTATATGTTGTTGAATCTATATATATATATATATATATATATATATATATATATATATATATATATATGAATGTATTGTATAAGTTATTTTAGAGTGTGTGTGTGTGTTGGTGCTAATAGGAGTTGGGTCGAGTATATCAGGGAACATGGGATATTAGCAGCAGTTGGATAAAGGGGAACAAGGAGGTATCATTGAGGAAGGCATGGATGGATGTGTGGCAGTACCTGTGTGAGGGTGGTTCATTGCAGTAGGAAGTGACCATATGTAGTGAATGGAGTGGGACTCGGGTTGTAATCTAGACAATATGAGTGAATAGCGTGGTTCAGTCATGTGTGAACGGAACATCTGTTCAGTTAGTCTTAGATATGGAAGTGAGGAAGTGATGTTACTATAGAGCACAGCCTCAGTCGGGTTGTAGTGACTGTGAGGGAATTTTGTAGTGCTTGCACAGAGCAAATATTGCTCCAGGAGGCCAGGGCAGTAGCAGTAGTACTTCTGGTCATATTTGGGATCTGATGTTGGGGGTATTTAGGACATGTGTGGGTAGTTGAGATGAGTTCAGGTGTAAGGTTGTTGTGAGCGGGTGTTCTCAGTCATGTATACTACAGTCATATTAGCCAGGGGTGCAAGCAGTTAGGACTGCACTGTGCATTTGGCATTGGGTATAGCAATGCACAAGGAAGGAGTCTCATGTTCAGATACTAGGGAGGGTTATTACACTGTGTAAGTTGGTGTATGATACACTGATGAATATTGGATAAAGGCAGGGTAATGGGTCTTGGTTGTAGGTTTGATACATGAGTAGCAGACTATGGTGTATAAGTATACAAGGAGCATGCCTGGGTACAAGTCTCTGCAGTACAAATAACTGGTGTTGGCCACATAGGTTTGGGTTCAATTGGTTATGGAGGTTTAAACATTGGTGTTAAGGTAATGGCTTTAGAGTTGAGATGTGTAGTATTGGGTATTTGAGCATCTCAAAACCACATACTAGGGTGGTATCTCATGATACCATGAGGGTAAGTTGAACTATGAGTATATGGCTAAGGTAATGTGGGGTATCTAGCTACTAAAGTAATAGGTAGTTGTGATACAGAGGTATCGTAGGATATTGTTAAATAAGTTAGAGTATATATATATATATATATATATATATATATATATATATATATATATATATATATAGTTATGACCTAGTAATAACTAGTATACTTTAATATGAATGAGAATACCTAGATACAACCTAGTTTAGACTTAATATCACTTATATGACCCTATAAACCAAATTTATAGATATTTTAGAACCTTAATAAAGGTGTTGACCCAGTTTGACCAAGACGACCTAGTTAACCTAGTTAGACCTAGAAATGTCCAAGAAACATCATCCTAGCTAGTTAAGCATGATTATCATTTTTATTTTACTCATTAACACTATTATTCCTTATTTAGGTTAATGTGACTCCAGTTTGGACATTGATCATCACACTGCTCAGGACCACAGGCGAGTATATTCTCTGACAATGTCTATTATTTTTTATTATTACTATAATTCTAGTTATAGTGTATACTTGATTCTGACACAGTGGATACACGGACTACTATCATAGATACCTGTCATGAGGAGTCATGATTGGATCCATCGTACTTGCTAGGGACAAAAATATTAGCAAGTTATGTGATCATACCCCACCTTACATGCATCATAGCTCACCCCACATATCACGTAGGGTATAGCCTGACCATTTATATGACTCATCGCCTATTATATATGATTAGCCTGATTCTTGCTCGCATCATAGCTAACCAGATGGTTAGCCTATCTCACATGTATCATAGCCAATCATATATAACAAGCCTGATGTAGTCTCAAGTCGATCACATAACAAACTAATATTTCAAGGCACTTAGCCAGTATTTCTATCCTTTATTCTAGTACATTCATTGCTAGTATTCACATATATTTGTTTCACTGCTAGTTATTTCTCTATAATGATTACATGTCTCTATAGTTTTTTCTTACATTCTAGTATCTTATTCCATCATGTATTTCCTTATACTGCTTTACACTTTTTATTAATATATTTGAAATTGTTGTTAGTGTTTGTGCTTCGCTCCAATCCTGACTGGATAATATTTTTCAGAGGATCTCGAGGACTTATCTCCTACTCATTATGGTCCAAGAGTAGATGATGATTATATCCACGAGCTTCCAGATGAGCCACTCCATATAGAGGAGACACCACCCGCAGTTGCTTAGTTAGCACATAGCTTATTTATGTATTGGATTGTTCCAAACTTGAGGCTTGAGTTGTATTATGTTGAGACTTGTATTGTGTTGAGATAGCTAGACTCTTAGACTCTGACTTGTTGAGACATATATTATGTTTGCCTCTCGTGCTTCTTTACATATTTATCGTGCCATCTATCTTTCATATAGTTATTATGATTGAGTATATTGTATATATATATATATATATATATATATATATATATATATATATATATATATATATATATATATATATATATACTCATTGTCCTCGGCTTAGAGTTGAGATATGTTGACAGGTTATGATATCATTGATAGATAGTTATTTGATCTAGACATCGTTCTACCACCGATGTTGCGGCATAGGCTGGACGTACCAACGACTCATGTCCAATTTCTGGGTACGGATCGTGATAATAGATCAGGAGCATGAGTTTCAAAAACTTTTAATATGAAGTAAATTATTTAGTACAAAAAAATTGAGGTACAATAATAATATTTGCCACACTACTATATACATTTTATTTCAGTAGCCATGCATACTGATGCTTATTTGCAACTATTTGATAACAAATCTTTCCTCACAAAACCCCAGCATATATATATATATATATATATATATATATATATATATATATATATATATATATATATATATATATATAGAGAGAGAGAGAGAGAGAGAGAGAGGTGTTCCAGTACACCATCATTCTTGAGACAGGTCAATAGTCCCTTGGCAACCAAGCGACGGACGTTTGTCCACGATCTTGACCTTTACTGACCCTCTTTGCACGGTACCAGTACACCATCGTTCGTCATGCCGACGCACTTCACTGTGTACTCAGTTCCACATATATTGTCTTATATATCCTTAAAAGAGAATTAAATAACGTCTAGCCTAGTGGTTAAGACCGATACATATTGCTCAAAAAGTTATAGGTTCAAACTTTCTGTACGTCATTTAATTCTTCTTTGATGAAATTAAGAGGTGAGGTTATGATGGATGCAGCGCAGATACAGTTCAAGTGTAGGTACGAACCTATGGGTCGAGATGTGTGGGATATTCGGACTGAAATGTGGTTCAAGTACAGGTACGACCCTACGGACTGAGATGTATGTATATATATATATATATTTTTTTTTTGAAGGAATCTGTAACATAATTACCTCTTCTATATATAGAGAGCGGATTGAGAGCCCCGTCGCACCATTAGATCGGACGGGACCCACGCGGACGCACGCGGACCTCCAGATCCGACCGATGAGGGAAGGGCGGGGCTCGAGCGGGGCTCCGGGGACAGATTTTTTGATTCGCCCCCATATATATATGAAAAAAGGATATGAGCCATAGGCTCATATTCCTACATGAGACAATGTACATGTGGACCAATAGGAATGGAGTGTACTAGTGCACATGGGTGCACATGGGATATAGGAATATATTTATATTGGTCCACATGTACATGGCTAATTTAAGAATATGAGCCTATGCACTACCAAAATATAATAAAATAGCGATTTTTTTAGCGACGTCATAATTAAATGTCGAATAAATATTTCAGCGACTCCAAAAATAAACGACGCTATACGTCGCTGTTGGCGACAAATAGTAATGTTTAGCGACAATAATTAAGTTTTTTAAAGAATAGTCGATATAAGCTTCTTTAAAGTCACTAAACGTCATTGAGTTTTTTAATTTACCGACGTTTAGCGACGTATTTTGCGATATTTATTATTTTTATTTTTAGCGACATTTTTAGCGACGTCTATAACGTTGCAAACTATTTTTGTTAGCGAGGTCATAAGTTAACGTCGTTAAACATCACTAAAATTTTAATATAGGTTTAGATTCTCCCCTTCTATCGAAGACTTTTCCTAATTTTTTAAAAACTCCCCCCTCTTTCCCCCCCTCCGGCGTCTCTCTCCTCCTCCTCCTCCTCTAGATAAACCCTAACTCTCTCTCTCTCTCTCTCTCTCTCTCTCAGATGCACATGATATGACACTGACACAGACACGATACACACACATTGACACAGACACGACACAGATTAAGAGAGAGGGTATAAACCCTAACCTTAACCCGATCTCTCTCTCTCTCTCTCAGATGCACACGACATGATACTGACACAGACACGACACACACACTGACACGGACATAATACAAACTGTCAAAAAGGGTGTAAACCCTAACCCTAACCTGATCTCTCTCTCTCTCTCTCTCTCTCTCTCTCTCTCTCTCACAGATGCAAACGATATGACATTGACACAGACACGACACCGACTGTCACAGAGGGTGTAAACCCTAACCCTAACCCTAACCCTAACTCGATCTCTCTCTCTCTTTCACACACACACTCACACACACACACACAGATGCAGATACGATATGATACTGACACTGATATGACACACACACACTGACACATACACGACACTATCACAGAGGGTGTAAATCCTAACCCTAACCCTCTCTCTCTGTGTGACATATGTTTAATAATGTACAATTAGTACATAACTTATGCTATCTTGACTTACTAACTTATAATAACTGCTACTAACTTAATATAACTGTTACCAACTTAATATCAATACTAATGCTAGATGACCCTTGACTAAGTAGACAAACTTAGTTTACGCTAACTGATTTCTGATATTCTAACTTTATATCTAACTTAAATAACTAAAATCTAAACTTCACCCTAGCTGATAATTACTAACTAGCATTCACTAACAATGCATCTAACTGATACATTCATCAGTCAGTGATACACATATAGTAGTACATAAATACAGTGGACTGAAAACTAATGCCGCCACTAATGATATTCCCTATAATATATACATTAATACCTTCCTACTGAAGGCACTAACCGAAGGCCCATCAGTGTACTACTGATACCAAACTAGAGTGAAATCAAGCCCTTAGTTGTAGTATAATCAACTCGAGTGAATCTTACTCATAACTTATACCTATATCCATTCCTTACCTATACACAACCATAGTTGATACACATAAGATACACAGAGATTCCTCCAATCTTCTAATGCTTGTTGTGATACTCAAGTTTAAAATATAACTTCAAATTGATGCTGCCTAGTGTTGCACCCTGCTTTGTACGATAGTGTGCACAGACCCTGTAAAGTCTGCCGTAATACTTATGTGCACATCAAATGTGCACTGTCTGGTCTGTGTAGATGGTGTGTGCAACAACCTCTCCCCATCTCACTGCTCACTGTGTTGCTCCCCAAATTTGCTGTCAGTATGATATATACTCCAATGGACAGTTACTCCCCTATAACCAGATGACTAATACTTAAAGTAGTGCACAAACCCTAACCCTAACCCAAATCTGCTCAGTTGACACTAACTTATACACTGTAATATGAGTATCCAAGATACAGAGTCAAATAAAAAAGTATCAATGCTAGGACTAGGTGTATCAGTACATATACTATATTTCTGAGTATTATTATGTGTGTGTAGACGAGTAGGTATATAACATAATTGGATATTCCTGTAAATATATGCTAGGACTAGGAGTATCAGTGCATGTACTATATTTAACGATGAGTATATACTTGAACGATGTCTATTCATTTTTGCAGAAGTATCTAGAAATGGATATGAATTACTACCTGCATCATCGTTCGTGGATATACAACCGTCATCCTGATAACATGTGCGCTGTATGGGATAAATTCATTAAGGGTGTACAGTAGTTCCTACAGTTTGCCAAGGCATTTCCTCAGTATATGAACGGTACCAAAATTAAGTGTTCATGTATGGGATGTCGCAACTTAAAATATCATCAAGAAGTGAAAGTCACATATCATTTCTACTTGAAGGGTTTCATACTGAATTACTATCAATTTTTCGTGCACGGAGAACTTGTGTCTTTAGTATCAGAGTCAAAGCCATATGTGGAGCCATATATGGATGTCCACGACCATGCTGCTTACGACGACGGGTGGGTGAACATAATTTTTGATGCGGAGGGGCCTAGTTTCGATCCGAACAATTATGATACAGCTGAGGAGGCACCGAATGCCGATGTTAAAAAGTTCATGGAGTTGCTGGAGAATGCAATAACTCCATTATATCTTGGTTGTAAGGATCATTTACCGTTGGAGGTGGTTATAAGATTGTTGAGCATCAAGTCCAATTTTAACATGTCATAAGAATGCTATAACCGACTGATAGATTTGATTATAGAGATCTTACCAGAGGATGCAAAATTGCCTAAAGACTTCTACCGATCAAAGAGGATGGTGAGATCACTCTGGATGGGATACTGGAAAATTGATACATGTCGCAACGGGTGCATATTGTACTACAAAGACGACAAGGATAAAGATACGTACAGATTATGTGGTATTGATCACTACAAGGCCACAGGAAGAGAACAGTCTGTCGGTGCAAAGAAGCCTACTGATTTGATGTACTACTTGCATTTGACGTCGCGATTGCAGAGGTTGTTTATGGTAAAGGAGACTGCAGAAAATATGAGTTGGCACAGGAAAAACAGATTGAAGGAGTATTGGATCATCCATTCGATAGAGAAGCATGGAAGCACTTTGATCGAGAGTATCCAAATTTTGCTTCGAATTCACGTAGTGTCAGATTGGGACTCTTTTTCGATGGTTTTATCCCATTCGGACTTTCGGGCTCCCAGTATTCGTGTTGTCCTATGATCGTTACTTTATACAATCTATTGCCTTGGATGTGTATGAAGACTCAGTATATGTTCCTAACCATTATTATCCCGAGTCCGAATAATCCGAAGAGGAACATCGATGTATATTTATAACCTTTGATAGATTAGTTGAATCAACTGTGGGAAGTAGGTGCCAACACATCCGATGTTTCTAGAAAGCAAAATTTTCAGATGAGGGCAGCACTTATGTGGACCATAAACGACTTTCTGGCCTATGAAATATTATCGGGATAGAGCACTCATGGTCGTCTCTCATGTCCGTATTGCATGGACCGCACTAAGGCTTTTCGTTTGAAACACGGAGGCAAACCGTGCTTCTTCGATTGTCATTGATAATTTTTGTCGAAGGATCATCCGTACCGGAGGAACAAAAATACTTTTTATACTGGCGTTGTGGAGAAGGCCAATCCACCTCCAAGGTGGCCCGGATACACGATATAGAAAGAGGTAAAAGATTTACCAAGTGCTATCAAAGAGCCTGCTAAGGGGTAAAAGTGTGATGGATTTGGTCGTACCCATAACTGGACGAAGAGGAGTATATTCTGGGATCTGCCATATTAGAGCACCAATCTATTCAGACATAACCTTGATGTCATGTATATCGAGAAGAATGTGTT
Source organism: Iris macrosiphon (assembly GCA_036927795.1). Classification (NCBI taxonomy): domain Eukaryota; kingdom Viridiplantae; phylum Streptophyta; class Magnoliopsida; order Asparagales; family Iridaceae; genus Iris; species Iris macrosiphon. The sequence goes on from JAYESA010000004.1 coordinate 146,152,606, forward strand.
TGATAATATAATTAATACTATAATAAAGGTAAAGAGAAAGATGAAAGACAATCCTAAGGTCAGGTTGGACTTAGAAGAAATATGTAGACGTCATGTGTTGCATTTGATAGAGGAGGGGAATTAAAAGTTAAAGCAGCCTAAGTCAATTTTTTTACTGGAGAAGGAGGATAAAGGAAGACTTTGTAGGTGGATTCAGGGTCTAAAATTTTTAGACGGGTACGTGTCGAACTTGAGAAGATGCATCAACCTCAAGTAGAACAAACTAGAGGGTATGAAGAGCCACGATTGTCGGTATTCATGGAGAGGTTAATTCCAATTATATTTTAGGAATTCTTATCGTAGGTTATTTGGGATCCATTGATAGAGCTCAGCATATTCTTTAGAGATCTTTATTCTACTAAGTTGCTCTTCGATCGTCTAGAAAAGCAAGAGAAGGATATTACGATAATACTGTGCAAGCTCGAGAAGGTGTTTCCTCCTGGATTTTTTGACTTTATGGAGCATTTGCCAATTCATCTTTCGTATGAGGCACATGTTGGTGGTCCCATTGGTTATCGGTGGATGTACCCCTTCGATTGGCATCTGAATTACCTAAAATAAAAGGTAAAAAATAAGGCACGGATTGAAGGCTCTGTTTGTGAAGCTTATGTTCTCGAGGAGATTATAAACTTTTGTGCGTCGTATTTCAAATCTTATGTTACTACTAATAGAATGGGAGCTCCAAGAAACGACGATTGATATCAAGAATCTAATGATGGAATACTGAAAGTATTCAATACGTCCGGAAAGTCTTCGGGAAAAATGAAGAAGAGATATTTGAATGACGATGAGCTAAGGGATGCTCAGTTGTATATATTACTCAATTGCAATGAGGATAAAGTGGAGAAGCTAGAGGGGTAAGTAATTAATACGTCCACGTTTATATCATCTCAATGTAATAGTATAAGCTACTATTATGCTACTAATCAGCGGTTGCTTCGTTATTTTTCAGCATATATAATGATGAGCTGAGGTCGGTTAGACCCTACATAACAGAGGAAGAAGTAGAACAAGGAATGAGACACCATTTTCCTTCTTGGTTGACCGCATATGTAAGGAGCTTGGTAATTACTTTTTCTGTATGCACTTGCACAATAAATAACTTACTATCTCTACTTTGATATTTAGGCCGACCGTCTAATAACACCCGAGACTGAATCTATTAGAACCCCAGCCAAAGGACCAATTACTGCCGTTAAAATATGGCTAAGTTACTGTATGAATGGGTTTAGGTTCAAGTCAACAAATACTCCGATCAGAGACAGCTTTCTGGATCATAATTCCATAAAAAATAGTTGTTTGTGTATCAAATATTCGAACTACAAAGACGTCAATCCAGGCAATAATTTCTTTGGCATCTTACGAGAGATTGTGGAGTTGACATATAATTATGGAATAGAACCTGCTAAGATCATACTATTCAAGTGTGAATGGTTCGATCCGATTCAAGATCAAGGTTGAAAAATTGATAAGCACGATCTTTTGGATATAAACTACAAGCGTAGATATCAAGGCTACGGACCATTTATTCTATCAAGTCAGGCTCAGCTCGTGTACTTCACAACTTACCTTAGATGGGAGACAGCGAGGTTGGACTGGTGGACAATATGCAAGACAAAAGCTAGAAATACCTTTGACGTTGACGAAATAGCTTATCAGGAGGACGAGCTCCCTCTTGTAACAAATATTGTAGATGTGGACTCAACGAAAGTTACTCATTATACGACTAATAATGTAGAATAGGTAGAATTATCCGATGAAGAAGACGAAGATGAAGACGAAGATGAAGTAGATGAAATTAAAGATAAGGAGGAAGAGGAAGAGGAGGACGAGGAAGGCGAATAAGATAAATTTTCTGAAGATGATTGAAAATAAAATATTTTACCCAAACATATGTACTATATTTTGACTGTAGAATGTACTATTTTGACGAAGATATGTATTATATTTTGACTGCAGAATGTACTATCCATTTAGACTTGTGACACCACTAGTTATTTACAGTACAATTCTATTAATGTTGTGAGATATGCATAATATTTTGACTATATAATGCACTATATATTTGTGTATTTCTTTATTCATCAGATATTGTTATCAGGTATGACAGGACGACACAGAGCATTCGGCAGGTCCTAAGGTAGACAGAGTGCTCCTTCGGTACTGCCTACTGTTGGTTCTGGATCCTCGGTGCCTAGTACTCCTGTATATCGACTAGTCACATCTTCGACTGCGACGACGTTACGTGGAAGCACTCCTGGGACGAGTAGTTCCAGGCCTGATAGTACTCCCTCGTCCAGCGTTCTTCCTACTGACGGAACCATGGAGACAGATGAACATATGGCGAAGGTTGAGCCAACATCGTCCCAGCATCAGCTAGATCCTCCATGCGCACCTTCGAACGAGGCGAGGACGGAGATTTGGGCCGACGGTACAAAGTAAGTCAATTAGATGGTTTTGCATCATATATATCATGTATTTCTTTATTCATCATATATTAAATTTTTCGATAAAAATAATTATCTCTGTATAGATATCGCCCCTCGTCGGTACAGAGACGCATATGCCACTTTCTGAGGTACAACTATGGTGGCCCTTGGATCAACTGCTCTGATTCTCCGGAGGAGAGAAAGACGTTCTGGTTTGCGCACTTTAAGGTAAAAGTATATTATATCAATCATCTAATTTATACATATTATATAACTTACTAAATTACTTATTGTAGCAAACGTATTTTTATCCATCGCATCGGGACGAGTTGATCGAGCAGATATTTTTTGCCGTTGCCGCCAATCTGATCCGTGATGCTCTGGATGACCAAAAGGCTCGTGATCGTGCAGGAAAACTGATCCAAGGTTGGATCACGCCTGAGCAGTGGACTGCGATGAGGGCTAGATTCGATGATCCGAGGTATAAGAAAAGATCTGAGAAGGCCAAGGCGGCTAGGCAGAAGGCAGCAAAGTGGTGGTGGATCGATTCCGATAACGAAATATTATTGTCGTTTGGTATATTTTTTTATTTCAGATATATTATTTTAACGCAAGTACGATAAAATGGTAGTAGGATAAAATATTTAATTTTAGTACTAAATAATATATTTTTAACAGGTACAGAGGGGTGAGGTTGCAAACAAGGTGACCGTCTTCCTGGCCACCCATCGAAAGGACAGAAATCTCATTGATGAGAGGGTCTCGCAGACCTATGTAAGTATTATTTTACTTTGTGTTAATTTTAATATAACTTAGGCAATTATCGAGTATCCAAACTTTTTTAGGCCGAGTATCTTAGGCTGCATGAGTGGACGACTGCTAGTGCACCAACAACGGGAGAGGCTGATACTTCCTCGCAGCCCTCTCCAGCTTCGTCGATGGATGAGTTGTGAGTGACCTCCGTTGGTGGTCTCCAGAGGGGTACGTACTACGGTACGAGATCCTATGGCGCCCTTATTGTGACACAGTCATCTCGGGCCTCCACGGTAAGTGCGCATTTCCCACAGCCCTCGCAGTCGTCGATTCGAGTACAGGAGATCGTTGACGGTCAGATTGCGTCTCTCCGTGATGAGTTGCTGCGAAGGATGGAGGAGCAGCCCCTGTCCCAACCGCAGGCGGACGATGCGACTCTCATCGCATGATTTGATATGCTCGAGTGCAGCATCATGGAGCTCTGGGATATGACAGCTGGTCTTAGATCGTCGATAGAGCGCAGCGTGACGTAGCTGCTGGCATCACAGCTTTCCATGGGCGAGAGGTTGACGATGACGCATGATTCAATGGTTCATAGCAGTACGAGACTATTATCTACCATGGATTCATACAACCATCGACTAGTAGAGTTGGATCAAATACGTTCTCCTGGTGCGCCTTCATCGACACAGACTCCACCGACGTCACTGCCTTCTCCATCGACGTCGGTGTCGATTTTACGAAAGCAGTATGATCTGTTTTTATCCCTAATGCGCGCCAGTAGCCATCCTCCTGCAGATCTGCAGTAGTTCTAGTTAGGATAGTTTATTGATTGTTTGTGTTTCAGACCTATGATATTTGGTCATTTATGAATATTTTTTATTTTTGAGGCTTTCAGACTTTATTTCTTGTATTCTTTACGACGGGGATTTCAGACTCAGTTGTGTGGATATTTGTTGTATTCTTTACGACGAGATCTTCTCCTGACTTGGTTTGTAATCTCAATGTTTCGTTTTCTTCAAATTTTACTATATTATTCATTTTAATTGTATGTTAATTTACCGGTTTTGATTGTTCAACCGAAGGGGTCGCCGAACCCAGCAAATTCAACGGAAGGTTGCTCCGGATCTATTTGTACAAATTGTGAATTCATAAACTTCAGGAAGAATGATTTAGAAATAATTCAATATTCATTTTTTTTATTTTTTCACTGTATCTTTAGCGACGTTTATATACGTCGCTACAAACGTCGCTATAAACGTCGCTGATCGTCGCAAATATGCTGACATGGCAATATTGTCAGGTCAATATAACGTCGCTAAATGAGTCGCACAACGTCGCTAAAAAGAAAAAAACTTAACGACATATAGTGACACACAACACGTCGCTAATTTAGCAACGTTGCGTCGCTAAACGTCGCTAATATAGCGACGCATTTACGTCGCTTGAAAACGTCGGTATAGCAACGTTTTGTGAAGTTTTTCCGATCAGCGACTAGCTTAAAGGCGACTTCATCGAAACGTCGCTACATACATCGCTAAAATTATTTAGCGACATTTTTTGGCCATTTAACGACGTTTTTAGACGTCGTTAATTTGACTTATTCTGGTAGTGATGGCTCATTGGGTAATGAGAATATGAGTCATAGTTTATATTTCTATATGAACTATGCACATGTGGACCAATAGAAATGAAGTATACTAGTGCACATAAAATATAGAAATCCATTTCTATTAATTCACGTGTGCTTTAGCTAATGTGAAAATATGTCATTTATATATATATATATATATATATATATAGTTTGGCGGAGCGTAATAGGTGGCTGTTCCCGAATACGCCAGTGCTTGGGAGGAGAGGCAAATCATCGCAACAAATACTGCTACAATGATGGAGCTGGAAGCAGACACTTCGTCGTAATTAGTTATACTGATCTTGCATGTGCTGTTACTATATATTAGCTAGACACAATGAGGATGATCGATGAAGATTGTACGTGGGGTACTTATAGTGGCGAGAGAAGCTAGGGCCACGTGTGTGTATTTTTTCTTCTTTTTACTTTGCAATTTACGACAGTTTGAAAGAGAGATGAATTCCTAGAGTCAGCTTGACGCATTTATGTTTCGTTAATTTCTCTTTCACAAAACACACGATGGACGTTTTAATTTGTTTTATTATACACTTTTCTGAAGTCAAGGTTGCATTGTCAATCTTCTTTCATGCAGGTCTATGTATATACACCTTCAATTAAATTTGTTAATCAGAAGATGGCAGCGTCTATTAACCTTTCCTGTGGCAAAGGTTAGCCTCAACTCACTACAGAAGTTCGTTTTTCTTTTGTTCTCGTCTATAATCAATCCGTCGAGGTCACAAAGAAGACTCAAAACTGTGAGATGAGGGTATGATGTACACTTAGAACATTTATATTGGAAACACTCCAAAAATATACTTTAAATTATTAAAAATTATATAAATTACTATTTTTGAAATGTCTTTTTTTGTATTGATACACAATAATATACTCAAATAAATACTACAAATTAAACTCATATTTTCTTTCATATTTTTTCTCTTTATTTTTCTTTCATGTTTGCTATAATTTTTTCTTCCTATTTTTTGTCTTTATTTTTCTTTCCAGTTGTGGATGCGTCTATTAACCTTTCCTGTGGCAAAGGTTAGGCTCAACTCACTACAGAAATTGGCAAGTTCGTTTTTCTTTTGTTCTCGTCTATAATCAATCCGTCGAGGTCACAAAGAAGACTCAAAACTGTGAGATGTGGATATGATGTACACTTAGAACATTCATATTGGGAACACTCCAAAAATAAACTTTAAATTATTAAAAATTATGTAAATTATTAATTTTGAATTATTTTCTTCGTATTGGTACACAATGATATATTCCAAATAAATACTACAATTAAACTCATCTTTTCTCTCATCTTTTTTCTCTTTATTTTTCTTTCATGTTTGCTATGATTTTTTCTCCCTATTTTTTGTCTTTATTTTTTTTTCCTAGATTGTAGAGAGAGAGAGAGAGAGAGAGAGAGGAAGGAGAAAAAGGAAAGAACGGTTTATTTTGGTGGTCCCAGAAATTAATGTATATGATATAGAGTATGTTTCAAATCTGGAGTGTGTCTTGACTTCCTAACAATTTTTAATTATGGACAAGTATATATTGCAGTTTTCAAGTGCTACAAAATTTGATTAAAGTTAAAATATAGCATTGAAACATTTTTCACTGTCAAACTCAACTGGCTCTTGTGATTAGTAAGAAGAGATATAATCTTCCTGTCTAGGTGGAAGGTCTCGGGATCAAACCGCGAAAAAGGTGTGGGACAGTGGGCCCAAATAACATGCAACACAGCTCGCACAAGGTCCCGTGTGTATCATCGACCATCTCAAAAAAATAAATAAATAAAAACCTCTCCCACTTGTGGATGCTCCTAGTTGGCATTATTTTTTCTGATATATAAATAACAAAAGACAACCACAAAATCCATCTTAAATACAATTTATCTCGGGAGGAACTTGGAAATATGCAGAAATAATGCAGTCATTGTCGAGGAGATCATATTTTAGGGGATGTTTTGTATGCAATAATTGTTTTTATTTTTGAGAGAATTTATGGTGGGAATTTATTTCCATGTTTGTTTTGACCATAAAAAAATTATTTTCGAGAATTACGAATATCCGGATAATCAATTTATCCATGAAACATGAAAATCCTATCCCTTAATAATAGATGGATATATTTTTTTGTTCGGACGAAATTTTTTTTGTCCAAACTTTTTTCTTTGTTCAATTTGTTTGTTTGTTTTTGATTTTTCTTCCTTTTGGTCATTTTTTATAGTCTTTTGTCGTTTTTAGTCTTCTTTTTTTTTTTTATCATTTTTAGTTTTTTTTATAGCTATTTTTTATCGTTTTTAGTCTCTTTTTTCATATTTTTCGTTTTTAGTCAATTTTTGTCAATTTGTGTCGCTTTTGATTTTTTTTTTATCATTTTTAATCCTTTTTTCGTCTTTTTTTTTATATTTTTTACTCATTTTTTTATCGGTTTTGGTTCTTTTTAGTCGTTTCTAGTCGTTTTTAGTTTTTTTTTTATCGATTTTGTTTGATTTTAGTAATTTTTTGTCATTTTAGATCGTTTTTAGTTGATTTTGATTTTTTTATCGTTTTTAAGTCATTTTTTAGTCTTTTTTGAACATTTTTAGTCGCTTTTTAGATTATTTTTGATCGTTTTTGGTTTATTTTTTATCGTTGTAAATAATTTTTTTGTCTTTTTTTCGTTTTTCGTTGTTTTTAGCCGTTTCTAGTCTTTTTTTTATTATTATTTTTGTCGTTTTTTGATCATTTTTAGATTTTTTGGATCGTTTTTAGTTAGTTCTTAGTTATTTTTTGTTGTTTTTAGTCATTTTCTTTTATCATTTTTTGTCGGTTTTTTTTTTCGTTTTTGGGTCTTTTTAATTTTGTTTATCGTTTTTAGTTTTTTTTTCCGTTGTTTTTGGTCTTTTTGTCGTTTTGGTCATTTTGATCATTTTTTGTTTTGATCTTTTTTTTTCTTTGTTTTTCTTGTTTTCTATTTTTTATTTTTTTTGTAACTTTTTTTTTGCTTGTTTTTTCGTTTTTGGTAGTTTTTTTTTTTTCATTTTTTGTCTTTTTTTTCATTTTTCGTGTTTGTAGTTTTTTTCATTTTTTTTTTGTTTTTAGTCATTTTTTCATTATTTAGTGTTTGATTTTTTTCATTTTGATTTTTTTTTGTCATTTTAGTCGTTTTTTCGTTTTTGTTCTTTTTTATTTTTTTGTTCATTTTAGTCCTTTTTTTGTTTTAAACCATTTTTGTCGTATTGTTGTTTTTTTTCGTTTTCCTTGTTTTTTTTTTTTTTTTTTTTACCTTCAAATTTTTTTTTCTCCTTAAAATTTTTTTTTGGAAAATATTTGTATAGTCACCAAACATGTTGATATAATTTTTCAGAAAATTTAATTACTCAAAATTTAATTTTAAAAATATTAAATTTTCGACCATACAATATTTCGTATATCGAACGTTGGGATAAGAGATCCTCAATGAGGATGATGAATGAAGATGACATTGTCAATATGATCAATAAAAACAATACAATGGAAAGAAATGAATAGCACTCCAAATTGTGAACCTATTTAATAGTTGCTTTGATAAGGACATATAAAAATATCCTTTCTAGAATAATTCGCATGTTTCTATTGATCGCTTTTGCTTTGGGAAGTAGCACATAAACTTCCATTTCATTTAGAATTTAATATTATATTGTGCATCTCCTACATTGTACCTATGGGTGCAACTCTTTTGTTAATTGAGTCACATACGACTAATTAAATATTTAGGAGACTTGGTAAATCATTTCCTGATTGAAAGAATGCCACAATATGACATATGTACTTACAGGAAGTGATATGGAATGTGATCAGGACTGAATTCCAAGTTCATTGTTCTCTACACAGAAGACGAGAAGAAAGGAAATTGAACTTGCATATGTCTTGGTGTAGTTCAGGCTAACCTTTGCCATAGAGACGAAAGAGAAGCAGCAATCTTCTGATGAACAAATTTAATGTAAGTTCCAATTGGTAAGGACAACAACCGATCCTCCTAGCTACATGATGAATACTGACAATGTAAAATTGACTTCAGAAATGCATCTTTCTTAATATATTTATATTTAGCAAACAAACATATACACATTCAGCCATCGTTGTTTCTTGAAAGAGAAATAACGTAACATACGTGACAAAGATTGTTCTTTACCATGCTGAGCATGAATAATAAACACACAACGCTTTAAGTTGACTGTAGGATGTAGAGCTCTTTTAAACTGTTGTAACATGCAAATATTGGGACAGTTGAATCAGTGATAGGAGTATATATCTTGGAATATCCTTTTTCCAACGGCACTATATCGACCCGCGGGATTTGTCTGCAATTTTGGTTCGCATGACACATGTCGGCGGACGATTGGAGGAGGCGGGGACAAGTTTTTCGGAAGCGAATCCCGGAACGGAAGAATGGAGGAGAGGGGAGGTGTTTGGCGAATGGGAGGGAATCAGGTCGGCGCAGCCCCTCCCTGAGGGCCAAATAGGATTTTCCAACCTTTTTACAATAGTAAACGTCATGTTGCCTTCTCTTACCACAATTAACTACTCTTAACAATCTTCATCCTCATCACATCTAGTCGTAAAAAAAAAGCACAAGAGTATTAACAAGCAATGTCTTCCAGCTCCATCATTAATTGTAGCACTTCTTGTGATGATTTACCTCTCCTCCCAAGCTCGGGAGTGCAAAATTGTTGTCCTATTTATTATGTTCCTTTCCATATTATTTCTCTACTTTTTTTTTGTTATTTTTTTCTGTGGGATCAACTAAGCAAATAGGTGGGATCACATGAGAAGGGACAAAATAAATAAGACAGCAGATTTGTTTTCCAAGTTCAGGAAAATTCGTGTAAACAGCCACCTATTACCCTCCGCCATATGTCTGTAAGACTCACTTTTAATTTATATATATATATATATATATAGCAAATAGGTGGGATCACAGGAGAAGGGACAGAATAAATAAGACAACAGATTTGTTTCCCAAGTTCAGGAGCATTCGTGTAAACAGCCACCTATTACCCTCCGCCATATGTCCGTAAGACTCACTTTTAATATATATATATATATATATATATATATATATATAAACCCTAATCTATGAGCGGCGGAGAGGGAGATACGGGGATAGGGGGTTCATGGGATCCCGACGAACGCAACAACGGTGGGGGGATGGTCGATATGGCCATTCAAGAAGGGGGCGGCTGGACTACCGTCCAGCGAGGACGGAGGAGAACCCGGGGCGAACGTCTTCGGGTAGGGGTATGTCACGTCCCGGTTCTGCAGAACCGATTCGTCCTCGCATTCGGTTCCGCAGAACTGATCGTCCTCCCTGGACGTGATGCCGTACAAGTCTGGGGTTGCACTTGTACAAGGCAAGAACGTGCACATGTGTCAAATATCTTTTGTAAATAGTTCCACAACACAGCAGCAGATTATAAAACACACATTTGTATAGAAAAAAAAAATTCTTTTATTGATTCATTGCAACGAAGTACAATTTTTTCAGCCCCGAAATAGAAATGCCTGAACGACTTACATAGCTTTGCATAAAAAAAGACTGATAGGCTGACATGAAATAAAGTTCTTATTCCATACATTATGTCCATTTATTACTTCTTAAAAACTTGAAAGCAGCTACTAGAAATTCTTGAAATACTTTGGAAATAGGAAGAAGCTTGAAAAGACTACAACAAAAGCTTTAATTTTCTTGAGCGCTCCTGGTATCTCGGTCACCTAGATTGCCCACAGATACGTGGGCCAGTACTTAACTTGTACTGGTGAGCAGAACTAGCCCACTCACCTAAACAAACACTTCTTAATTAAGGCAGCAGTTAAATAGGCAATATTATAAATGCAATATTTCAATAGGCAACAGTTTATAAGCAACAGTTCATGCAGTGAAAAATATATAAGCTTTGCACATATGAAATTCTTACCCCGGCCAATGGCCGTTCCCGTAAAATTTACAGGATTGTTCTTACCGCCCCTGTATAAGACATAATTAGTATGCAACTCGTTCTCACTGGATCATTTATGGTGTAGAACCACGATGGACATGCCATATAGGATTTTGATGGACGTGCGATACGCCATTCAAAGCAGGTAATAAGCCTCAATAAATATCTCGCTTATACCAGGCGCTACCAAAGCGCTACTATTTCCCCCGGGCCGAACGGTCCCCAGTACCCCAAGTCCCATTCGAGAAAATTTACTACCGTGTGCACAAGTTGTCCATGACCATACAATACATCTTCGACTATATGATAAGCATAAATAACAGTGTAAGGTATTGAAATATTCAGAGCAATAATGCATATTTCCCCATTCTTATTTCAGCATATTTATTTATTTGATTCGATTGGTAGTCCGTAGACTCCAATTTATGGCTATGTCATGGCACCAAACTATGACACAATGATTATATCATTCCCTGTGTTACATAATTGAACTTCCCTCTTATCAATGCATTCCATTGATTTATATTAGTGGTATAAAACTTGTGATATTAGTGGCTTTATCGATCATTGGACTTAGCAAGCTTACAAGAGAACATTATTGATTATTGGCATTAAGGAGTAGAGAAGAAGGGACAGAACCGCTCATCAAATAGAGAATATCGAGAGAGAAAATACGCTTATTCTCTCAGGCTCCAGTCACGCGTCTATCTGCATTGGCACCAACATTTGGTTAGACTACCGTCTTCACTTCTCTCAGATTTCTCTAGAATGAATGCATACAATCGATAAAAATGGGCTAAACAATCAATCATCGAAAACCAATCATGAAAACGCATTCATCAAAACCAAGCAGCGAAAATCCAAGAAAGCCAACCAAAAATCCAACAAAAGCTATTTGACTCATTCCAACAGAAGCCGATCCATCAATTGGAAAGATTTATTGCATTGTCCGTGATTGATTTTGCCGTAAAGTTTTCTCATACTCAATTTTGACTGAGTCAATCAAGAAACAAGTCTTATATAGTGCACTGCTAGGAGCGGGACACTATAGGGCAGCCCTGGAGTAAGGGGGGAAGGAAGGAATGGCCAAGTATGGTCGTATTAAAAGTCATGGAGAAGGAACTATAGGTACGGGAAGGACTGGTGAGGGGGTTCGAATTGCGGTGCTGAGGCAGGGTAGCGGTAACAACCTTAAGCAACAGTCCGGGGCTTTGCCTGGGATGATTGAAGGAGGAATATGACATATCGTGGCTCGTCAGTTAACGCAGCCAGACAAAGAAAAAACGCCAATGACGGTCCCATCTGGAAGCAAGTCGTTGGAAGACTTATGTCGTCCGGGGATCGATGTTAACGGGTCGCAGATAAAGTATGTAGAACCGAAGCGGGTGGGAACGAGGTTGCGTGCATCCTTTCCAAAGGAGGAGTTGGCAAAAACAATTAAATATTGGCAAAATTCTGTGATAGTATATGTGTTGGGGAATATGCCATCTATAGCCAAATATGCTCATATGCACACCATGTATGGAAACCTAAAGGGAGCATGGAATTCTTCGCGAGGGAGAAGGGTTTCTTCTATATCCGATTTGGTGTACCGGAGGATATGGATCGTATACTCCAAGGGGGAACGTGGAATTTTGATGGTAGGCTCATTATCATGAAGGACTGGACTCATGATTCTCGTTGTGAGAGAGAGGTGTTGCACTCGGTGCCTATGTGGGTCAGGTTTCCTAAGTTGCCAATAATTTATTGGAGTGTGCCGTTGATGATGCGACTCGCGAGTCTCATAGGAAAACCCATAAAGGCGGATGACGTCACGTAGAAAAGGGCTAAGGTGGACTATACAAGGGTAGTTGTAGAAATTGATGCTAGTAAAGTGCTCCCTTCGATGTCAGAATATGACATGCCCTCCGGTGCTAGTTATTACCAAAGGGTGGAATATGAATGGATTCCACCTACTTGTCACTATTGTCGTTGTCGATGCTTTGGACACTCCTCAAAGGAATATGAATTAGCAAGGACGGGAGATGCAGGGGGACAGACTGCTGATATAATGGAAGGCCAGGGGGATGTGCTAGCGAAGGAAGGTCAGGGGGATGACTCGGGAGAGGAGTTAGTTGAACATGAATATGAGAAGGGGGATGAGGTTATGGAAACTCAAGGAGAGGAGCAGTGGGACACAACAAGGGGGGAATCGTAGATAGAGGGCTTCCTCTTGGCCTAGTAGTGAAGAAAGTTATAGCAGATGGGGGATAAGGCCTGGAGATGGAAATCGGTCTAGACAAGTGTATCCAGAGAGACGCCATGAATTCACTATTACATACAGGGTTGTGTATACCGGATATTCCCATCTTGGGGTGAGCGGAAGACAATATAGGGAAGGGTACCATCGTCGTGTTCCAATCGTCGACGAATCCGCTTTCAACAGGAAGGGGAGGGGCTTTCAGTTCTGTGAATAGGAGTGGAGGGCATCAATACTTGGGGAAAGGTATGGGTCGAAAGCCGAGAATGGCTGTGTACAAAGAGACCACGACTCACAACAGCAGGAAATGACACGTGGGTCCTTTACGAGAGGAATCGAGCAGTATTCGAGCTGACGAGGGGGACGAGAAAGAGATATTATGTAAGGAAAATCTGTAGTGGTACCAACTAATTACTGAGGCGGATATGCAACACCAAGATAGAGATGCATAGATTGATGAGGGAACCATTAATGTTATTTCCCCTAATAGCAGTTCAGGTAAAGTTTATGGGGACCAAGTTTTCTTTAATGTCTCTCTTAACTTGGAATGTACGTGAGATATGCCCGCTCAGTTTATGGAAGGAGGTGAAACAAGTGATAAATAGAGGAGAGTTTAGTATGATAGCTTTACTGGAGACTAAGATTAAGTCTGAGAGGATGTTAGGGAGGAGAACACAAACTCCTTGGCGTCAAATACATAATCTGAGTTTGTGTAACATGGCAAAAATTTGGGTACAGTGGGACACTCGAAGTTGGGACAAACAGGTGCTTTATATGTTTGACCAAATGATCATGGTGGAGTTAACGAATAGGGGGGACTTCAGTTCATTTTTGGTGCTATATACGAGACGAATGATAGGTGCCTCCGGGAGTCATTATGGCAAGAAATGATCCACGTTAGTGTATTAGACGAAGGACAGAAGAAGCTTCCATTAATTCTGATGGGTGACTTCAACGCTTTATTATTTCGTCCTGAGAAGGTTGGAGGTAGGGTAGTCCCAGATTCTATTCTCAGAGACTTCCAATAATGCCGCTTACAGTCATGATTACAAAATATTGAGCCTGCAGGACATATCTGGACATGGAATAACAAGTCTACACGTAAGTGGGTGGTGTGCCAATTGGACAGAGCATTGGGAAATCGTCAATGGTTTAACTTTTTCACCAATTCTGTGGTGGAGGGTCTGGCGGCAGGTACCTGTGGCCATTGTCCCGTAGCTGTGCGGTTGACTCCCCTGGAGAAGCCTAAGGCCAGACTATTCAGGTATAATAACAAATGGTCGTTGATGCGGGGGGGGGTACGAGAAGATCGTCATGGAGGGGCTTCAGAGGGAGGTTGGGGGAAACCCATAATTCAGACTTGTTAAATGCCTGAAACATGTCAAGAGGGCCTCAAACGGTGGAGTCGGACATGCAATAATCGATGGCTTAAGGAGGAGGAAGATAGGCTCCATGAGTTACAAGTAAAACTCCAGGCGGATTTTCTCAATCAGGTATTGGCTGTGGAAGAGGCGGCCCTTATTAAAGAGTTGGGGTTGCTCTGATTGCACGAAGAAATATAGTTGGCACAAAGGGCTAAATGCTCTTGGTTGATGGAGGGGGAAATGTTCCATGTTTTTCTATGATGTAGTATGAATGCAGCAACATCGCAATCATATTATCAAGCTAATTAGACCAGATGGTAAAGAGGCTCAGACTTAAAGTGACCTGCAGACAGAAGCAATAAGGTACTACTCCAACTTATTTAATCAAAGCTCTTATTTGACTAACATTCCACCAGTAGTGTGCAAGCGGTTGGTTACGGGGTTTGGCAACAGAACCCTACTAGCACCAATGGAGGAGATCGAATATATTATGATAAAGTCTAATCTAAATAAGACGCCTGGCCCTAACGGATTCGGCAGTACCTTCTATAAGAATCATTGGGAGGTATTGAAGGGTGATGTCTTGGAAATTATACAAGACTTCTTTATGCATTGACGTCTTCTAAGACAACTCAACCATACTTTTTTGACGCTTATTTTGAAAAAGGAGGGGGCAACGTCATTGGCGGATTATCGGCCGATATTATGTTATAATTATCTCTATAAGATGATTACAAACCTCATATCGAAGAATGGAGGACATCATGTCGTAGTTGATTCCCCCAACCAAGCAGCTTTTATCAAAGGAAGATTGATTGCTGACAACAACCTATTGGCACATGAGCTAGTCCGCATACTCAACAAAAAAAGGCAGAATGAAAGCTTGTATTAAATTATATCTACACAAGGCATATGATGCATTCAATCGAGAGTTTTTCTGTCATATCATGAGTGGGATGGGATTCGATCGGTAGTAGGTGACAATGGTATGAGAATGTATTTCTAGGCCAACCTTTTCTATTTTGATTAGGAGCAGCCATCTGGGTTTATTCAGAGCAATCGGGGTTTACGTCAGGGGGACCCCTTATCACCGTATCTGTTCACCATTATGATAGAGTTTTTTATATGTCTTCTAGATGTGGCGGTGAAGCAGAAGCGCATTCATCCTATCTACAGGAATGTGAGGACCCACATATCCTATTTGATATATGCAGATGACCTACTTGTGTTCCGGACTCCGATATTTTTTGGCCTGTAAACGTTGGAAGAGATACTACTATGGTTTGCAGAGAGCACGGGTATGCACATCAATAGAGAAAAAAATACGACTTCCTTTAACCTCCATTGCCTGGACAAGGACGAAAGGGCCAATGTACTGGGAGTGGCGAGAGGAGAGCTGCCAGTTCGTTACTTGGGAATTTCGATGTCGGTAAATTATAATAAAGATATAGAATGTCAGTGCTTAGTGGAGTATACGACGCGGAGGGTTGAGGGTTGGCACGCTTAGAGTTTGTCGTTTGGGGGTCGGATAGAGATATTGAGTCTGTTACTTCTGCAATAGCATTATACTGGTTACAGGCAATTATGATCCTGACATCTATCGTTCAAAAAATTGAGAAGAGATGTGCTAATTTTGTTTGGCACGGAAGCATCCATGGTATCAGGTGGGAAGACATGTGTAGGCCAAGAAAAGAAGGAGGAGTTGGGCTCAGGTCCCTACGTGTCCTACGAGAAATTGCAAGGATGAAACTGACTTGGAAATTTATATCTCAAAAGTCGTTATGGGATGATTGGATAGAGGGACGATATTTGAAGGGGCAACTTTTGGAAACATAGAGGAAAAAAAATGATTCGGTGACCTTTAAGACGATTTTGCAGTATAGAACTGTAGTAAAGAGTGAGGTCAATAGGAAGTTTAAAGATGGGACGACCACAAGCATGTGGTTTGACCCATGGCTTCAACAGTCTAGCCTAGCTGTAACCACCCTAGATTTTCTAATTAATAATTAAAATATAAAATACTAGGTTTGTGTTCGTGGCAATACGTAAGAATGGCTACTAATATATTAATATAATAGAAGCAAAACTTTTACGAAATAAATAAATAAAGTAAAGTAGAATTTTGTTTTTATAGAAATAATAATAATTGTTTTCTAGAAATAATACTAATGCTAATAATAATAATAATAATAATAATAATAATAATAGTGATAGTAATAAATAAAATAAAATAAATATTTTATAGTTAAGAACATATATATGTATATATATAATAATAATATAAAAGCAAGTGAAAAAAAACAAAGAAAGGAAAAACAAACTAATACAAACAACCACTAGAGCAACCGAATAGGCAATAGCAGCAGAAGCAAATCCTCCCCAACCTGCATACATTTGCGACCTCACCCATACTCGCGGATTTGAGCAGCCCCTTCCCCTTCGATCAATATATATATATATATATATATATATATATATATATATATATATATATATATATATATATATATATATACTTATACCCTCGACAAACCCTAACCCTAATCTTCACCCTCCTCTCCCCTTCGTTGACTTCTCCCCGCCGTAAGTCACCTACCGCTATTCACCGACTGGCCGCAACAACTCTGTACATTCCGTGCGACCCACAGCAACTACAGCAAGGTACACTTCTTTTCGAGTCCATTTCTTGATACATGCTCGACCAATTCTCTATCTCTTTAATCCTATGGACAACCCCCATATTCTAGTTTCTGATCTTATAATATTTGAGGATGATTTATGTTTAAATCGACATAAAAAATTGGGTTGAAAACGCAAGAAAAACTGTTATTAAAATTAGTTTTGAGTTGACAATTTTAGGATTAATGACCTATTTTGGAAGGCAAATAACTTCTGATTGGCTCAACCAAAGTTTGGTTTTCTTTTTCTAATGTAAAGTCAATATAACCAGGATTAAAATAACCTATTGTTTGCACTTATTTGATTATTAATTTTGTATTAAAAATTCTGTTAAAATTCACTAAAATAGCTTTTCAAGAACTTGGAAAATTTTGATACGGAGTGTGTTCCGACAAACTGGACCGTCATGTCTTGTACCAATTGCACCGATAGGAGCGTATGGTATATCTTGACGTGCGAACTTTCGCAAAAGTTGATTTGGACGTGTGTGCGTGTCGAAATCAACACGTATCCGTAAAAAGTTTCTCGTATTAATGTTTTATAAAATTTTCCATTAGTTGGTGCACGCTTGTCGGAATACGACGAAACTTAGGCCATTGGATTCTTGGTATCACGTTGGTCCTGTGACCCAAGTTTTACTCAATTACGAGACAGTCGACCGAGCCTCCTATTCGTGGGCCCCATAGTTTGACTTGAAGGGCGAATTTGTGATCGGCTCACCGGAATCTAAAATTGGAGATACCGTTAAGTTTGTATTATCGTTTAGGATTTTTTTGACCTATAATTTATCCAATTTAGGGACCTTTACCTCTGGCACGCATTTCAGTACAAATTGGCCCACAAGTGGACCCCACTTTGGCCCAAAATTATCATTTTGCCCTAGTGTCCAAATTGGATGAAAGGGTAGACTTATCTGATTATCTCGCTGACTTTGGACATGTTAGTGATGTTTATTTCGGCATCCGGAGACGTTCATTCAGAGGTAGTGGTTTCTGATCCCTAGTGCTTGACGTTTGGATGCCTATACTACACAGCTTGCTTACTAGGCAAGTATACCTTACCACAGTACTGTTTAGTTACATTTATTTGCTGCATATTTATTTTTTGTTGTTTATTTTCATTTTTTCTATATAAAACAACGCGCCCAAGAAAGACTATGGTGCGACGACAGTTGCATCATCTTTTGTCTCTTATTTTTATTATGCATGTTGACCTAGTTTTACGAGACCACCCCATAAGTTGAGGCATCATTATATTTCATTATCGTAACACATTTGTTATACGAGTGTGAGTCTCATGTAGGACACGGACTTGCGTGATAGGCTGGCCACCTTTACGTAAAAGTCGTGCGACGGATAAGGAATAACTGCTAAATAGAAATATCATGTTTATCAGACTTAGCAGTTACTAGAGGTATTTGCGTGTTATAGATTGACATGTTAGTAGCATTCGGTGGGGAGAACAATAAGTAAGCATATGTGACTCCTTTACACTTTTTTTTTGGCTCGTAATCTCTATCGGAGATGCGAGGCGTTATGACCCCATTATTTACTGTAGACCTATGACGATCGAAAGACGCTATGTCAGAGGCCCCTGGATCTCCGAGAGAATAATGTCCATCCTATTATTTTAGCCAGATAGTCCATACGCGGGAAAGCTGTTCTTAAACTACATATCACATAGACTGGCTAGGCGACCACGTTGGATGTTTACTTTCAGTACTTTATTAGCATGCTTTTGTGTATCTTGTTACTTTTCTCTGAGAACCTGGTCCCTTTCCAAGTATAGACGATCAAGATTATCCGCAGGAGTACGGACCGGGACCTGATGCATCATTCTTTGTTGATGAGGTCTTACCCTCTGAGTACTCATGATTACTTCATAGCTGATGGATCGTTAGTTGTTATTCTCTTTATTTGACATTTATTTTATATTGGGATTCCATTCTCCTCTATCATTTTATTTTTGATTTAGTCATTTGGTAGTAGTTTTTGCTCCACCCGACTATTATTTCTGTTAATACCTTGTACTTTAGACTTTCAGTTATTTATTTTGATATTCCTTTACTTGTGTCTGTGGATGAGATATAGATGCGTGTTACTTGTGATGATAATATATGTACCACTTGTGAATAATTTATTCATATATAGCGTACATGTGTGTTATAATTTTTCTAAGATATTGGAGTGTCATATACATACGGCTGGCATGCTACGTATTTTTAGTCCTACATATTTTGTGACAGGAGCGTAACATATTTTTATGGTGGCCCATGCAGGTCTTGAGTATATGTTTTCGGTTACATTATTGTACCGAGCAAGCATGCAAATATGATTAGAGTATATGATCTCATCCACTTTTTTAATCACCTCCTATGACTTCCAATTTTGTACTCTCTTTGACAGCTTGATTTGCAACTACCTTGAACTTGTTCTAACATTGTCCTTATCTTCGTACCAGTAAGATAAATCCTCCTTTTGGACGTGTTGCTTCCCTCGCCATCACAGTAGACGATACAACAACTCAAGAGGAATATGGAAATTTGCTTTCATCGACGATGTCCCCGACTACACCACTATAGCCGGGACAACCACCGCTGGTAGGCCAGACACCCCCATCGGTTCTGACGAACGCTCAGACTCCAGTACCTCCGGTGGGACATCAACCGCAGCAGACTGCAAATACCCTAGGTGGGATTAGCAACCCCCGCCACCCCAATTTTTGCCTTATTTTGCCCCGTAGATACCCTTCGTACCCCCTCCACAGTTTTCACAGCCTGACAAAAATGTTACCTCGACCCAGTTCATACAGGCTATGCTGCAGGCTCAGTGGCAGCAGAATTAGCTGCTAAGATAGGCCCTTGTAGCTGCAACAAATAGACCACTAGCCCTTGTACCAGCACCAGCACCAGCATCCCGACCTTATGAGAGCAATGACAAGGGTTTCACTCAGATGAATCCAAAGCACTTCAGAGGTACAAAGACTCCGTTGGAGGTATCCGAGTGGCTCATCAGCACCGAGAAGTAACTGAAGGCATCGCAGTTACCAGTGGACCTATGGATGACAACAGTAGACCTTTTGCTTGAGGACAACATCCACCACTGGTGGAAGGTCAAGCAAAGGCAATATAGCCCCGACCAGACATGGAAGGAGTTCTGCGAACTCTCCAATGAGAGATTTTTCCCCACCAATGTTCGATATATTCTCTACAACCAGTTCCTTCATCTTAAACAGGGGAGTATGAAGGTAGATCAGTATGACGCAGAGTTCAGCAGACTAAGTCGCTTGGCGAGATGTTAATTCCTATAGAGCTGAAGAAAGCCAAGAGATTCCATAATGGGCTATTACCGGATATTAAGAGGTTCACTACTACACAGTCGAGGATATCCCAGGAGGCCATTTTGGAAGAATCAAGAAGTGAGGAGATCCTTTTGAAGGAGACACATCAGATACAAAGATGCCCTACACCAGCAACAACACCCGCTAGAGTACCCCAGGAGCAGCACCCATAGCATCGCATGTTTATAGATTGTCAAAGAAGGAGATGGATGAGTTGAAGGCATAGTTGAAGGAGTTAGAGGATAAAGGCTTCATTCGACCGAGTGCATCACCCTGGGGAGCTCCAGTGTTATTTGTACCCAATAAGGATGGGTCAGTGTACATGTGCATTGACTACAAAGCCTTGAATATTGTGACTATGAAGAATAAGTACCCTTTGCCGTGCATCGATGACTTATTTGATCAACTTAGTGGAGTCAAGGTGTTCTCGAAGATAGACTTGAGATCGAGATATCACTAGGTGAAGGTGCAGAAGCAGGACATTTTGAAGACCGTATTTAGGACGAGATATGGGCACTACGAGTTTTTGGTCATGCCATTCAGGTTGACCAATGCTCCAGCGATCTTTATGGACTTGTTGAATCGAGTCTTCCACTAGTATCTGGACCAGTTCGTGGTTGTTTTCATAGATAATATACTTGTCTATTCGAAAACCCATGAGGAGCATGAGAAGCACTTGCGGATTATCTTAGAGACATTGAGGAGAAAGAGGTCGAATGTGAAGCTCAGCAAATGTGAGTTCTTTCTGGATAAGGTCTCATTTCTTGGGTATGTCGTCACTGGAGATGGCATTTCGGTAGATCTGGAGAAAATCTCTGCAGTTGAGACATGGCCCGTTGCTATATTAGCATCGGAGGTGAGAAGTTTCCTTGGACTTGTCGAATATTACCGATGGTTTATGGAAAACTTCTCAAGGATAACTGAGCCTATGACTCGTTTGACTTGTAAGGACCAAGAGTTCATATGGACGGATGAGTGTCAAGCCGCTTTTGAGGAGTTGAAGAAGCATTTGACCACAATATCAGTATTGACTATTCCATCAGGATCAAAAGGCTACGTGATCTACAACCACGCATCGGGAAAAGGATTGGGATGCGTATTGATGAAGCATGGCTAGGTGATTACGTATGCATCTAGACAGTTGAGAGTACATGAGAAGAATTATCTAACTCATGATTTGGAGCTTGCAGCCATTATTTTTGCCCTGAAGCTATGGATATATTACTTATATGGTGAATGAGTGAAGATCTATACCGACCATAAAATCTTCAAGTATGTCTTCTCACAGAATGAGTTAAATATGAGGCAAAGACGGTGGCTTGAATTCATGAAGGACTTCAAGATAGATCTGATTATCACTCGGGCAAGGCTAACGTGGTAGCAGATGCGTTAAGCCGGAAGCCTATGGCATTATTCTTGACGACACAGAAGGAATTACTGGAGGACTTGCAGGAGCTTGGTATAGAGGTTGTATGTAAAACCCCTAATTTTAAAAACATATTATAAGTATTTAATTAATCACTTAAATTAATTTCATTAATTCCAAGTAAATTAAAAATTAGAGTTTATTAAATTTAATTACTAGGTAAATACTCGTCAAGAATTTTTATGGAACAAACCTATAATTTTATTTTATTTTATTTTAATTTAGAAATCTTGTAGAAGGACGTAGATTTAATGGATGTGCTGAGATTTTTCTGGATTTTTTTAGACTTATATACATATATATATAAATATATATGGTATAAATAAAAGAATAAAAGAAAAGCAAAGAAAATGAATCGTTAACTGAACCCTTAACCCAACTAAAAATCCTGAACTAAGACTAACCCTAAGCCTAAAGGTAAACCTTAAGCCTACCCCCCGCTGCCAGCAGAAGCCCCCGCGGCCAGAACCAAATCCCCCTCTCCCTTTCTCTATATATACTTATATATATCCCATTTAAAACCCTAACCCTAATCTATCTCCACCTTCCTCCACGACCTGCGCCGACCCCGACCTCCACGACGCCGACCACGCAGCCACAACCAGCCGGCCGCTTGCACCCGCGCGAGATCCCGTGAGATTCTGCGACAGATTCGCAGCGACGTACCATACTTCACACGCTGATTCCCGCTTCATCTCGTGACCAAATTCTGATCCATCTTCACCGGTATGTTCATGACCTATCCCTCTTCCAACTCTGTAATTTAGTTTCCATCGAACAACGTTAAATCCTAGGTAAAAATCGAGACCAAGTTGGGGAAAAATCACATCTTTTTAACTTCAGAAAACTATTGCGATGATTATGTTTAAGGACCAACATCTTCCACCACAGAAAGGTGCGTATGGTATATCCTGACATGTAGACTTTCGCATAAACTGATTTGGACGTGTGTGCGCGTCAGAATCAACCCGTATACGCAAAAAGTCTCCATACTGCGACTTTTGTAAAATACCGCACCATTTAGTGTACGTTCGTCAAAATACGACGAAACTTATGCCATTGGATTCGTGGTATCATGCTGGTCCTGTGACCCAAGTTTCACGCGATTCCGAGATAGTTGACCAAGCCTCCTATTTGTGGGCCCCACGATTGACTTTTTGGGTGAATTTGTGTTTGCCTTACCGGAATTCAAAATTGGATATACCGTTGAGTTTTTATTGACGTTTAGAATTTGTTTGACCTATAATTTGTCCTATTTAGAGACCTTAGCCCCTGGCACGCTTTTCAGTACAAAGTGGTCCACATGTGGACCCCACTTTCACTCGAATTTATCGTTTTGCCCATGTGTCCAAATTGGACGAAAGGGTAGTATTTTCTAGATATCTTGCTGATTCTGAAAATGTTGGTGGTGCTTATTTCAGCATCTGGAGACATCTATTCGGAGGCCTTAGTTGCAGATCCTATGTACTGGACGATTGGACGCTTACACTATACAGATTGCTTGCCAGGCAAGTATACCTTGCCATTGTACTATAATTTATATTCCTTATGATGCATGTATTTTATTTCTGTCATTTAGTTCATATATTTTAACTACTACATAAACTGCGCATCCAAGAATAACTTGGGTGCAACGACGGTGACGTCGTATTCTATTTTTATTATATATATGCATGTTGACCTAGTTTATGAGGCCACACCATTATCATGAGGCATTCTTATGTTTCATTAGCCATAATATTGTTATTACACGAGTGTGAGTCTCATGTAGGACACGAACTTGCGTACTCGGTTGGCCACTGGTACGTATAGGTCGTGCGACGGACAGGGATAACTACGGATATAAATTTTACATGCTAGAAGACCTGGCAGTTATTTAGAGGTATCATCGTGTCATAGATGTGACATGCTTAGAGCATAGGGAGGGAAGAACAACAAGTAAGATGTTTGGGCTCCTTTGCACTTTCCTTGTGTAACCCGTACGCTCCGCCGGAGATGCGCGGTCATGATGACCACTATATATTATATATTTTCAGGCGGCCTCTGGCGTTCAAAAGACGATAATACTTTTTAGGCCACTGAATCTCCGAGAGAATCATGCCAATCCTATTTTAGCCAGATGGTCCACTTGTTGGAAAGTTGTTCTTAAACTACATTCACATAGACGGTTAGGTGACCCTTGGATGTTTATTTTTAGTACTTTATTGGCATGTTTCTATGTATCTTGTTATGTCCCTCTGAGGACCTAGTCCTTTTTCAGGTATAGACTTGCAGGAGTATCCACAGGAGTACGGACCCGGGCCTGACGCTTAATACCAGACTGAGGAGGTCTTACCTTCAGAGTACCTTTGATTCATCGCAGTAGATGGATATTCTAGATGCTATTTTCTTTGTGGACATTTATCTTATATTAGAGTTTGATCTCTTCTCTCATTTACTAGTTTTTAGTATAATCGATTTGTAGTGGATTTATTTCCATTCGACTATCATACTTTGAGACTTCATATTAGATATTCAGTTATTTATTCCCATTTATTTACTTTTACTGTAGATGAGATATAGATTGCGTGTGACTTGTTAACAATATATTGCCACTTGTGGAATTGATATTCATGTACAGCATACGTGTGTGTTACGATCTTCCAACACATTGGAGTTTCGTATACATACGGCTGGCGTGTTATGTATTCCTATTCCTACGTATTTTGGGACTGGGGCGTGACAGGTTTTAGTGGTGGCCCATGCAGGTCATGAATATATTGTCTCGGTTACGTTACTGTACCGAGCAAGCCTGCGTATAGGAGTAGAATATAGGATCTCATCCACGCTTGACTAAATCTCATTTTTTCTTTCAACTATCCTATTTAAATGCTTGCATCCTATTTGATTCATGTACTTCTTCTAATCATTTCATCCACCTCTTACAGAGAGATGGATTCACGTAGTGGTTGTACTGCCGCCGGAGGCGACATACCTTCAGGAGTCAATGGCCAAACTCGAGGGGATACCTCGACGACTCATAGACTTTCAGGCCCGGATGCACAGACTCACAACCTAGTACCATATGATCTTTCTGCTTCACCTAATGGGACTTTTCTAGCTTCATCAACACCACAGGATGGCCAGACACAGCTGTTCTAATTCTTTCAACTGATGATGCAAGAACAAAGACAACAGGAGGCCACACTAGCTGCAGAGCAGAGGCAGCAAGCGGTAGAACCGAGGCAAGAATTTTTGGTAGCACTTGAGAGAATGGCTGCACAGGCAACAACACCAGCCCAGGCACTAGTTCCAGTACCGCGAGCTAGAGTTGGTTCAGTCAAGGACTTTATATAGATGGGTCCCAAGCCATATAAAGGCACTGAGAGCCCAGATGATACAACTAGATGGTAATGTCCATCACTGGTGGGAATCAATGGAGCGCCAGTTGGGTACATATCTGACTTGGGAATAATTCTTAGAGTGCTTTGAGAGGAAGTACTTCCCGGACATTGTAAGGGACGATTTGTACGATCAGTTTCTTCATCTGGAGCAGGAGAACAAGGCAGTTGACGATTATGATGCAGAGTTTAGTCGCCTTAGTAAATATGGCGCTGCCCTGATACCAAATGACTTGGTAAAGGCTAAGAGGTTTTACCGCGGGCTGACTTAGGAGCTCCAACACTACACTAGCTCACAGTCTCGGATCTCTTATGCCAAATTATTGACAGAAGCTAGATTACAAGAGACTATCAACAAGGGAAAATAAGGTCAACTGAAGACACAATAAGGACCAGCAAGGACACAGCAAGGAGGGCCTATCAGACATCCTGTGGCACAGCAACAACAATATCAGCACAGAGCAGGACCATACCAGAATTCAGAGAAGCCCTACTGCAGTTATTGTGGGAAACGCGGACACATTTTGAGAGACTGTCGGACTTGATTGGGATAATGTATGAGGTGTGGTTCCGGATAACATATGGCGAGAGACTGTCCAAGAAAGCAGACATTGACACTTCCACCACAAGTACAGAGGCTAGCACTTCCAGCACCGAAGTCAGCTCAGCAGATGACTAAACCAGTAGCACCTCGACCTCCAACAGCAGGAGGATTTCAGCGAGGACCACCGCTATCTACTTAGGAGGATCAGTACACAAGGGCCAGTCATGGACTTCTACAGAGGAATGGACAAGCTTTTGCACTAGAAGTGGATGACATGGAATAGGAGATTGATGTTATAGCAGGTATTACTCTTTCTTTTACTTTTTCTGCTGTGACATTATTTGATACGGGAGCCATCCACTCATTCATATCTTCTAGTTTCCTTGCCAAACACAATATTGCCACTACATCTTTACCTAGTTGTGTTAGAATTCTCACCAGAGGAGTAGTTGTACCTGTTAGTCAAATTTGTAGATCGTGTCCAGTAGTGATTCGAGGCAGAGAGATGAATGCCCGACTCTTAGTCCTTCCTATGCCAACTTTTGATATTGTGCTTGGAATGGACTGGCTAAGCAAGTACCACGCTTTCGTCAACTATTTTGGAGGAAGTATTCCTTTTAAGGTACCAGGCCAGCCGAAACTTGAGTTTGCACGAGGATCCACAGAAGCCCTTGATGGTGTGCAACTTGCAATGAACGACGTTATCTATCACCCCATCATTTCAGAGTTCCAAGACATCTTTCCAGAGGAGTTTCCAGGACTACCTCCAGACAGAGGAATAGAATTCTTAATTGAATTGACACCGGGAGAAGCACCCATAGCGTCGCATGTTTATAGATTGGCGAAGAAGGAGATGGATGAGCTGAAGGCATAGTTGAAAGAATTAGAGGAGAAAGGTTTCATCCGACCAAGTGTATCACCATGGTAGCACCAGTTTTGTTTGTACCAAAGAATGATGGGTCAGTGCGTATGTGCATTGCCTACAGAGTCTTAAATGCAGTGACTGTGAAGAATAAATACCCATTGCCACGCATTGATGACTTATTTGATCAGCTTAGTGGAGCCAAGGTGTTCTCGAAGATAGACTTGAGATCGGAATATCACCAGGTGAAGGTACAGAAGCAGGACATCCCGAAGACCGCATTCAGGACAAGTATGGATACTACGAGTTTCTGGTCATGCCATTTAGGTTGACCAATGCTCCAACTATCTTTATGGACTTAATGAATCGAGTATTCCATCAGTATTTGGACCAGTTCATGGTCGTATTCATAGATGACATACTTGTCTATTCGAAGAGCTACGAGGAGCACGAGAAGCACCTGCGGATTGTTCTAGAGACCTTGAGGAGAGAGCAGTTATATGCGAAGATCAGTAAATATGAGTTTTTTTTGGATAGAGTCTCGTTTCTTGGGCATGTCGTTACGGGAGATGGTATTTCTGTTGATCCAGAGAAGATCTCGGCAGTCGAGACATGGCCCGTTCCTAAATCAGCATCGGAGGTGAGGAGTTTTCTTGGACTTGCGGGATATTACCGACGGTTCGTGGAGAACTTCTCAAGGATAGCAGCACCTATGACTCGGTTGACGTGCAAGGATCAAGAGTTCGTATGGACCGACGAGTGTCAAACCGCTTTCGAGGAGTTAAAGAAGCGACTGACCATAGCGCCAGTATTGACTATTCCATCAGGATCAGGAGGTTATGTGATTTATAGTATCGCATCAGGAAAAGGCTTGGGATGCGTGTTGATGCAACATGAAAAAGTGATTTCATATGCATCTAGACAGTTACGAGTACATGAGAAGAATTATCCAACTCATGACTTGGAACTTGCAGCCGTTATTTTTTCTCTGAAGCTATGGAGACATTACTTATATGGAGAACGAGTAGAAATCTATACAGACCACAAAAGCCTCAAGTATGTCTTCACGTAGAAGGAGTTAAATATGAGGCAACGTCGGTGGCTTGAGTTGATGAAGGATTTTGAGATAGAGCTACATTATCACCCAGGCAAGGCTAACGTAGTAGCAGACGCGTTAAGCAAGAAACCAGCAGCTTACTTCTTGACGACACAGAGAGAATTATTGGAGGACTTACAAGAGCTTAGCATAGAAGTGATATTACCCGGAGCAGATGGGACATTAGCCAACTTGCAAATACAATCATCACTAGTAGAGAGGATCAAGGCAGCTTTGCCTACGAATGCCAGATTCAGGAGATTGAAAGAAAGGACAGAGGCCGAAGAGCAGACGAAATTGCGTATTCATAATGACGGAATATTATGATATGGTGATCGTCTATATGTTCCTAATGGAGAGATTCGACAGAAGCTGATGACAGAAGCTCATAGTTCGATATATTTTATTCATCCTGGAGGCACCAAGATGTACCGTGACTTACGACAGCACTTTTGGTGGCATGGGATGAAAAGAGAGATAGCTCGCTTTGTAGCCAAATGTCTAGTATGCCAGCAGGTAAAGACGGAGCATCAGAGAACAACGGGGCTATTGCAACCACTTTCGATTCCAGAGTGAAAGTGGGAGCACATCGCTATGAACTTTGTCACGGGTTTTCCAAAGAGTCCAAGTGGAAGAGATGCCGTATGGGTAATAGTGGATCGACTCACCAAGTCAGCCTCTTTCTTGCCTTTTAGAGTTGGCCAGTCTACAGAAGCTCTGGCCGACTTATACATGAGGCAGATCCTGAGGTTTTACGGTATTCCAGTCAGCATTGTGTCAGATAGGGATTCGTATTTTACATCTCACTTTTGGAGAAGCATGCAAGAGAGTCTTGGGACTCATCTGAAGTTCAGTACATCTTATCACCCACAGACGGATGGACAGTCCGAACGTACTATTCAGATACTGGAGGATATGTTGAGGGCTTGTATGTTAGACTTTGGAGGATTATGGGAGGACCACCTACATCTTGTGGAGTTTTCTTACAATAATAGCTATCAAGCAAGTATCCAGATGGCTCCGTTTGAAGCATTGTATGAAAGAAAGTGTAGGTCTCCCGTGTGTTGGAGTGACGTGGGAGAACGTTAGATTTTGGGACCAGAGTTGGTAGTCAACACCGTTGAGATAGTGAAGAAGATATAAGAGCACTTGCGAGCAGCACAAGACAGGCAGAAGCAGTGGGCAAACCTTCATCGTCGCCCCTTGGAGTTTAAAGAAGACGATCATGTCTTCTTGAGGATATCACATACTAGAGGCACCATTCGATTCAGAGGGCGAGGCAAGTTGAGCCCATGGTATATTGGACCCTTTGACGTGCTAGAGAGAGTGGGAGAAGTGGTGTATCGACTTGCATTACCACCTTCACTCGAGGGAGTACATGATGTATTCCACGTATCACAACTTAGACGATATATGGCAGATAGCAGTTATGTTCTCGACCACTCTGAGATCACCACTGGGCCGAGCTTGTCATATCAAGAGCAACCCGATCCTTGATCGTCGAGAGAAAGTGTTGAGAAACCAGTCTATTCCCTTGGTCCGTGTGGCATGGAAGCACGGTGCGCCAGGAGAATACTTTTGGGAGCGCGAGAGCGACATGCGCAAACATTTTTTGTATCTGTTCGTAGACCAAAATATGAATTTACTTGTTCAATTCTACCTTATACCATCCTTGTTTTTCTACCGTGGCTTAGTTTTAATTTCGAGGACAAAATTTTTATAAGTTGGGTAGAATGTAAAACCCCTAATTTTAAAAACATATTATAAGTATTTAATTAATCACTTAAGTTAATTTCATTAATTCTAGGTAAATTAAAAATTAGAGTTTATTGAATTTTATTACTAGGTAAATACTCGTCAAGAATTTTTATGGAACAAACCTATGATTTTATTTTATTTTATTATAATTTAGGAATCTTGTAGAAGGACATAGATTTTTACGATGTGCTGAGATTTTTCTGGATTTTTTTAGACTTATATACATATATATATATATAAATATATATGGTATAAATAAAAGAATAAAAGAAAAGAAAATAAATCCTTAACTGAACCATTAACCCAACTAAAAATCCTTAACTAAGACTAACCCTAAGCCTAAACGTAAACCTTAAGCCTACCTCCCCGCTGCCAGCAGAAGCCCCCGCGGCCAGAACCGAATCCCCCTATCTCTTTCTCTATATATACTTATATATATCCCATTTAAATCCCTAACTCTAATCTATCTATACCTTCCTCCACGACCTGTGCCGACCCCGACCTCCACGACGCCGACCGTGCAGCCACCACCAGCCGGCCGCTTGCAACCGCGCGAGATTCCGTGAGATTCTAAGACAGATTCGCAGCGACATACCATACTTCACGCACTGATTTCCGCTTCATTTCGTGACCAAATTCTGATCCGTCTTTACTGGTATGTTCATGAACTATCCCTCTTCCAACTCTGTAATCTAGTTTTCATCGAACAACGTTAAACCCTAGGTAAAAATCAAGACCAAGTTGGAAAAAATCACATCTTTTTAACTTTAGAAAACTGTTACGATGACCTATGTTTAAGGACCAATATCTTCCACCACAGACATCCAAATCTAAATTTTCTTTTTGCAATGTGAAGACCATATAACCGAGATTATTTTTGTTAATTAGATTATTTTATTTGGTGTTATATGCAGAATTAAATTGGGTTAAAAATTATAGAAAACTTGTTCTTAAAACTTTAAAATTTGCGATACGGAGCGCGCCCCGCCAAACGGGACTGCCCCGCTGCGTACCAATTGAACCGAAAAGCGCGTATGGTATATCCTGACGTGTGAACTTTTACAAAAACTGATTTGGACGAGTGTGCGCGTCAGAATCAACCCGTATCCGCGAAAAGTTCCCATACCGCAACTTTTGTAAAATATCACACCATTTAGTATACGCTCATCGGAATACGACAAAACTTGCGCCATTGGATTCTTGGTATCACGCTGGTCCTGTGACCCAAGTTTCACGCGATTCCGAGATAGTTGACCAAGCCGCCTATTTGCGGGCCCCACGGTTGACTTTTTAGGCGAATTTGTGTTCGCCTCACCGGAATCCAAAATTGGACATACCGTTTAGTTCGTATTGACGTTTAGGATTTATTTGACCTATAATTTGTCCTATTTAGAGATCTTAACCCCTGGCACATTTTTTGGTGCAAAGTGGGCCACATGTGAATCCAAAAATACCGTTTTGCCCCTGTGTCCAAATTGGACGAAAGGGTAGTATTTTTTAGCTATCTCGCTGATTCCGGAAATGTTGGTGGTGCTTATTTCAGCATCCGGAGACGTCTATTCAAAGGCCTTAGTTGCTGATCATGTGTACTTGACGATTGGATGCTTACACTATACAGATTGCTTGCCAGGCAAGTATACCTTGCCATTGTACCATGATTTACATTCCATATGATGCATGTATTTTATTTTTGTCATTTAGTTCATATATTTTAACTGCTATATAAACTGCGCGTCCAAGAATAACTTAGGTGCAACGACGGTGACGTCGTATTCTGTTTTTATTATATATATGCATGTTGACCTAGTTTATGAGACCACCCCATTATCATGAGGCATTCTTATATTTTATTGGCCATGACACTGTTATTACACGAGTGTGAGTCTCATGTAGGACACAGACTTGTGTACTCGGCTGGCCACTGGTACGTATAGGTCGTGCGACGGACAGGGATAACTGATGATAGAAATTTTGCATGCTAGAAGACCTGGCAATTATTTAGAGGTATCATCATGTCATAGATGTGACATGCTGTCACGCCCCAGTCCCAAAATGCCGAGGGACTGGACACGTGGCAATGGCCAGCAGTACGCACCGATGGACAACCCAATTTAATGGATCCATCAGGGCATGCTTAAGCTGTAGTCTAACAGGAAATAGAACCAATGATACAGGTCACAGACTATTCTAATCTCATCCACAACAGATAATCACAGATTAAATGCCAGAATAAATATAATAGAATAAATAAGCAAATCTCAAATAAGTGTCTCGGGAAACATTCCGAGAATATGTCTGGTACATCGAATGCAAATAGATAGGAAGTAAATAAACTGGAAATAGAAACAGAAACAGAAATCACTGACTATATACAGCCAATGCTCAGGAGAAGTCCTCTGGTGCGATCTCGTCCTCAGGTCCTAGTACAGCTCCTGGAAGTGCTCCTGTACGGTGTATCTCTGGATAGATCTCTTCGGCTATACCTGGGGACATAATCCGGATCCAGGTCCTCAGGGGACATAGCAAGGTAAAAGAAAGCTCAAGCCATAATTATGCAGTGTAGGAAATAAATGAAAAAATAGGGTAAACTATGTAAGCAGCTAAGTGATATGCAAGTTGAGAGCATCACTAGAACTCAGGCTGAAACTACTACAAGCTCTGTGTCGGAGAGCCGGTAGCAGTGATATCATGTGGTTGTCTAGCTCACAATTGGAGACTACGACGCCGGCATAATATAATCAACATGTAGCCTGTGTGTCTCTCCCCATCCAATGTAACCACGCATATAATGACCATAACGTCTCATGTCCATGTCAAGCGGGATCATAGCTAATGCAACAAGTCATATAGTATCTTTAAATATAATATCTCTGTCAAGTCCTGTATCCTATACAGAATCACCACGAATATCTCAGGAAGATCCTGCCCATGAATAGTGTCAAGTGTCCTGGGTTATGATATACTTGATAAGACAAGTACGAGAAATATTGGGTCTCGGTATCCATGTCTATGTGACGTTACACAACTCCGCGTACGGGGTTGGCACCCGACTATGAATCGGACGCTAAGTAAAGTCACTCGGTCCTGGGTTGAACAGTTAAACAAGTTTATATATAAAATCTACAAGAAACTCAAGTAAAATACTATAACAGGAATCACTGCGAGTTGACAAGCTCTACTTGCTCACTGATGCAAAATTAAGCCAAGGAAATAACTAGCAAGCTGCAGGGTTTGGCAAGGTACACTTGCTTGTGGTTCTGGTTCCAATTGCTGCTCTGACTTCAGCTGGAATTGCAGGCGGTACTCCGGTTGTTGAAATAAATATCACCATCAGATCCAGAATAGAAACGCTTGTCCTTGAGTCCAATTTGGAGACAAGGTCAATAATGGCAATTTCGGGTCAAAATGGGGTCCACATGTGGCCCGCTTTGCACCGAAAAATGTGTCAGGATCAAAGGTCTCCAAATTTTCTAAACTTAGTGTCAACAGGTCAGGAACGATGATACGGAACCAACGAAACTTCCAGAATTGGATTCCGATGAGCCGGTCACAAAATCGCCCGTCGAGTGGAGCCTCTGGGGCCCACGACACGCGATTTCGTCAACGTTCTTAGAATCGAACCAAACTTGGGTCACAGGACCAGCGTATCGCTACGAGTCCGATGGCACAAATTTTGTTTCGATCCGACGTGTGTACACAAAGTTAGGGCGCGATTCAGAAAGGACAGATACGGGGCGGTGTCCGCGGATACGGGTTGATTCCGGTGTGCAGGCATACCCGAATCGACTTCTGCGAAATCCCATACGTCCGTATCAACGACGTGCACGTATCTGTGAAGACCGCGCGCGACCAAGTTGTCCCGTTTGGCGGGACATACCCAGTTCCGGGGTGAATCAGGGCATTATTTTTCCTGTTTTTGGATCGCGGTTCGCGATCGCCACAGGACGCGATGCCCCGAGCGGGTTACACGGACACCGAGGGGGTCATGCAGGCTACGTAACGCAACTGACAGAATTGAAAACAGAGTTACGAGAAGAAAGATACAGGTACCTGAGCAGGGCTCCTGGAAACCAGAATCCTTCGTGTCCGACATGTGTCCGACACGTGTCGGCCCTAGGGTTTCAGTTAGGGCTGCTGTTCGGGTCGCCGGAGCTTCGCCGGAGGGCTCGGGAGTACTGCGGCCGGAGGCGGGGAGCGGAGGCGGGTGTCGACGGCGGCACTAAGCGGCACGGCGGTCGACGATGGAGGGGGATCGGAGGGAGGCTGGGTGCTGTCGGGGGGAGAAGGAGGAGAAAGGGGCGGAGGAGGTCACCGGGCGTAGCGGCCGGAGGCGCTGGCAGCGGGCGGGGCACGGCAGCGATGGCGGGGAGGCGGTCGGAGGGGGTCTGGCCGGAGGGGGAGACTCGGGAGGGGGGTTTTAAAAGGGAGAGCCGCGGGAGGGTTGACCGGAAATGGCGGGGGGTCGTGGCGGCCGGTGTGGGATCGTGGGGGAGCGGCGGACCCGGCGGCAGACGCGGGCGGCGACGCCGGACGCGGGGGAGGGCTTCGTGGGGAAGAAACGGTCAGCGGGTCGGGCGGTGGGCGGGTTCGAGTCTGACCGACCCGACCCGACCCGATAGCCCAACGGGACGGGTTGGGCTGGGCCTAGAGTTGGGCTGGGCTGGATTAATATAAAATAAATAAATAATTAAATAAATATTAGTTTTTGGGTTATTAAAAATAGGTCCGGGGCCCAATAAAATCCAGAAAAATTACCCTAAGTCCAGTTTTTCATTTTACACCCAAAAATATTATTTTTATAATATTTTAATATTATTTATTATCATTTAAAAATTATTTAATAATTAAAATTCTGATTTTAATTACTGAAAAAATCCCAGAAAATTCCAGAAAAATTGTGAAAAATTCAAATTTAAAATTTTGAAAAATCAGGGGGTTTACACATGCTTAGAGCATGGGGAGGGGAGAACAACAAGTAAGGCATTTAGGCTTCTTTGCACTTTTCTTGTGTAACTCGTACGCTCCGTCGGAGATGTGCGGTCATGATGACCACTATATATTATATATTATCAGGCGGCCTCTGGCGTTCAAAAGATGACATGCTTTTTAGGCCCCTGAATCTCCGAGAGAATCATGCCAATCCCATTTTAGCCTGATAGCCCACTTGTTGGAAAGTTGTTCTCAAACTGCATTCATATAGACGGTTAGATGACCCTTGGATGTTTATTTTTAGCACTTTATTGGCATATTTCTATGTATCTTGTTATGTCCCTCTGAGGACATGGTCCCTTTCCAAGTATAGACTTGTAGGAGTATCCACAGGAGTACGGACCCGGGCCTGATGCTTCATACCAGACTAAGGAGGTCTTACCTTCAGAGTACCTTTGATTCATCGTAGTAGATGGATATTCTAGATGCTATTTTCTTTGTGGACATTTATCTTATATTAGAGTTTGATCTCTTCTCTCATTTAGTAGTTTTTAGTATAGTCGATTTACAGTGGATTTATTTCCATCCGACTATCATACTTTGAGACTTCATATTAGATATTCAGTTATTTATTCCTATTTATTTATTTTTGTTGTGGATGAGATATAGATTGCATGTGACTTGTTGACAGTATATTGCCACTTGTGGATTTGATATTCATGTACAGCGTACGTGTGTGTTACGATCTTCCAACACATTAGAGTTTCGTATATATACGGCTGGCGTATTACGTATTCCTAGTCCTATGTATTTTGGGACTGGGACGTGACATTGAATTACCCGGATCAGAAGGAACACTAGCCAACTTGCAAGTATAGTCATCGCTAGTAGAGAGGATCATGGCAGCTTTACCTATGAATGCAAGATTAATGAGGTTGAGAGAGATGACCGAGACAAGAAAGCAGACGGGATTACGCATTTATGCTGATAGGATATTGAGATATGGTGATCGTCTATATGTTTCTAGTGGAGAGCTTCGACAGGAGATGATGGTAGAAGCTCATAGATCGATATATTCTATTCATCATGGAGGCACCAAGATTTATCGTGACTTGCGACAGCACTTTTGGTGGGATGAAGAGGGAGATAGCTCACTTTGTGGCCAAATATTTTGTGTGTCAGCAGGTCAAGGCTGAACACTAGAGGATAGCAGGATTACTGCAACCACTTTTGATTCCTGAGTAGAAGTGGGAGCACATCACTATGGACTTCGTCGTGGCTTTTCGAAGAGTCTAAGTAGGAGAGATGTTGTTTGGGTGATTGTGGATCGACTTACCAAGTCGGCTCATTTCTTTCCTTTTTGATATGGCCAGTCTACAGAATCTTTGGCTGACTTATAATGAGGCAGATTGTGAGATTACACGGTATTTCGATTAGCATTGTGTCAGACAGGGATTTGCGTTTCATATCTCATCTTTGGAGGACCATGCAGGAGAGTCTTGGGACTCGTCTGAAGTTCAGTATATCATATCATCCGAAGACAGATGGGCAGTCAGAACATACTATTCAAACACTGGAGGACATGTTACGAGCATGCATGTTGGACTTTGGAGGATCATGGGAGGACCACCTGCATCTTGTGGATCCTACAATAATAGCTATCAAGTGAGCATCCAGATGTCTCTGTTTGAAGCTTTGTATGGAAGGAAGTGTAGGTCTCCCGTGTGTTAGAGCAACGTAGGAGAACGTCAGATCTTGGGGCCAAAGTTGGTTGTAAGCATTGTGGAGAAGGTAAAGATGATTCAGGAGCACTTGCGAGTAGCGCAAGATAGGCAGAAGCAGTGGGCAGATCTTCATCGTCGTCCTTTGGAGTTCCAAGAAGGCGATCATGTCTTCTTGAGGATATCACCAACTAGAGGTACTATTCGCTTCGGGGGACGCAGCAAGTTGAGTCCAAGGTATATTGGACCATTCGACCTGCTGGAGCGAGTTGGAGAAGTTGCATATCGACTGGCATTACCACCTTCGCTTGAGCGAGTGGATGATGTATTCCATGTGTCACAACTAAGGCGATACATGGCAGACAGCAGTCATGTTCTCGATCACTCCGAGATCACCATTGGGACGAGCTTATCGTACCAAAAGCAACCTGTGGAGATTCTTGATCGCCGAGAGAAGGTGTTGAAGATTCAGTATATTCCTTTGGTCCGCGTGGCATGGAGACATCACTCGCCAGGAGAATCCACTTGGGAGCAGAAGGATGACATGCACAAACGTTTTTCGCATTTGTTCGAAGAGCAAGGTATGATCTTACTTTGTTCTTTTCTACCGCGTAATATTATTGTTCCCTATCATGCGTTAGTTTTAATTTCGAGGACAAAATTTCTTTAAGTGGGGTAGAATGTAACCACCATAGATTTTCTAATTAATAATTAAAATATAAAATACTAGGTTTGTGCTCGTGGCAGTACGTAAGAATGGCTTCTAATTTATTACTATAATAGAAGCAAAAAAATTACGAAATAAATAAATTAATTAAAGTAGAATTTTGTTTTTATAGAATTAATAATAATAATAATAATTTTCTAGAAATAATAATAATAATAATAATAATAATAATAATAATAATAATAATAATAATAATAATAATAATAGTGATAGTAATAAATAAAATAAAATAAATATTTTATAGTTAAGAACATATATATATATATATATAAAAGCAAGTGAAAAAAACAAAGAAAGTAAAAACAAACTAATATAAACAATCACTAGAGAAACCGAATAGGCAACAGCTGCAGAAGCAAATCCTCCCCAACCCACATACGCGCGACCTCACCCATACCCGCAGATCCGAGCTGCCCCTTCCACTTCGATCGATATATATATATATATATATATATATATATATATATATATACTTACACCATCGACAAACCCTAACCCTAATCTTTACCCTCCTCTCCTCTTCGTTGACTTCTCCCCGCCGTCAGTCACCCACCGTCGTTCACCGAGTGGCTGCGACAACCCTGCACATCCCGCGCGACCCACAGCAACTGCAGCGAGGTACCCTTCTTTCCGAGTCCTTTTCTTGATACATGTTCGACCAATTCTCTATCTCTTTAATCCAATGGACAGCCCCCATAATCTAGTTTCTGATCATATAATATTTGAGGATGACTTCTGTTTAAATCGACATAAAAAATTGGGTTGAAAACGCAAGAAAACTGTTATTAAAATCAGTTTTGAGTTGACAATTTTAAGATTAATGACCTATTTTGGAAGGCAAATAACTTCTGATTGGCTCGACCAAAGTTTGGTTTTCTTTTTCTAACGCAATTTCAATATAACCAGGATTAAAATAACCAATTCTTTGCACTTATTTGATTATTATCTCTATTAAAAATCCTGTTAAAATTAATAAAAAATAACTTTTCAAGAACTTGGAAAATTTTGATACGGAGTGCGTCCCAACAAACTGGGCTACCACCTCAAGTACAAATTGCACCAAAAGGAGCGTATGGTATATCCTAACGTGCGGACTTTGGCGAAAGTTGAATTGGACGCGTGTGCGCGTCGAAATCAACCCGTATCCATGAAAAGTTTTCTGTATCGACGTTTTGTAAATTTTCCTATTAGTTGGTGCACCCTCATCGAAATATGATAAAACTTATGCCATTGGATTAGTGGTATCACGCTGGTCCTGTGACCCAAGGTTTATGCAATTCCGAGACAGTTTATCGAGCCGCCTATTCGTGGGCCCTACGGTTTGACTTGAAAGGCGAATTTGTGATCGGCTCACCGGAATCCAAAGTTGGACATACCATTGAGGTCATATTGTCGTTAAGGATTTGGTTGACCTATAATTTGTCTAATTTATATACCTTTACCCCTGGCACGTATTTCGGTATAAAGCGGCCAACAAGTGGACCCTACTTTGGTCTGAAATTACCGTTTTACCCCTGTGTCCAAATTGGACTAAAGGGTAGACTTATCTGATTATCTCACTGAATCCATACATGTTGGTGATATTTATTTTAGCATCCGGAGACGTTCATTCGGAGGCAGTGGTTTCTGATCCCTTGTGCTTGACATCTGGACGCCTATACTACACAACTTGCTTGTCAGGCAAGTATACCTTGTCACAGTACTGATTAGTTACATTCATTTGCTGCATATTTATTTTGTGTTATTTATTTTTACTTTTGCTATATAAAACTGTGCATCCATGAAAGACTTGGGTGCAACGACGGTTGCGTCATCTTTTGTCTCTTATTTATATTATGCATATTGACCTAGTTTTACGAGACCACCCCATGACTTGAGGCATCATTATGTTTTATTAGCCGTGACACATTTGTTACACGAGTGTGAGCCTCATGTAGGACACAGACTTGCGTGATAGGCTGGCCACCTTTACGTAAAGGTCGTACGACGGATAAGAAATAACTGCTAAATTGAAATATCATATTTATCAGACTTAGCAGTTACTAGAGGTGTTTGCGTATTATGGATTGACACGTTAGTAGCATTGGGTGGGAAGAACAATGAGTAAGCGTATGTGACACATTTATACTTTTTTCTTTTGGCCCGTAAGCTCCCCCGGAGATGCGAAGCGTTATGACCCCATTATTTACAGTAGGCCTATGACGATCGAAAGACGTTATGCTAGTAGCCCCTAGATCTCCGGAAGAACTATGCCCATCATATTATTTTAGCCAAATAGTCCATACGCGGGAATGCTATTCTTAAACTGCATATCACATATATAGACTGGTTAGGAGACCACGTTGAATGTTTACTTTCAGTACTTTATAGGCATATTTTTATGTATCTTGTTACTTTCCTCTGAGGACCTGGTCCATTTTCAGGTATAGACGATCAGGATTATCTGCAGGAGTACGGACCGGGACCTGACGCATCATTCTCGGTTTAGGAGGTCTTACCCTCTGAGTACTCATGATTACTTCATAGATGATGGATCGTAGTTGTTATTCTCTTTATTTGACATTTATTTTATATTGGGGTTCTGTTCTCCTCTATCATTTTAGTTTTGATTTAGTTGTTTGGTAGTGGATTTGTCTCCACCCGACTATTATTTCTTTTGATACCTCGTACTTGAGACTTTAAGTTATTTATTTTGATATTCCTGTACTTGTGTCTGTGGATGAGATATAGATGCGTGTGACTTGTGATGACAATATATGTACCACTTATGAATTATTTATTCATATACAGCGTACGTGTGTGTTATAATTTTTTAACATATTGGAGTGTCATATACATATGACTGTCATGCTACATATTCCTAGTCCAACGTATTTTGGGACTGGGATGCTACACTAGCGGACAGGTGGGGACCTATGATTGCAGCACCGGTAGTAAACCAACAGAGATTTAGTTGCATCCTGGTTAATGGAGGGTGGCAGCCAGAGCATCACATACGGGTGCAAGTCCGCTAGCAGCTCAAATTAGAGAGCTTTATATAGATTCGAACATGCTGATAGATGTGTGGGTTTGGAACAACTCTCCTAGCGGGCAATTCGACGTGGGCAGAGTTTATAATGCTATTAGTGGGCCACAAGCGGTCATGAGAGAAGTTGACTTCATTTGGGTTTGGGGAGCATCAAGAAAAATGCAGATGTGTCTGTATAAATTAAAAATGGGTAGACTACTGACATTGGATCAATTGGCAAGATTTGGGATTCAAGTTGAAGGACAGGGGTACGTATTATGCAAGAATGAAAATGAGACTGCGAGTCACCTCTTCTTCCACTGTGACATCACATCGAAGGTTTTAGTTGAGTAGGGACGACGTCTGAACTTGCAGTTTGCTGGCGAATGGGACATCGAAAAAGTGATTAATGATGTCCGCCTAGTTAGAGGCAGAGGTACAGAGTGGTTCAGGTCGGCGAGAACAGGCTATCAGCAGCGGTCTGACATATATGGAAGGAAAGAAATCGACGAATTTTTGAGGAGTTTGAGACATCTACGATAGGGATTTTACATAACATTGAATATGATGTTGATGTGCTACTAGCCAAAAAGCATAACGTGTAAATTGGCTAACTGATTTGTAAACTGATTTATTTTCAACACAATTACCTTTTTCAAATATAAATATATATATATATATATATGAACCCTATATTTGTTCTGGAACATATTGATAACAAGCATCTACCAGGTCAAGCATATGAATTTTCAATTAATTAGGTACTATAGGCACGGTAATACTATACAAAGTTTACTATACAAAATGGGAGTTCTCTTGCATGAAATTGTGTTTTAATATAAGATTTAACATCCATTTTTGCATCAAATAGGTTATGTTGCACAAATACTACAAGACCTGGATAAGATGACAAGGATTTGGCATCTATTTTGATGAGTTTGTGTTGTCTAATATATATATGTGCAACACAGACACACCATGAATCCATGAATTTTTTAGTGTCTACTTTCTAAAACAAAAGAAAAGGCCAAGAGAGGCATTCCAAATAAACTCCAAAACAGTATCTTCCCATTGATGTCATCCCATTTATAAGGTTTCATGTTTTGAAAGATTTCTTGTCAAACAAACCCTAAGAAAAACATGACCAGGAGTTAAATGTAATTATAGGCTCATATAGACTGGTTTGTTACAAATAACTTGAATACCAAACCCACAGAAGAAATAATACATAATACCAATAATTACTAAAACTTTATTAACCTATTAACCCACACTATCCATCACAATTTTTTTTTATAGAATTAGGCTTCTAGAGAATTATAAAATATTAGAGCTTGGGCTTAGTTAATTCAGTTCAAACTAGGGATCGGCATCGGACAGGACCGGGCCGATAAAATACGGGCTAGAGCCGAACTCGGATCGAACTTTTTTGGCCTAAGAGAAATTTCGGACCGGACCGATTCGGACCTAATTATTATCTATGAAGTCCAAATCCGTCCACAATGGTCAAACTTTTCGGGTCAAGTTGGATCAGTTCGTACTAGTTCTATAAAAAAGTTCAAATAGACCTTCTCGGACAAGATCTTTAATCTTGTCTAGTATTGCAAATATATTATTATTACTATGCATGACTTTCACCCAATAGATCAAAGCAACCAATAAATACATATAAAATAAAAAAACCATGATGGTGAATTGAACTACCTGGGTAACCGAATTGGATGACAACAATGGACCCAGACCCGACCCAGCTGATCATTAAGAAGTATATTGGTAGGCTCAAAATCCTGATTGTACAAGTAATAACATACCAAATCGTTGGATAGTACATAATCAATAATCTATCAGTATTTTATACAAATCACTCGTTTGGAAACTAGAAGTTCACATGGATTCATTTTATACAAATCGTTGGCTTAGTCTTTTCGGGCCGGACTCTGATGGACTTGTATCGGACAGACTTGGATGGGCTTGTATCGGACGGACTTGGAGCCGGATTCGGACAAACGGATGTATAGTCCAAGTCCGGTCCTATACTAGTATGGATTGGACCGGACTACCATAATGACCGAACTTTATCGTACTTTGGCCCATCGGATCGGACGGATTTTTCGGACGTCCGTTGACTTCGGGTGAAATGATGATCCCTAGTTCAAACAAACAGTGAGGTTAAAAGATTTTTCTAATGAAAATAAACTTTGGACTTTTGTATTAAATAAGTTTAATATATTGGACCTTTAAAGAAATACGCTTCTTAATGTCCGTTTGGGCTTAGGATGAATCATATGAAATATAAATTCATGAATTATGATTTGGACTCCAACAGAATAATCGGTAGGTTATGGGCTCAAGTTTTATTACTAATTAGATCCCTTAATCTCTTAAAGAAGTTTCTAGAATAAAAATACTCACCATGTTATTAAAGGAGAGTAGTAGATAGTTATAGCTAACCTCAATTCAAGAAAATTCTTAAAGACGAATCTCATGGTGTGTATTGGGCTGGGTAGATTGAAACCGGTCCAGGCCAGGCCCGGTCAATGTCGGTCTGGGTTGGCCCGGACCCGGTCAACAAACTAGTCCAGTTCGGCCTACCCTTCTTGCGGTTCTGGGCTGGATCCAAGATATCGACCACAAGCCCGGTCCGACCCGGTCTGACTCGGGTCAACTTTTTTTTTGTAGCTAACCGTTGGAGGGGGTATATTTTACCAAAATACTCTCAATTAAGTAGCAGTTTTTTGAATATTTTAGGGGTATTTTGGTCATTTTTGCTGAAAATAACCAAAATATCCTTATAACAACTATATTTTGTGGGCATAGTAGGTCATTTTGTATCCTAAATTTTTTATAAATAGACCTGACTTAATAAAAATTAACCACTCGGAAATTTCTTTCCTCTCTCTTACAAAATTTAGAAGCAATTTAGTGTGAAGAGACTATTTACTATCATGAAAAATGTTCTACCACCACAGCAACTGAAAAATCAACAACTTCAA
Source organism: Iris macrosiphon (assembly GCA_036927795.1). Lineage (NCBI taxonomy): Eukaryota > Viridiplantae > Streptophyta > Magnoliopsida > Asparagales > Iridaceae > Iris > Iris macrosiphon. Next base: position 146,195,477 of record JAYESA010000004.1, read on the forward strand.
CCCGCACCACAACCTCAACCCGCACTACAACCTCAACATGCACTGCAACTAGAGTTTGAATAAAAAATTTGGCATAATTTTAAGGGAGTTTATAATGAGCGCGATACGGAAAGAAGATACTAGAATGGAGTTCTTGTTGAATGCTTGCATAGTAAAAAATAACTCAAATGAGACCATATATTGTGATACAAGGAAGCTACGCATACATCTGAAAATGTGCATGAATTTCTAGTAAACTTGTATTTTCTTCAAAAAAATTTATTGTTTTTAATATTTTATTATTGTTACATAAGTCATATGTATATTGTCACGTCCTAGAACGAGAATACTGGAGAGCGGAGGCAGAAAAAGTCAGCTACGTACACCAGAGTACTCAATACCCCGAGATACCGTCACGGCTGTCTAGATATGTGAGGGTTTTACTCTACAATCCAATAGTCATTCTTGGGTCGAGAATCCTAGGTGTCTCAATCTCAAGCAAGCAATAAGTTACTAGATGTATGATCACCAAACATATAATAGTAAGGCATTCCAAACTATACATACACAGATGATCAAGAAGCTAGTTACAAAATGAAGAACTAACAAGAGTATAATATTACATGATCAACTCTAGCTATAGTCTAGAATATGCTTTACATGTAAGCCCATATGCTAGAATATTAAGTTCCAAAAGACGAGTTAAACACGTGCTTGATGGCTAAATGTCTCAAAAGTAATAGGTACAAGATCAAGTGGGTGATAAAGAAGAAACTCACTTATGTCCTCGGGTTCTCATGGTGTTCACCATCTTGAGATAGAAAAAATGATAGATCATGCGGTCTTGCTCCAAAATATGGTCATACAAAACTAGTGGGGTCAGATCCCAAAATAGCAAGTACCACAAATGAGCCAACTTAGGAGCTAAAATTAGCATGCAGATAAATTAGTAAGAAATAACACAAGGAACAGTTAAATAAATGCATAGGAAAAATAATAATTAAGCATGCTATGAAGTATACAAGAATATCTGGAGTCAGGTTTCAAGTATAGTTCTAGATCAGTTGCTAATGCAAATTAGGACTAGAATAGACTAGACTGAAAATCAAGAAATCACGACAAATCATGCCCTACGGCTTGCTATCATTAGCTAACTAGGGTTATCACAGTCGTAGTTAATAATACATGTTGTTTGAGATTCAATGCAGCCACATGCCCTACAGACTATCCGGGTTATTCAGGCGTAAGGATACATATAATAGATTATATCTGGTATAGTAATTTACAGGAATATGCAACACTCAACGACGTGCTAGAAGTGTGCCCCTTACGACGGAGAGCTCCAAATCCATCAGGTATCGCTGGGATACCGGGATTGCACGTAGCCAGAAAATCTGTTTAGATGCTTCTAATACATTATTCTAGTTGTTATCCTGGACACATTATTAAGAAATTCTAACCGTGGTACTCATGAATTTGCCTTAGACATGATGCAGGACAGGACAAGATAGTAGCTTGACAAGTACATTCAGGACAGGAACAAGCAAATTAACCCAAAGATTTATCTTATCAATTCAAGCATTACAATTCAGGAATTTCTAGCATGTCAGGAGTATGCTTCGTCGAGCCATTATCAGGAATATCAGTACAGGTCAGGTTAACTTGATACGATGAGCTATTATCAGGAATATCAAGATAAGTCTGGTATCGGGAGTTTCAAGTTTAACAGTTTCAATACAATCCATGTTCAATTCTAGCATGTTAGGAGTGCGCTTTGTCGAGCCACTATCAGTAATATTAGTACAGGTCGGGTGTCGGGAGTTCAGATTAACAGTGTCGATATAATCCATGTTCAATTCTAGCATGTCAGGAGTGCCCTTCGTCGAGCCACTATCAGGAATATCAGTATAAGTCAGGTGTCGGGAGTTCAGATTAATAGTGTCAATACAATCCATGTTCAAAAAATTTAAGGTTTTTGCAGGTTGTCACAATTAGGTTATAAGTAATTTAAAGAAAGATTGCACGTATAAGAATCAAGCATAATAGGTTAAACAAGAAATATATTAAAAGAAGTTAAATACTACAAGTATCAAAGGAACATGAGATAAGCAGGCGCATGAAAATGGCCGCATGGAGGAGCTGGTCGCATGAGAATGATAGGTGTATGGGGTAAGCTGACATCATAAGAGATGCAATGTCCACTCCTCGAATAAAGTGCTGAGTAACGAGAAATAATGCAAGGTCAGGGATGCGACTGATGTGACTGGCCGTGTCAGGAAAGTGACCAATGTGACTGGTCAAGAAAGGGAGTCAGAGAGAAAAGATAAATTATGGAAAGTCATGCCAAAGGTTGGTTCAGTCATACGCTCAATCAAGGAAGAGGTGCATGAGTCTCTGACGCATGGACGACTCAGTCGCATGCTCCTCTTAGACGCATATAAACTTGGCCGCATGAAATATTTTGACTTAGAAACTTTAATTCATTCAAGTTCCACGTATTTGGTCAAGGGGCGCATGCGCAGATTCAGTCATTCGTCTAATAAGATGGCAGCATGCTAACTTGGAGCGGGGAGTCCAGGTCACATGCCAAGTAGGGCACATGGAACTCATTCGTCCTAGAATATCAAGTTTCAGCCATAAAAAAATCTCTAAATTAGAAAAGTTGTATTCTCCATGAAATCCTTATTTCCAGTCCGAATCCAGCAGGATAAAATTAAAAATCACATGAAATCAAGTGCTCATCAACATGGAGCCACTAGTTTTCAAAAAAACAAGTTTTACTAGATAAAAACCAAGTTAACTCATAGAAGCTCCAAAAATAGAAACTTAGATCTAATCCAACAAAGGCATCAAAATTGAAAATACCAAGAAATAAATATATAGAGGAGTTCATAGAGAACAATACAAAGTAATAAAATGAAAGAAAGCTAAATAAAATACAAGAAAGCTAAAAAGGTGCAAGGAATCAAGTTATTTCTCATTGGCAAGATGTACTTGCCTAAACCCATTACTAAACTACTACCACTATTACCCAAGGCAAGGTCATGACTAGGGCTAGGGTTCGACCAAGGATAGGAGAGGGAGAAGAAAAAAATAAAGAAAGAGAAGGAAATAAAGAAGAATGAGAAGGAGAGAGAAAGAAAATGTTATATCTATCAAAGGGTGCCTAGCACTATTCACATTTCTAGAATTACATGGAAGCAACTAGAAAATCTATAAATTAAACGGGAAGCAATATACAGCTATAACACACATATACCAGATCAAATACAATAATACTAAAATAGTGATACAGGTCTCACAACTCTCACCTCTTTAGAAAAATTTTGTCCTCAAAATTTCAATAAGGCACCGGATCTATCAAGGTATCTCTAGAGATCAGACAGGTAATAAAATAAGCAAGAATATCAATCACATGAAAAGAACTACCTAGAACAAGATAAGCATGCACAAGACAAGATCAAGGTAAGAGATATACGAACAATTATACCTCACGAGTCAAACAAATACGGGTATCTAGCTCGGATATCATCCTCGCGCTCCCAAGTCGACTCACCGGGGGAGTGATGCCCCCAAGCAACTCAGATTAAACGAATAGTCCAGTTCTTGAGAATCTTCCCTCTCCGGTCCAAAATGGATACCTGCATTTCTTCATACGAAAGATCGATACCAACAACAAATTCTGAATGATCCAGGACATGACTCGTATCCGGTATATACCGTCGTAACTGGGATACCTGGAATACATTATGTATCTCACTAAGCGATGGTGGAAGGGCAAGACGATAGAAAATATCTCCTACTCGCTCGAGAATATCGAACGGAATAATGTACCTCGGACTAAGCTTTCCCCGCACACTGAATCTGATGACTCCTCGGGTAGGTAACGTCCCGTTGGGACGTCCATGGATACACCAATACAAGATCATACCGTCAATCTTGTACCAGTGCTTGAAGTACGTAGACGATCATGGCATCGTCAAGATATAATTTATCGACATGGATCCATTCAAAGGGGTTGAGGCCTATTACTCTGACTCGATCCTATACAAGAAAGTCCACCAAGATGAAGGTGGCAATGATGCCGACGATGAGGCAGAGACTGGGATAACATCAGACGAGCCCTTGAGAGTCCATCTTAAAGCATGTGCTCTCGACACAACCCCTTCTCTCGTGGTGAAACTGTACAAGAAAGTACATGAATTACTAGTCGTTCACCTTCGTAGACCAAGTTGACCGTTGAAGGAAGATCCGACACCTACTATAACTTCTGAACCCCTAGTGGTAAAGCTGCTCATGAGACCTCTGAAACTATCACTCTCACTGGGGGTAGATCTCAAGAAGGATAAACTAGAGGAGTACGTAGCCTCTCATGCTAACGTCCCTTCTTTTGACGATGTAATTCCTGAGGATAAGATACCTTATTTTATGAATAAAGGGATATCTTTTAACTACTCGGATGTTGCACATCTTAGCATATTATATTCCAGGGAGCATGGTCTAGGCTTTCACCTGCATACACAGGTGACTACCACCTATGCAGTGAACCAAAATTTCCTCAGTCAAAACTCTTACCTCATAGTTCCAACAAGGAAGAGGTAAGACAAACTCATCATCTTCGACATGGTAGAAAGTCCCCAATCCTCTGTCCCAGAGGAACTGGAGCCAGAACTCGATACTGGTAAAATGCCACTTTACCGGTATAATATAATATCCCATTCCGCTCAAGCAGACTGCCGATTCAAATGGCAAAAGTGCAACATCCTGAACCGCTTTGCTTAGGCGAGAACACTCGTTTGAGGCAAAGGATATCCAGACTTGTCCCTTCAGGAGTTCGGCTTAGGCTTTCAGACGCTCGTTCGACGTATCGCTCGACCGAGGCGAATCATCGCTAAGGTGGGTAGCTACGGTAAAATTGTCTTTGCTTAGCTAGCAGACTTAAAATATGGAACCATACATACTAGTCGTTAGGTGAATCACCCCATGCATGCTAATAAGAATTCAATGCACCTAACTAAGGGAATAATCTCAACTTGTATTGCTTGTGCTAGAACATGAAAAATAAAATATTGCTTATATTCAGACCCTCGCTATGCCTCGAGTAGAACGATATACATATATTCTGTAGTGCACTATTCGTATGCCACACTGTACGACCCTAGATCACGTTGCTCGGGAAGTTTCCCTTATGGTTTCACTCTTCGGCTTACCTTCGGGCCCGAGCGAACGTGGATGCTTAAGTTTCCTTGTGAATGCATGCTTGCCTGGTTATATATATTGCCTCGATTGAATTCTTGTCGCATAAACTATGCTAAGACCCTGTATTACCATTTATGTCATGTATTCATTTAGGTTCTCCTCGAAAGACTATCTAATAGTCGTTCCGTGCATGAGTAAACCTGAAAGTATCCGGGACCGTTAGGTCGCTAAGGCAGTTCCCGAACCAGGGAATTTGCACCAAGTCAATGATCCAAGAATCATAGCTCGTGGAGCAATACTGTCCTATACTGAATCAAATGGCTCGTAGAGTCGATACACATATTGTGAACAATCCTACCTGAAACAAGTACCTGATATACATATCATGCCTCAAACATGTACCTGATTTCCTGCCTGAAATATGTGCCAGATATGTATCCTGCCTTGAACTTGTCCCTGTGTCTGACCAGAGACCCTGAATATTGAGACTTGCATGGTCACAGGACAACTTGGAAACAAGGTTTTAGTTCTGCGGACGGTTGCTGGGGCACTAGCACTGACTCGATCCGGACGGAACTCCTGAGTAGTCGCCTGCTACGAGCAGGATGTGTGTGCAATGCCTCCTATTTTTGCTTGCACACCATTCCAACAAGAGACTACGCCGTCCATTATGGCATCATGCCAGTGACCTCATGTTCATATAGATAAGACATCCTCGCTTAGCGGCAATTCGCGTACGAGCCATTGTATCGTATCGAAAATAACTGAACACCTGAACGATCATGGTATAACAGCACTTATGCATAAAGTGCTCTTGAACACCTTATGTAAAATACCTGAGAAATCCTAGTAACTCGTGCATCCAAAGCATAATCTCATTCACAACAACACAGTGTTTGCATATGCTATTGCCCCTGAATGATTATACATGCTTGTGCTTGAATTAACTTGGTTGCCTTGGACATGGAAGGAAAAATGGTAAGTTGGTAAGTCTCGCCGTGTTTTTGCTTATATCGCACGGAGCACTGCCTCACGAGTTAGGCTATTTAACCTTGCCATGAAACTGATCCTAAGGCAACTAGAAAGATAACATAATAGTTGGTGCACGGAACCTATGTTACGTGTTTGGATTTATCTAGCAGGCGAGTAGCCTCCCCACCAGTGCATTCAATATACTGATAATCCATCAGATCGTTTGCAGGGTGCGAGAGAACCTCATTTGGTGTGGATGCCTCCTTCGTGCGTGCTAAGGCATGGAGCCAAATCTGGAGCCTAGGAGCGTTGCGTCCAGAACTGAAGCACATATACAAGACATAATATTGGAATATCGTCTGAACATCGCCTGTACAATTATTCCATAAATGTAGCCACTTGGCACGCTTTTACTGTTTCTGTGAGAGAGATCTAAGCGAATTATAATCTCGGCCAAGCGCCACCTGTAACACTTATTTATATTAAGAAAGAGTTATTTTACTTCAACTTGTGTTATTTAATGCTTTCGCTATTGTTGACTCATTGAACTTGTTACCAATCGCCTATGCGTTTATAATTCTGCTGTACTCGAACAATCTATGCGATCTTGTGGCTTAGACCTCTTACCGCCAGCCAATAAACCACGGTCTTGTACGGGCGTGGCTCACGCTCGTACGGCATCACACCCTGATGGGTCAAGCGATCGTTCTACGGGAGTGCTGGCGCGGTGATTCCCGCCTTGCGGGGACGGCCGATTAGCCTGCGGGAGATCAGGGCGTGACATATTGGTATCAGAATTTGGCTATACGCCTTTGGACTTCGTTTAAATTTTCTCAGTTTTGAAAGCTCGTTCGTGGGTTATGTGCACACTCTCTATCAATGTCCCAAACAGAATATTCCAACAATAATGCTAAATACTTTAAAAAGTGCATGTAAATGGTATGATTGCTTGTATGGAATTGTAATATGATTTGGCCTTTGTGCCAACCTGTGCCAGTTCCTTCGGGAATATACTCATGCTAGAAACATGACTTGTGTGCAAACCAAAATACTTATACATGTTTGTCCAACTGGTTAATGCGAAATCGAATACTGCCCGAACAATTTGCTTTGCACACAGCCTTCGGCTAAGTTGTGTAGAGTATCGCACGCCAAGACCCTTTGGTGCAAGCTAAGTTACAAACGAGAATGGATATCATTCAGGAATAAGACAAGTCAGACTTAGAATGCCAACCAATAGAAATATTCTCAAATTTATTGCTTAGGCGAATATAGAGAATCGTGCTTAAATTTTGGAAAATAGCCCAAACGATATTTTCGTATCGGAAGATATAAATCGAATATAGTTTGTTTGCATGACTATCGAATATGGATTTGATTGGATGACTCAATTTCGAGTGGTGTATGGAGCACTTGGAAATGTTCAAACGGATTCATAAGTCTCGTACGATAGTTGGATTGAATGATTTCTTAATGTCTTGAATAAATGATAGGGCTTATATCGAATTGGGATTCACGAAAATGGAAATTGATGTCTCGTTAAGAAAACTTGTTGGAAACTTGGAAGATTGTACAAGCGATGTCGGATTCAAATGACCGGACTGAACTTGAATACAATATTACTCGAATAGAAGTTAGCCCAAAAAGAAATATTGTGTTTCGATGAAAGAGATGAACGATAATGGATTTGGCTTGAAGTTCGGAGGAACGGTCTTGAAATCTAGTTTGAAACGATAACTCTCGAAACCAGTCACAACGAGAACAATTATCTCGCGGGAGCGCCGGCGTGGTGATTTCACGTACGACGGGGATAATCGAACTCATGGGAACATGTTCGATGATTATTTCAAATGAACTCGACGAATAGAATGTGTCAAAAAATGGAATAGACTTGGGCTTGAATATTTAAAACTAGTTTCTTGAGGAATGAAAAAGGTAAGACTATAGATTTACCGAACGGTAACATTATAGTTGGATGATTTTGCTAGACGAAAAATAATCACTGCATAAATGGACTTGACTCGATGGATATATAACTTGAATGGCGTAAAAGTAAAATATTAAGGTATCTCGAATCATGTCGAAGATAGCCATAACATTCAAATGTTATTGTCTTGTGCGAGGGTAACTCTATGCCCGCACATGCGTCACGCCCGAGTTAGGACGATTATCCAGCAGGAGCGTTGACCTGATGATATCACGTCCAACGTGGGTGATCGAACTTGCGGAAGACCGAGGCGTGACAACCAATAGATATTCTTGACTTTTGGTTCGACATGATAAGACGAATTTAAAATACAAGTGATCAAAAATATTTTAATGGATAAGTTAGCCTTGAACCTGAAATAAATCACGCTTGATGGTTTCGTGAACGAATACATGAATCAGGTTGGACAAATTAGAGTTAAACTAAAGGCTTATAATCGAATCTTGGCTTGGTGGTTTAAACTTGGAATGGATAGGGATCCTATCAAAATATGTTTGGAAGGATAGACTATGCAAATAACTAGGCTTGTCTAGCATCTCGTATATAATGGATTTTATTGTACGGACTCGTCCCCCGTGCAAACAAACATGTTATTGAGAGTAGGATAATCAGTGTTCGATGTTTAAAAATCTGAGTAAAATGAGCTTGGATAGATTACCCCGTGCAAATGAACAATGATTTGACCATAGGAATTGGGGCGAGCATCGTGCGACGAATTTGCACGATGAATCGCGCGCTTGAACCTGTACCTATGACCTTGTAAGCTGACCTAGTATTTAGGCAGACGATCCTGTGCCGAGTGAATAAACCTGTGCAACCGACTTTACCATATTGCTTTAACAAAGCTATTGAACTGGGGCAGCAAAACTTAGGGTTAGACTTGGGAACGATAACGTATGCTAAGTTGACCCGAATGGATGGACGCAAAGTCGGTAAACCGAATGATCGTGCTTAATGGTTGTACAAATACCTGTTTGAGTTGGAAAGAGATGATATAGAATTAGATTGACCCTATTAAGAAGTATTCTTTTGAATCATAAGATGAGAACCCTTGAAATTTTTGCAAGTAGCTTGTCCGATTTCACTATCTCTAAGTTTGGTTGACTACATATGTTTGAGGGACACCTTGAACATGTGCACGATCCAAGATTAAAGAGATGTCAAACTCGAGTGCTAAGACTTCGCTATCGCCAAGTTGGTTAAAATGCATGTGTTTGAAGGACGTTTTGAATCCGTGCACGATCCAGACTCGCGATATGCTGATCTCGATGCTAGTGCAAGTGAATATCCGCACGAACAAGTATAATGACTTGTATAAGTTGGCCTCAGCCCGAAATCGTAAATCAAAATCGATTGAAACGTAATCCGCGTTAAGCAACATGTCCCGCGCTAAGGCGCAAATAAGACTGACTCAACATACACGCAACACGACATAAGGATGGAGTAGGGGATTGTGTCCAATTGGATTTTAGTGGTATCGATTGCAACGCTTTGGACAAATTCCATAATGCGATAGTACAGCCTGCCCTCAGTACGTCTCGAGGATGAGACTTTTTCTGAGTGGTGTATGATGTAATACCCCATTCCGCTCAAGCGGACTGCCAATTCAAACGGTAAAAGTGCGATATCTCGACCCGCTTTGCTCAAGCGAGAACACTCGCTTGAGGCAAAGGACATCCAGACTTGTCCCTTCAGGAGTTCGGCTTAGGCTTTCAGAGGCTCGCTCGACGTATCGCTCTACCGAGGCGAATCATCGCTAAGGTGGGTGGCTACGGTGAACTTGTCTTTTCTTAGCTAGCACACTTAAAATATGGAACCATACATGCTAGTCGTTAGGTGAATCACCCCCTACATGCTTATAAGAATTCAACGCACCTAGCTAAGGGAATAATCCCAACTTGTATTGCTTGTGCTAGAATATAGAAAATGAAATATTGCTTATATTCAGACCCTCACTATGTCTCGAGTAGAACAATATACATATATTATGTAGTGCATTGTTCACATGCCACACTGTACAACCCTAGATCACGTTGCTCGGGAAGTTTTCCTTACGGTTTCACTCTTCGGCTTACCTTCGGGCCCAAGCGAACATGGATGCTTAAGTTTCCTTGTGAATGCATGCTTGCCTGCTTATATATATTGTCTCGATTGAATGCTTGTCGCATAAACTATGCCAAGACCTTGTATTACCATTTATGTCATGCATTCATTTAGGTTCTCCTCGAAAGACTATCTAATAGTCGTTCCGTGCATGAGTAAACCTGAAAGTATCCGGGAGCGTTAGGTCGCTAAGGCAGTTCTCGAACCAGGAAATTTGCACCAAGTCAATGATCCAAGAATCATAGCTCGTGGAGCAATACTATCCTGTACTGAATCAAATAGCTCATAGAGTCGATACACATATTGTGAACAATCTTGCCTGAAGCAAGTACATGATATACATGTCATACCTCAAACATGTAACTGATTTCCTGCCTGAAATATGTGCCTGGTATGTATCCTGCCTTGAACTTGTCCCTGTGTCTGACCAGAGACCCTGAATATTGAGACTTGCATGGTCACAGGACAACTTGGAAACAAGGTTTTAGATCCGCAGACGGTTGCTGGGGCACTAGCACCGAATCGATCCGGACGGAACTCCTGAGTAGTCGCCTGCTACGAGCGGGATGTGTGTGCAATGCCTCCTATTTTTGCTTGCACACCATTCCAACAAGAGACTACGCCGTCCATTATGGCGTCATGCCAGTGACCTCATGTTCATATAGATAAGACATCCTCGCTTAGCGGTAATCCGCGTGCGAGCCATTGTATCGCATCAAAAATAACTGAACACCTGAACGATCATGGTATAACAGCACTTGTGCATAAAGTGCTCTTGAACATCTTATGCAAAATACCTGAGAAATCCTAGTAACTCGTGCATCCAAAGCATAATCTCATTCACAACAATACATGTTTGTATATGTTATTGCCCCTGAATGATTATACCTGCTTGTGCTTAAATTAACTTGGTTGCCTTGGATAGGGAAGGACAAATGGTAAGTCTTGCCGTATTTTCTCTTATATCGCACGGCGCACTGCCTCACGAGTTAGGCTATTTAACCTTGCCATGAAACTGATCCTAAGGCAACTAGAAAGACAACATAATAGTTGGTGCACGGAACCTATATTACGTGTTTGGATTTATCGAGCGGGCGAGTAGCCTCCCCACCTGTGCATTCAATGTACTGATAATCCACCAGATCGTTTGTAGGGTGCGGGAGAACCTCGTTCGGTACAGATGCCTCCTTCATGCGTGCTAAGGCGTAGAGTCAAATCCAGAGCCTTGGAGCGCTGCATCCAGAACTGAAGCACATATACAAGACATAATATTGGAACATCGCCTAAATATTATGATACGGTTACAAAAGTGCTGTATCGCCCTTCCTACGATGGTCTTCTGCTATGATGCCTATCAAATGCAGAAGCGAAGCAGACTCTCCGTGAGACTCAAGTTGGGAATTACGGTACCCATCATCTCAGACCCAAGCTACATGACCGTATCCAGAGAATAGGTTACTGTTAGCCAACAATGGTAGCGGAGGTGTTGACTACACGAGATAGTGCCAAGCGTGCCAAATCCATGCAGACTTTATCCACCATCTTTCAGAATGCCTATACCCAACATTATCATCTTGGCCATTTAAAGCATAGGGATTGGACATTATTTGGCCAATTAGTCCACCTTCTTCTAAGGGACATTAGTTCATCTTGGCTATCACCGACTACTTCTCCAAATGGGCGAAAGCTATTCTACTCACTGAAGTCAATTCCTCAAAGGTGATCAACTTTATCAAGTATCACATCTTATACCACTTCGGCTTGCCATGGAGGATTATCTACGACAATGGTCCACAGTTTTTAAGTCATGATTTTTACCATTTTTGTGACAAAAATTGAATCTATAATATAGCCTCGATTGCCTACAACCCAACAATAAATGGTTTGGCGGAAGCATTCAACAAGACCATCATAAAGCTACTAAAAAAGTTCGTGTCATCCAATAAGCGCGACTGGAATGAGAAGCTGGGTGAATGTCTCTGGGCCTATCACACAACGGTCCGAACATCTATTTGCAACACGTCATTCTCCTTAGGTTACGGAAGCAAAGCAGTACTCCCACTAGAGATCCAAATTCAGTCACTCCGAGTGGCCCTTTCCAAACGATTGACCATTGACAACAATCACCGCTGATGGCTACAAGAGTTGGAAGCAGTCAATAAGAAGCGTCTCTTAGATCCACAGCGTATTAAGCTGTACCAAGTACGCCTCTCGAGAGCCTTCAACAAATGGGTCAAGAAGAGGACTTACTAAGTGGGTGACCTCATCTTGATAGTAAGAAGATCGATGGTTATGACCCACAAGACGGCCGGTAAATTCCAACATAAATGGGAGGGTCATTTTATTGTGGAGTCTGTGTTCTCCAACAGCGCCTACCGGCTCACAAAACCCAATAGCGACTTGCTCATGATGCCTATCAATGGCATGTTCCTCAAAAAGTACTATGTCTAAGCTAGACTTGTACTCCTTTTACTATCAACGAGACAACTAAAAAGTACAGTGTACATTCCCCGTTTTTTATCTCCAGCAAGTGTGTAAACATAATATGCACTTCTCTTAGACAAAAGTTTAACGAAAGACATTATCTATATTCAAGAATCCAAAATATGCAATAAGCAGTGGATTCTCAAAAATCTCCCCAACAGAGCCACCTTCAGGTTTATCCACGCTTTCTGGTAGACCGGTCACAATCAGTTCCCTTGGATGTTAGTTTACGTCAATATCACCTCTGAACTACTGTCCTAACCGATTATCCCCAGTAGGATTTTCTATGTCCATCTTACCTCTAAGCAAACCCCTCTATATGACTATCGATTGTCATGTCCATAATACCTCTGACATTGGTCGTCATCTAAACTTATCACCCGTACTTAACTCTAAGTACGCTAGTGGTGTTAAATCCACAAAATATGTCATATCTATATTACCTCTGGCAGGGCATGTCTCGAACATATTACTTGCACTCAGGTACGCAAGAAGTAATAAAATCACAAAATGTATCACGTTCATATCACCTCTGACATAATTTTATTTTGAACTTATTACTTGCACTATAGTGCGCAAGAAGTAATAGGTCTACCAAAGATCCTCTAGTAGAATATCCTCAATAAAATTAGACAATTTACGTATATATTACCTCTGAACTATGAGCTGCACATTTTTCCATCCAAAGAAAACATCCATGCCATGTTACCTCTAGCTCGTTTTCTTCCACAAAAATACTATGATTGTACCTAACCCCTCGGTATGACTATCGATTATCTCACGTCCTCACATCCTCTCCAGTAGAGTTTGCCATGTCCTTCTTATCTCTGATCAGGCCTCTCTATATGACTATCGATTGTCATGTCCATAATACCTCTGACATCGGTCGTCATCTAAACTTGTCACCCGTACTTAATTCTATATACGCCAGCGGTGTTAAGTCCATAAAACCTATCACGTCCATATCACCTCTGATAGGGTTTTATTTCAAACTTATTACTTGTACTCCAGTGCACAATAAGTAATAGGTCCACCAAAGATCCCCCAGTGGGATATCCTTAACCAGTGTTGTACTACATCCATATTACCTCTAGTACGATATCCAAGTTTCGTACATATAATTGTAAGAAAAGAAAAAGCTTTTATTTCTTTTATATAAAGGAAATAGAAAGCAGACTACATTGAGGGAACACTAAAAATCCTGGTCCAAGAAAAAAAGAAAGAAGAAACAACAAAAACTAATGATCAGTACACACTTCTTCTATTCGTCCTAGAAGACGAGCAACTCTGGCATCAATCTTAGCTTTGACCCGGTGCTCGACTTCTTGAGCTACAGTAGCAGGATTATCGATGTGAACGTAATTCTGGTGCTTCTCTTTTAATCTCTTCAGAGTATCTTCAAAGGCATCTGAAGATTGGGCCATGGTACTAGATTGTGCGCGGATAACCTTCCGCTCTTGGTGAGCCTTCTGGACATCACCCTCCAAGATCTTGATGTTGGCCTGGAGTTGTGCAATATTCTTCTAGATCTCAGCAATGGTATGGGAAAATCTATCTTCCCGAGCAAGGCAAGCAACCTCGCTAACGTCTAAGTCGGTACGTTGGAGTTCCAGCTTCTTGAGTTCTTGCACTAGACCCGCCTTGGTATTCCTATAGGTACCTTTTACTTGTTCTACGGAGTCCAAGAGGCGTTCATACACTATAGCTATTGTCGTAGTGACGTTAACCTATTGCACCTGCTGTAACTCTTTCAGGCGCAGTTCTACCTCAGTTAATTTCTGAAGCAGCAAGTCAGTCGTCTGCTCAGAGCCAGGAATGGTCTTCAAAATATGTATCTGGCCAGGGCACCGTGCTTAGACCAAACAAAAGACGCCCTTCATCCCAGTATATTTTGAACTCCTTATTTTAATAATATATAGAAGCCCTGAAGGATAACCCTGGAAGTGGATGTTACCGCAACTTTTGTAGAAGGCGTCAATTGAGCCAAAATCGAAGGGATTACAGGCAATGCGACAATTTGGGCAGCCTATGAAATAGTGAGGACAATATTTGACGAATCAGGTGGTGGAACCATATTTGCTAGACGACGAGTTACTTTCGTAGCAGCCAAACTCTGCCCCGTTGAAAGTAGTGTCTGAACGCCAGGCAAACTAGCAAGCATGGCCTTCACGCCAGTAAGACCTGAAACCGATCACTCAGGAAGACCACTACCCACAGCAACTGAGGGAGCTACGACTTCGTATCGCCCAATATCAACCCGAGGAGGTGAAAAAGCAATTTTCTCACCAAGTAGGTCTGCAACAGTAGAGGCCTCCCTTACACTAGCCTCAACATGAGGCTCCGCTGGGTGTCCTCTACCCACAGAAAAGTGAGAAAGGTTCAGCCTCGTCCCAAGCTTTTTCTCACCCCTCACGTCTTCCTCGAAAACTGATGCTCCCCGGAGATCGGCATCAGAAGCAGGCCCATGCCTGTCGAAGGTCCTTCAAGAGGTTCTCCAACCACGAAGGAAGATGGGTCAAACCCAGGTCTTGCCCTGGAAGTCCTGGTTTAGCCTCCTCCGCCATCCTGTCTTTCACTGCCATATTAAATATGTGTATCGACGAGGAAGGGCATGTCGAATCAAAGCAATTAGTGAGTAACTTCACCAAAACGAAGAAGGATTGAAGCCAAAAAACCTTATCTCTTGAGAAATGAAAAAATAATAAACCTGGGTGAGGTATCAGATTTGCAATTCGGTCAAAGCGGACAGGGTCATTCCTAAGGCGTCCAAGTCTCCAACCGAGGGGTCGACCAAGAAAGCGTCCCCTTCTTCGTCAAACCTTCTCATCGCTTCAACAACAGGGGCGCCAATATACGGTTCACAAGAAGAGGACGTCGTCTCCTCCTCCCGGTAACCCGTAGATGATGTGTCCTCACCCCCGCTCCCGGTCTTTGCATAAATTCAGATAAAATAGGACGAAGAGTGTCATAAAAAGGGGACACAGCAAAAAAACTAAGAGGACGTAGGGATACCGCCTCGGCATCAAGAATGAGATCCGGCTGGTAAATTACCAATACAAGGGGTCCTAGGTCCCCCTCTTCTCCTACAGCCTGCATAGGGTCCTTGGTAGCGACCCTTTTCCTATGACTCAACTGTGCGATCGCAGATTATCCCTGTCTTCTCTTCTTAGATGGAGGGATTCGCACCGGAGAAGCCCTGCACTTCATTGTAAAGTCCACCGGAGGTGAGGGGTCGACGAAAGTATTCTCTTCCCCCGTCGTCGAATCAGGGTCAGTGGACAATAGTACTGACTTCCCCTTACCTTTCCCCTGACCTTTGTTGGACCCGCCGCTCCTGGGCTTCAGCCTAGTACCCACCAAGAAGCAAGTATCTCGATCAAAGCCTGGTGGTAGTACATTCACGACTACATGAAAGTTAACCATTGCATGAATAATATGTGCAAAAACTTTAGCGTCCGACAACATGAATCGGACATGGGTACTTGTTTTAAAATAATAATTTCAGGCTCGAGCCCCATCAAGAATGTACCCTCGAGACCAAGACATGGGCTGGGATTGCTCAACATGAGTTGGCTGTATCTGAATTGACGAGCAAACATACTTGGCAGATAAGGCCCCAAGAAGACAAGGTTCCGATTCTGATACACTAAATACGAAGGTCAGATAGAGATTAATCAGCAGAAGAGCCTCAAAGATAAGTGTAGAAGCATAAAAAAAATTACACTCCTTGAAGATGGCACAATTTTCTACAAATACACTTAGAAGGGGAAAAATGGCGCACTTTCATTCTGTTTCAAAGGATGACGTACTTTTAAGCTATTTTCGTCAACAAAGACAGGTGCACAAATCATGTCTGCTTTTCTCCCAAATATTAAATACAACGAATCTGACAGTTGAACAATAGTCAAGGAGTCAGAAGTCATCATTACAACTGAGTTATAGCACACAGACCCAGGTTGTCGTTTAGCGACCTATCTGTTGTGCCAACTTTTTCAAAAGTGCACCATCATGGCAACTTCTTCAAAAGTACGCCATCACAGCTACTTCGACAAAAGTGCATCATTGCGCAAATTTCTTCAAAAGTACTTTGTTGTGCCAACTTCATCAAAAATGTGTTGTTGTGCCAACTTCATCAAAAGTGCGCCATCACGACCAGCTTCTTCAACAGTGCACCATCATGGCCAACTTCTTTAAAAGTGCACTGTTGTGCCAACTTTATCAAAAATGCGCCGTTGTGCCAACTTCTACAAAAGTGAGTCGTTGTGCCAATTTCAACAAAAGTGCGCCATCACGACCAACTTCTTTAAAAGTGCACCGTTGTGCCAACTTCTAAAAAAGTGTGTCGTTGCACCAATTTCAACCAAAGTGCGCTATCACAGCTAAATTCTACAAAAGTGCACCATTACGGCTGACTTCTTCAAAAGAGTGCTTGTAAAAGTGCGTCGTTGTGCCAACTTCTTCTAAAGTTTGCCTAAGATCCTAACTGACAAAGAGAAGTTACGATTATGTGTCCTATATGCTATGTTCTTCGTGATACGTATACAAATAACTATCCCATGACCAACTCTTTTCTCGTATAGGAAGCCACATGTAAAGCAGACAGCAAGTTGTGCTCCCACTTACTAGATCATGGGATATCATTCCATCAAAAGTGCGCTCATAGTACGGATTGTCCAAAGTACGTGCACACTGTCATAACTACTCTAAAATCCTATAAATTTAGGATTATTATGTATGTTAAGAAGGCAGCGCGGCGTAGAGAAGCGGAGTGGAAAATTTATAAGTCTTTGATATTCAAGAACAGAAGGAAAGAAATAGAAGCTTGCAGTACTGTTGTTGCCAAAACTTTCTTATTGTCCAACTCTTCAAGTTGTTCATAGCATCATTGTATTTCTATATTGGGGTTGGAGATTTTCAAGTCTTTGAAATTCAAGAATAGAAGGAGAAAAATAGAAGCTTGTCATGCCATTGTTGCCAAAGCTTTCTTATTTCCCAACTCTTCAGGTTGTTCACAACATCCCTGCATTTTTTTATCATCGTATAGTCCAAGGAGTAAAGTGATCGCCCACAGATCAGATCTCTACAACTATACTTTTCCAGAATCAATTATACTTAGATTCATATTTAGGATCTTTCGTACTCTTCTTTCTTTTTAATAGTTTGTAATACAAAATTTCGTTTAAGCTTTGTTCATCGCAAACAAGATGGCGACTCTGCTGGGAAATTTTTTTCTCTGACGAGAAGGTGATAGCTCAACTCGACGCTGCTTCGGTCGATTCGATACAGAAGACCTTGGTCGTGAAGTTCGACCAACAAGAATACGAAGAAATATTCCATTCTGGGGGTAGTGCGAACCCCTCATCCCCAATCAAGTCGAGGAAAATTTGTAAAGTGTGCGTGCCCAAGCCTTGTCATACATATCTCGAAGTTGTTGCTAACTAGGAAAAAGTATTATGATTGACGGGAGCTACCTGATCAATTCTGTCAACCAAACTCAGGTCGAGGACTTGGTGGACAAGTCCCTTGCGTTAAATAAGGGATACAAATTAAATAACTCGCACAATATCAAGCAAAAGGTGATCCACACCCAAGCTTCTGAGTCCCTTGTATTAAACAACGGATACAAATTACACAACTCACGCAATATCAAGCAAAGGGTATCCACACACAAGCTTCTTAACTCATGCATGTTCGTTGTAATATGCAGGACAAACAAGTCATGGATGTCACTGCCTAAACCAATCTCTCTTCAGGCGCACTCTTCAAAGAGAGACAAAAGTTTCTCCAGATTCACGCCAGGGAAAAAATACAGGCGCACAAATGAAGTGTTAGTCAGGTAGAATCATTCTCCTAACATCATAATTACGTGCTCAGTAGAGGATAAGTTATGCGCTACTCGTCAGAAGCCTACAATTATTGTGCCACACCAAGACCTTCGTGCAAAATCAAATTTACGTAGGCAAAATACGCCAACTCTGCCTACACTACAGAAAGTATGCCAAGTAGGGTCAACCTCTTCATAACATGCTGATTGTGTGCGTGTATATAAGAGGACTTCTAGGACAACTTTCTTTCATCCCTGAAGGACAAATGCTTGAGAGATGACGAATCATTCGCTAATCAAGCCAGTACCTCACTCTACACACATGGGACCAAAAATATGCATAGAAGATTCAATGTATCTCATATAAAGAGGTAGAGTCTTCCCTATTCCTCCTCTTCTCTTCCTCTTTTTTATTTACGTGATCTTTTTATACAAAAGCGTAAAGAAAGAGGCCCTTCTGTCTTTACAACGATATTTCCTAATGAACATCGTTGCAATTATCATAGAGTTGTAATCAAATGTTGCTGTGCATTAGCAAAATGGTCTGTGTTTGACCGATTGATCTATACTATGTCTTCCAAACCTCAACATGCAAAGCAAGTTGATAAAAAGGAGTATGATAATGAACCGCTCTTTACTCTAGCGTACATGGCTTCGCATCTTCCCAGTGGCGAAAGATAATCAAGAAGAAGTTCTTCAAGAACACCAACCATAAGAGGTTTGACCAACTTGTCGACTCCTTTGAAGGAGTATGTCAAAATATTCATTCTCGAAGACGAGAACTCATTCTTCGCAGAAATCCCCATTCCTCAGAATCCAAGGCTGGGAGTAGCAATCCTTCTAATTCTGAAAGTGATAGTGTAGACTCCAACTACACAGTTCTTTCTACCAATCCCTCTATTGTATACAGAGATTTTAGCATCTACACCATCGGTGACGAACAAGAAACTTCTCCTTCAGAAGCCACCGAATAACGCCTTAACTCTTAGGGGACGATCTCAGGGACATGCACACTATGATGCAAATAAGCATCAAATAATGATAGCCCAATATTCTGCTATACCAGTACCTGTCCAAGTGGCTCCATTCATACCTACACAACCTACTCCTGGAACAATACCTCTGCAAGATAAAACAAATCTAGAAGCAGTCTTAAACCAAAAGTCAGCAACATTGACTCTTAATCCTCTCAATATTGGGAGTGGACCTCCGCCGGTGATAATACATGTTCAACCAGGATATTATCAGTCAGCTACACCACTCCAACCAGAATATTCTCTCAAGGCTATCCGGGAGTTGCGTGCATATGTCGATATTTTAAAGAATAAAGACCAACTTTGCAAACTGGGGGTGAAACAGTCATATACTCCCCATTGGGATAATATTCCATTCCCTCCTAAATACAAACCCCAATCAATAGTCTTGTTTGAAGGCAGGACATCGCCGAGTTAATATATTAATTTCTTCAATATGATGATGGCTCATCTGCAGAAAGAGTATGCTCTCCTTACTAGATTTTTTATGGGATGCTAGGCCGACGTAACCTAAGATTGGTATTGTATATAGTTTACCTGATAACTGTATATCCTCGTTTGGTGATATAAAGTGTCTTTTACTCTCACGATTGTACGAGGGAGGCATGGATATGACGATGTCTATGCTTATCGACATCAAGTAAAAAAAGAAGGATTCCGCTCGTGAATTCATAGAGCATTTCAGGTAAGCAACTCAAAATTTGTTCCCAGGGATTCCAAACTCCGCATTCATCGATACTTGCAAAAATACCCTATTACCTATAGTAGGGCTCTGGACGGGTCCAACCCAATTTCAAGACTGGACGACGTTCATCATAGGAGCTGAAGCCGCTGAAGGTAGCGCAAAGGTGGCACGTAATTTAGGATTACAAATGTCCAATATAAAAGATAAAAAGAAGCGCCCTTTCACCCTCAACAATAACGACAATCGCACTGATAAAGCAAATAAGGCTCTTGCTATCATTGTCTCTAAGGGCTCTTCAACACCCAAGCTACCGCTTAGGCCAAATGAAACATATTCCTTTGACGACGAAGAAGTTGTCAATATCTTCAATACATTAGCGAAGGATGACAAGATCAAATTGCTCAACATTATACGTCATGAAGAGGCAGACATAATCGATGATCCAAGGTACTGTATGTACCATCTATACATAAATTATGCTATGCGACATAATCAATGACGACAAGCTAGTTACCGCCAATGTGATGTCACTCTAATTTGGTGACTTTCCAGTGCAGGAAGTTGCAGAGGCATCATCTCTAAGCCACAACTTAGGCTAGCCAAGCCTAACGGAGACTTGTCGATGATGTCAGTGGTATATTCCTCCCGAAATACTGTGTCTAGGCTAGACTTTTACTTTCCAATCCCCAGTAGGATATTATAAATGTACAATGTTTATATTTATTCCCCTTTATCCCCAGCTGAGTATTTAAGATGTACAATATTTATATTTTTATTCTCCGGCATTATAAAAAAATAGCAAGATGTTCATGAATTATTTTGAACTATTACTTGTATTTAAGAGTCTTGGATACGCAACAAGTAATAGATCCAGAAAAAGTCCCCCAGCGAACGTTCTCAGATCCAACGAAACGTTCTCGTTGAGATCAACCAAAATATTCCTTTACAAAAAACAAATGGATTCTTAGAGCCCAGTTGTCCTAAGGATGTCTTATTTCTAAATCCCCAGTTGTATTAGAGATATTATACTTCTCTTTCTTCTCGCCAAGAGAGAAAATGATGATTTACGTCAATATTACCTCTCAACTATCCTTTCTTCCATTTCTCCAGTACAGCTAATCCACTAAAGAAAACGATCATGTCCTCCTTACCTCCTCATTGTTTTCCACATAAATATACAACCTATCATGTTCATATTACCTCTGATAGTGTTTCACCATCAAACTTGTTACATGTACTTCATACAAGTACACCATGGGTACAAGTCCACAAATTATTTTTTTTCCACAGAGTTATTCTGTCATGTCCATATCACCTTTGAGCAGATATTTTCAGTGGATCCCTCATAAAGAAGTCTGTCATGTCCATATTACCACTCAACATATATCTTATCCACTCTTATCTTTCATTTCAGATTCGTACTTGTTACCCGTACTTTGTATAAGTACACCATGGATATCAAGTCTACAAAATTCTCCAAGTTGAGTTGTTTTAACTTATCATGTCCATACTACCTTTGATAAGTTTTAGGTCACTCTAACTTGTTACCTGTATGCCATGGGTAACAAGTCCACCCGAAATATGTACATCAAATCTTAACTGTGATGACCCGTTCCGTTCAAGCGGACAACCGATTCAAACAGCAAAATTGCAACGACCCGACCCGCTTTGCTCAGCGAGAAGACTCGTTTGAGGCATAAGATTTTTTGACTTGGCCCTTCATGAGTTCAGACTTAGACTTTCAGAGGCTCGCTCGGAGTATCGCTAGACAGAGGTGAATCATCGCTTAGGTGGGTGGCTACGATGAATTTGTCTTTACTTATCCAGCACACTTAAAATATGGACGATATATGCTAGTCTCTAGAGAATCACCCCCTACATGCTAATAAAGTATACAACGCACCTAGATAAGGGAATAATCCAAACTTATATTGCTAGTGCTAGAACATGGAAATAAAATTTTGCTTATAATTGGACCCTTGCATGCTACCTTTGTCTTGGGTAACTAGACCCGCTATGCCTAGTGTAGAACGATATATATACTCTTCGTAGTGTACTGTTCACTTGCTTACACTGCACGTCCCTAGATTATGTCGCTTGGTATGTCCCTTACCATTTTACTCCTCGTTTAACCCTTAGGACCGTGCCAAACGTAAATATTTATGTTTTATGTGAATGCATGCTTGCCTGCTTATATGTTAACTTGTACTGTTGCCTCGATCTAATACTTACCACAATAAAACTTATGCCACAATCAAGTAACACTATTGCATATCGTGCATGCATCTTATTAGCCAGAAGACTATCAAATAGTCATTCTGTGCAATATGAACCTATAAGTATACGCGACCGTTAGGTCGCAAAAGCAATCCCTGAAATAGGGGAATGCATCAAGTCAAGTTGAACTCTGAACGAGAATCATGTCAAGTTTAACCCTAAACGAGAATCATGTCATGTATAGAATGAATCACAGCTTGTGGAGCAATGCTCGTTCAGAACAAGAATCGTGGATTATCATGTCAAATTATGAAATTGGAAGACCAAGACTTATATGTCGCGGACGACTTGGAAATAAGGGGGATTACAGCATCCCGTTCCACGGACGATTTCTGGGGCACTGGGGATGATCCGATCCGAATGGAACTCATGTAGCCTTCATGTGTAGAGCGGGTGGCATCTCCGCTAATGCTGTGCCACCTTCGCAGAGTATAACAGGCTAATTGTAACGTCCTTTATGCTGGCGACCTCTTGTTCATATAGATTAGTCATCCTTGCTTAGCGGTAATCCGCGTGCGAGTTATTGCATCGCTTCCAGAAATTAGAAAATACCTAAACGATCATGAGTACAATACACTTGTGTATAATTGAAATACTTGTACATATGGAACACTTCAACATCCTCTGCAACACTTCTGGATAATCTGTATACTCGTACACCCGAAACATGATCTCGTTCATAGCACTTATGTTTCCATATGATATTGCCTCTGGATTTTATTATATATGCTCGTGCCTAATTTAACTTAGTTTGAGTTAGACAGGAAATGACGGATGGTAAGTTGGTAAGTCTCGTTGTGTTCCTTTATATCGCATGGCACACTACCACACGAGTTAGGCCTTATGTATCATTGCCATTAAACTGATCCTAAGGCAAGACTAGAAAGATGACTTAATAGATGGTGCACGGAACCTATATAACGTGTTTGGATTTGTCGAACGGGCGAGAAGTCTCCCCACCAATGCATTCATGTACTGATAACCCACCAGATTGCTTGGAGGGTGCGGAAGAACCTCATTCGGTGCGGATGCCTTCTTTATGCGTGCTAAGGCGTGGAGTTCACTATGGGGCCTTGGAGCGTTGCTACTGAAACTGAAGCACATATACAAGACATAATGTTGGAACAATCACCTATGTATTATTCCATAAATGTAGCCACTTAGCACGCTTTTACTGTTCAAAGAGAGAAGCTTGAGCGACTTGTAATCTCGGCCTAACATCGCTTATAACACTTATTTAATATCAATAAAGATCTTGTTTTACTTATATACTTGTGTTATTCAATTCTTTCGCTATTGACGACTCTGTAAACTTGTTACCAGTCGCCTGTGCATTTAAAATTCTGCTGCACTCAGACAATCTGTGCAACTCTGTGGCTTAGACCTCTTATCGCCTATTCATATCACATCCTTGCACGGGAGGGGCTTACGCTAGTGCGGCATCACACCCAGATGGGTCAAACGATCATCCCGCGGGAGTGCTGGCATGGTAATTCTTGCCTAGCAGGGATGGCCGATTATCTACGAGAGATTGGGGCATGATATATTGGTATCAGAGCATGGCTATCGCCTTGGACTTCGTTTCAATTTTCTCAGTTTCGAAAGCTCGTTCGTGGGTTATATGAATACACTCTCTCTCTCAATATCCCATCGAAATATTCCAAATAATGAATCTAAATACTTTTAAAAGTTGTATGTGAATGATATAATTGCTTGTATAAAATCGTAATACAAAGGCCTTTGTGCCGACCTGTGTTAGGCTTGGTTGGAATAGACTCGTGCTTGAATTTGTAAGTTATGTACAAACCTGAATACGTATATTTGATTACCTAGCTGGTTAGTGTGAGGAATAGAATATCGTTTGAACGGTTAGCTATGCACAAGCCTTTCGACTAAGTTATGTTGAGTATCATTCCAAGACCAATTGGTGCAAGATAAGTAGCAAATGAGATTGGGATATCGTTCAGTAAGAAGGTTAAGTCTGACTTAGAATGACAACCGATAGAAACCTTATCAGATTATCGCTTAGGCAAATATAGAGAATCGTGCTTGGATTTTTGGAAATAGCTCGAACGATATTTCGTGTCAAAAGATACAAATCAAATATTGTTTACTTGGATGACTATCAAAAGGATATATATACGAGACTAAGATTTATCAGACGATAACTAAGTATCGTGCAGGAATTCTAAGGAACGACTTAGTGAATATGATAGCGATTAATGCGAAAATAATTAAAGATTTAAATGGGTGACTCAATTCTGAGTAGTATATGGATCATTTAGAAATGTCCAAAAGGATTCATAGGTCTCGTACGATAATTGGATTGAACAAATTTGAGAAATAACTTGAACAAGTAATAAGACTTATATCGAATAGGGATTCGTAGAAATAAAAATCGATATCTTGGTTAAGAAAACTTGTTGGAAACTTAGAGGATCATATGAGCGATTTTGGATTGAATCAAATGGATTAATGCTTGAATAAAATATCGCTCAATTAAAGTTAGCCCAAGAATGGACATTGTGGTTTTGGATTTATAGACTTGGCTTGGTATCAATAATTGGAAGATAGCATGGATCGATACAAGTAAAGAAAATATTGTGGTTTGATGAAAGAGATAAGCGATAATGGATTTGACTTGGAGTTTGGAAGAACGATCCTGAATCTAGTTCAAAAAGTAAAGCTTCAAAATCTGTTCCAGCGAGAACGATTATCTTGTGGGAGCGTCGGGGTGGTAATTTCACGTACGACGGGGATGATCAAACTCACGAAAATATGTTCGGTGATTATTCTAAACGAACTCGATGAGTGAAACGTATCAAAAATGGATAGACTTTGGCTTGAATATTTGAACTTAGTTATTTGAGGAATGCCAAAAGTAGACTATGGATTTATCAAACGGTAATGTTAAAGTTGGATTATTTTGCTAGACGAATTATAATCACTGCATAAACGGACATGGCTTGGTGGATTTTATATATAACTTGGATGGAGCAAAGGGAAATGAGAAGGTGTCTCAATCGTTTTGAAGGTAACCATAACGTTTTACGTTCTTGTCTTGTGCGAGCGTAACTCTATGCTCGTACATGCGTCATGCCCGGATTAGCACGATTATCTAGCGAAAGCATTAACATGGTGATATCACATCCAACGAGGATGATCAAACTTGTGGAAGACCGGAGCGTGACAACTGGTGGATCATCTTGACTTTTGGTTCAAAATGATAAGACGAATTAGGAATACAAGTGAATCAGAAGTATTTCATGGATAAGTTAACCTAGAACCTGGAATAAATCACGCTTGATAGTTTTGTGAACGGATACGTGAATCTTGTTAGACGACTTGGAGTTATAAACAAAGGTTTAGAATTGAATCTTGGCTTGGTGGTCTAGACTTAGAATGGATATAAGGAATCTATCAAACATGCTTAAGGAGATAGACTATGCAAATCACTATGCTTGTCCTGCAACTTGGATATATCATGGATTTGACTGTACGGACTCGAACCCTGTACAAATGAACATGTTATTGTGAGTAGGATTATCCGTGCTCAATGTTTATAAATCTGAGTAAAACGAGCTTGGATAGAATATTCCATGCAAGTGAACAATGGTTTGACCTTAGGAATTAAGGCGAGCATCGTGCAACGAATTTGCATGATGAATCGTGTGCTTGAACTTGTACCTATGACCTTCTGAGCTGACTTAGTAATTAGGCAGACGAACATGTGCCGAGTGCAAGAACTTGTGTGGCCGACTTTAGAACATTGATTAAAAGAGCCATAAAACTGGGGCAACAAGACTTAGTGTTAGACTTGGAATGGTAAGCGTGTGCTATGTTTGACCCGAACGGAATGAAACAATAAGACATGGATGCTAGTCGGTTGGTCGGATAGATCATACTTAACGGTAGTGCAAATACTTGGTTTTGTTGGAAGGAAATGACTTAAAATTTGATTGACCCTGTCGGAAGTATCCTTGTGATTTACAAAATGAGAACCCTTGAGATTTTTGCAAGTAGCTTGTCCAATTTCACTATCTCTAAGTTTGGTTGATTGCATATGTTTGAGGGACGCCTTGAATGTGTGCACGATCCAAGACTCAATGATATGTGAAACTCGAGTGCTAAGACTTTGCTATCGCTAAGTTGGTAACATGCATATGTTTAAAGGATGCTTTGAATATGTGCATGATCCAGACTCGCGATAAGATGATCTCGAATGCTAGTGCAAGTAAAAATGTTAGACCCACATGGATAAGTATAATAACTTGTATAAGTTTCCCTCAGCCTTAGATCGTCATTCAAGATGGATTATAACGTACATTAAGTGATATATATTCTGCACTAAGACGCAATAGAGACTGAGTCAGAACTTGGATTGAATGATAGAGTCGTTCGATGAGACCGACCAGCATATACGCAACACGGCTTAAGGAACGAGTAGGAGATTATATTCGAACGGATCTAGTGGTACTGATTGCTATGCTTGGGATAGATTCGATATTGCGGTAGAATATCTTGTGCTCGAAGTCTTGAGGACGAGACTTTTTCTAAGTTAGCCTAGAACTGGAAATAAATAACGCTTGATAGTTTCGTGAACGGATACATGAATCAGGTTCAACGACTTGAAGTTATAAATAAAGGTTTAGAATTGAATCTTGGCTTGGTGGACTAGACTTAAAATGGATAGGGATCCTATCAAAGCATGTTTGAAGAGATAGACTATGCAAATCACTAAGCTTGTCCTGTATCTTGGATATAGTGGATTTTATTAAATTGACTCGTTCCCAGTACTAACGAACGTGTTATTGTATATAGGAAAAATCTGTGCTCGATGTTTGGAAATTTGAGTGAAACGAGCTTGGGTAGAATATTCCGTATAAATAAACAATAGTTTGACCCTAGGAATTTGGACGAGCATCGTGCGACAGAATTGCACGAAGTATCGTGTGCTTAAAACCTGTGTAAACCCCCTAATTTTTCAAATTTTAAAAAACTGGATTTTTTACAATTTTCTGGAATTTTCTGAGATTTTTCTGTAATTTAAAAACAGGATTTTAATTTTTAAATAATTTTTAGTTGATATTAAACAATATTAAAATATTATGAAAATAATATTTTTGGGTGTAAAATGAAAAACTGGACTTAGGACAATTTTTCTGGAATTTATCGGACCCCGGACCTATTTTTAAAATACCTAAAAAGTATTTATTTATTTAATTAATTATTTAATTAATTACTGGTATTTATTATTATTATTATTATTAATAATAAAAAAACCCCAGCCCACGGCCCGTTGGGCCGGCCCGGCTCACTCCCCCGAATCCGGCCCAGCTCCCTCGCGGGTCGGGTCGGATCCGCGTAACCCGACCCGACCCGGCCTCACCCGCACCCACGACCCAGCCCCCGTCCCCGCGTCGTGCGCCGCCTCCGCCGCGTCCGGCGCCTCTCCGCTCGCCCGCGCCCACGTCCACCCCCACGACCCTGGCCGCTCCGCCTTCTCCGCCACCCTCTCCGCCCCGCTCGGCCCTCCCCGGCCTTTATAAACCCTCTCCCTCTCCGGTCCCCTCTGCCACCGTCGACACCACTCGCCGCCGCCGTGCCCCCAGCCGCGCCGCCACCGCACCGACCTCGCCGCTCCGCCGGTGCCACAGGCCGCCGTCTCCCCCGCCCGTCGACAGCCTTCAGCAGCAGCAAACAGCAGCCGCTGCAGCTCGAGCAGCGCCGCCGCCGCCGCCGGCGAGCCTCCAGCCACCGCGCCGCCCTCGCCGGCGCAGCCCGAGCCCCCCCCGGCCGGCCTCCCCCACCGCAGAGCCGCCCATCGCCGGCGATCGACCCAAGCCCTAACCCTAACCCTAATTTTCAGAACCCTGTGTCCGACACGAGTCGGACACGTGTCGGACACGAATCGACCCTGTTTTCGGGTCCACTTCAGGTGCGTGTATCTTCTTGCTCGTAGCTCTGTTTTTGATTCCGTAAATTGCGTTGCGAAGCCTGTATGACCCTCTCGGTGTCCGGACAAACCGTTCAGGGCATCGCGTCCTGTGGTGATCGCACACCGCGATCAAAAAATAGGAAAAACCCAGACCCTGTTTCACCCCGGAACTGAGTACGCCCCGCCAAACGGGACGACTTGGTCGCGTGCGGTCTTCACAGACACGAGCGCCTCGTCGATACGGAATTGTGGGATTTCGCAGAAGCTGATTCGGGTGTGCGTGCACACCGAAATCAACGCGTATCCGCGGACATCGCCCCGTATCCGTCTTTTCTGTAATTCGACCTAACTTTGTGTACACACGTCGGATCGAGACGAAACTTGCGCCATCGGACTCGTAGCAATACGCTGGTCCTGTGGATCAAGTTTGGTTCGATTCTGAGAACGTTGACAAAATCGCATGTCGTGGGCCCCACAGGCCCCGCTCGACGGGCAATTTTGTGATCGGCTCATCGGAATTCAATTCTGAAAGTTCCGTTGGGTTCGTATCAGCGTTTCTGAAATATTGACACAGAGTTTGGTGAATTTGGAGACCGTTGACCCGGACGCATTTTTCGGTGCAAAGCGGGCCCACCGGTGGACCCCATTTTGGCCCGAAACTGCCGTTTCTGCCCTTGTCTCCAAATTGGACCCAAGGACAGGCGTTTCTAGCTGATTGATATTTTTTGGATCTGATGGTGATATTTGTTTCAGCAACCGGAGTACCGCCTGCAAATTCAACTGAAGTCAGAGCCGGAATCAGGGCCGGAACCACAGGCAAGTGTACCTCGCCAAAACTTGCAGTCTTTGCTAAATATTCCTTGGTTTAGTTATATATCAGAGGGCAAGTATACCTTGCCAACTTTACAGTCTTGTTGCATATTTCCTTGTTTTAGTTATAACTTGTTATTACTGCTTAACCTAGGAAACGTGTGACGTACCGAGTGTCCGATCATAGTCGGGTGCCAACACCGTACGCGGTGTTGGGTACGTCATTTAGAGATGGATATTCGATACCCTTACTCTTGGTACTTGTCCTAGCAAGTACAACAAAACCCAGGACACTTGACACTATCATGGACAGAATCTTCTTGAGATATTCACGATGATTCTACATAGGATACAGGTATGACATGGACAGTTTATTCCTAGACATTATATGACTGCTGCATTAGTTATGATCTTGCGTGTCATGGACATGAGACGTAGATTACATTGGGTGGGGAGAGACACACAGGCTACAGGCTGTTTTCATATATATATATTATTAGTGTGAGGTCGTAGACTCTCCAGCAGAGCTAGACCCTTTACGTGTTATTACTGCTACCGGCTCCCCGACACAGAGCTTGTAGCGGTCTCAGCCTGAGTTCTAGTGATGCTCTCAACTTGCATTTATCACTTAGCTGGTTACATAGTTCACCCTGCTGTCTCCTTTATTTTTGCACTGCTTATGTTTTGGCTTGTATTTTCTGTACCTTGTTATGTCCCCTGAGGACCTGGAATGGACTATGTCCCCAGGTATAGCCGAAGAGATCCATCCAGAGATACACCGAACAGGAGCACTTCCAGGAGCTGTACCAGGACCTGAGGGCGAGCCAGCACCAGAGGACTTCTCCTGAGCATTGGCTGTATATAGTCAGTTATTTCCGTTTCTGTTTCTAATTCCAGTTCATTTATTTCCTGTCTATTTGCATTAAATATAACAGAATAATTCTCGGATTTGTTTCCCGAGATAACCTTATTTGATATTGCTTATTTATTTCCATTGCATCATTTCTGGTATCTATTCTGTGGTTATCTGTTGTGGATGAGATAGATTAGTCTGTGACCTGTAATATTGGATCTATTTCCTGCTAGACTACAGCTTAAGCATGCCTTGATGGATCCATTAAATTGGGTTGTCCATCGGTGCGTGTTGCTGGCCATTGCCACGTGTCCAGTCCCTCGGCATTTTGGGACTGGGGCGTGACATGGTTTTTGTGGTGGCCCATGCAGGTCTACGACTAATTTGTTCGGTTTCAACTCAGGGACCGAACAGGCCTGCAATAAAGCTAGGATAAGTTTTTAGGATCTCATCCACCTGCTTGAATCGTTCTTGATATCTATTCGAATTAAATTATTAACTTGCATCCTGCCTTGATTCCTGTGTGCCTCTTATCGTTTGTATTTGATACAGGGAAATGGACCCACAAGCCAGCAACGAGGCTCATGAAGAAACACCACAACCTGTTGTGGTTACCCAAGAAGACGATGTGATACCAATCGGTGAAGGCCAATCATCACAAGGCAGTCAAGCAAGTCAGCCTGCCTCAACAATCCATCAAGATAACGTACCACCCTCGATGCAGCCTGCTCCACTGATGCCTTCCTTCCCACTGGGACCACCTATGGACGAACAGCAGATGTTCCGCATGTTCTACATAATGATGCAAGCCTATCAAAGGGTGCAACAAGAAGCTCAACAAAACCAATCGGAGAACTCCATCGACAGAACTAGCTCGGAGTCACGGAGGCCAAATAGTTCAAATGCAACCGCCTTCGATGAGGACGTCCTTACTGCAGCAAGACCCGTGGAGTGCACCACAAGGATCGAGTCCAGCCAGAAGCGGCCGTATGCGTCAGCAACAGACCAAGCACAACAGGAAAGAGCTGCAAAACGACCACAGATAAATCCACTACCAAGGGCAGCATCAGGAGCCTTCTTCCTTCCTACTTGTCACTACTGTGGCAAGGTAGGCCACCTTGCTAAGGAATGCCGACGCAGACTGGGACAATGTCTAGCTTGTGGATCCAAGAAGCATTCGGCAAGGGATTGCCCCGAACGTCGAGAGAAACCCGTGGTGATTCACCAACCAGCCACATCAACACCAGCCGGAACACCACAGGAAGGAACTCCAAAGAAGTCTCAGCTGCACCAGCCACCCGAAGCATCTCCGGAAGTACTACCCACTTGTCTACACTGTCACAAGCAAGGCCACATTGAGAGTAGGTGCAGACGTAAGTTAGGATTATGCTTGATTTGCGGAACCAATGAACACTTGGCCAAGGATTGTCCCCAGCATCGAGAGAAAGCATTGACGAATCTTCAACCCGCCACATCAGCACCAGCTGGAGCACCGCAGGCAGGAATTGCAAGGGAGTCTCACCTACACCAGCCACCAGAAGCATCTCCACAGGCAATACCTGTCTGTCCATATTGTCACCGGCGAGGCCACACTGAGGACGGGTGCAGACGAAAGAAGAGATTATGCATAGCTTGCGGATCCAGTCAGCATTCATTCAAAGAATGCCCTGAGCGTCGAGACAGGGTACCAACAGGTAACCAGCAAGTGTTACCAGCACCACGGTCAGCCTCTCTAGTACTGCAAGCTTCACCAAAACCGAGGCCACCCTTGGTAACCCAGGCAACACTCTTCCGGCAGACTCAACAGCAGCAGAGAAAGCAACTGCAAGGACCCGAACAAGCTCCAGCGAAGATCGTGGAGAACGCTCCGATTCGTGGAATAGCTGATGCGAGTAAGTGATTCGTAGTTTTTCGTTTCTAGTCTTGTTGTAGTTCGTGCCCGTTGGTTCGTGACCTCAGCCCCAACGTAGTAAATTGCAACTTGTTAATAATAACATTTTTTTTTATAAAAGTTGTAATTTTCTTGCTTTAACTAGATTTTCTCTCGAAAAGTGCATAACTTTCATTTTTAGGGAAACGGTATTTCCCTAAGTATCTTGTGATGTGTTTCGAACGATACCGTGTCATCTCTGCTGACCGGTTACTCTTTGATTGCGAGGACGCAATCCTTTTAAGGGGGGTAGATTGTAAACCCCCTAATTTTTCAAATTTTAAAAAACTGGATTTTTCACAATTTTCTGGAATTTTCTGGGAATTTTCTGTAATTTAAAAACAGGATTTTAATTTTTAAATGATTTTTAATTGATATTAAACAATATTAAAATATTATAAAAATAATATTTTTGGGTGTAAAATGAAAAACTGGACTTAGGGCAATTTTTCTGGAATTTATCGGACCCCGGACCTATTTTTAAAATGCCTAAAAAGTATTTATTTATTTAATTAATTATTTAATTAATTACTGGTATTTATTATTATTATTATTATTAATAATAAAAAAAAACCCAGCCCACGGCCCGTTGGGCCGGCCCGGCCCACTCCCCCGAATCCGGCCCAGCTCCCTCGCGGGTCGGGTCGGATCCGCGCAACCCGACCCGACCCGGCCTCACCCGCACCCACGACCCAGCCCCCGTCCCCGCGTCGTGCGCCGCCTCCGTCGCGTCCGGCGCCTCTCCGCTCGCCCGCGCCCACGTCCACCCCCACGTCTCTGGCCGCTCCGCCTTCTCCGCCACCCTCTCCGCCCCGCTCGGCCCTCCCCGGCCTTTATAAACCCTCTCCCTCTCCGGTCCCCTCTGCCACCGTCGACACCACTCGCCGCCGACGTGCCCCCAGCCGCGCCGCCACCGCACCGACCTCGCCGCTCCGCCGGTGCCACAGGCCGCCGTCTCCCCCGCCCGTCGACAGCCTTCAGCAGCAGCAAACAGCAGCCGCTGCAGCTCGAGCAGCGCCGCCGCCGCCGCCGGCGAGACTCCAACCACCGCGCCGCCCTCGCCGGCGCAGCCCGAGCCCCCCCGGCCGGCCTCACCCACCGCAGAGCCGCCCATCGCCGGCGATCGACCCAAGCCCTAACCCTAACCCTAATTTTCAGAACCCTGTGTCCGACACGAGTCGGACACGTGTCGGACACGAATCGACCCTGTTTTCGGGTCCACTTCAGGTGCGTGTATCTTCTTGCTCGTAGCTCTGTTTTCAATTCCGCAAATTGCGTTGCGAAGCCTGTATGACCCTCTCGGTGTCCGGACAAACCGTTCAGGGCATCGCGTCCTGTGGTGATCGCACACTGCGATCCAAAAACAGGAAAAACCCAGACCCTGTTTCACCCCGGAACTGAGTACGTCCCACCAAACGGGATGACTTGGTCGCGTGCGGTCTTCACAGACACGAGCGTCTCGTCGATACGGACGTGTGGAATTTCGCAGAAGCTAATTCGGGTGTGCGTGCACACCGGAATCAACGCGTATCCGCGGACATCGCCCCGTATCCGTCTTTTCTGCAATTCGACCTAACTTTGTGTACACACGTCGGATCGAGACGAAACTTGCACCATCGGACTCGTAGCAATACGCTGGTCCTGTGGATCAAGTTTGGTTCGATTCTGAGAACGTTGACAAAATCGCGTATCGTGGGCCCCACAGGCCCCGCTCGACGGGCAATTTTGTGATCGGCTCATCGGAATTCAATTCTGAAAGTTCCGTTGGGTTCGTATCAGCGTTTCTGACCTGTTGACACAGAGTTTGGTGAATTTGGAGACCGTTGACCCGGACGCATTTTTCGGTGCAAAGCGGGCCCACCGGTGGACCCCATTTTGGCCCGAAACTGCCGTTTCTGCCCTTGTCTCCAAATTGGACCCAAGGACAGGCGTTTCTAGCTGATTGATATTTTCTGGATCTGAAGGTGATGTTTGTTTCAGCAACCGGAGTACCGCCTGCAAATTCAACTGAAGTCAGAGCCGGAATCAGGGCCGGAACCACAGGCAAGTGTACCTCGCCAAAACTTGCAGTCTTTGCTAAATATTCCTTGGTTTAGTTATATATTAGAGGGCAAGTATACCTTGCCAACTTTACAATCTTGTTGCATATTTCCTTGTTTTAGTTATAACTTGTTATTACTGCTTAACCTAGGAAACGTGTGACGTATCGAGTGTCCGATCATAGTCGGGTGCCAACACCGTACGCGGTGTTGGGTACGTCATTTAGAGATGGATATTCGATACCCTTACTCTTGGTACTTGTCCTAGCAAGTACAACAAAACCCAGGACACTTGACACTATCATGGACAGAATCTTCTTGAGATATTCACGATGATTCTGCATAGGATACAGGTATGACATGGACAGTTTATTCCTAGACATTATATGACTGCTGCATTAGTTATGATCTTGCGTGTCATGGACATGAGACGTGGATTACATTGGGTGGGGAGAGACACACAGGCTACAGGCTGTTTTCATATATATATATTATTAGTGTGAGGTCGTAGACTCTCCAGCAGAGCTAGACCCTTTACGTGTTATTACTGCTACCGGCTCCCCGACACAGAGCTTGTAGCGGTCTCAGCCTGAGTTCTAGTGATGCTCTCAACTTGCATTTATCACTTAGCTGGTTACATAGTTCACCCTGCTGTCTCCTTTATTTTTGTACTGCTTATGTTTTGGCTTGTATTTTCTGTACCTTGTTATGTCCCCTGAGGACCTGGAATGGACTATGTCCCCAGGTATAGCCGAAGAGATCCATCCAGAGATATACCGAATAGGAGCACTTCCAGGAGCTATACCAGGACCTGAGGGCGAGCCAGCACCAGAGGACTTCTCTTGAGCATTGGCTGTATATAGTCAGTTATTTCCGTTTCTGTTTCTAATTCCAGTTCATTTATTTCCTGTCTATTTGCATTAAATATAACAGAATAATTCTCGGATTTGTTTCCCGAGATAACCTTATTTGATATTGCTTATTTATTTCCATTGCATCATTTCTGGTATCTATTCTGTGGTTATCTGTTGTGGATGAGATAGATTAGTCTGTGACCTGTAATATTGGATCTATTTCCTGCTAGACTACAGCTTAAGCATGCCTTGATGGATCCATTAAATTGGGTTGTCCATCGGTGCGTGCTGCTGGCCATTGCCACGTGTCCAGTCCCTCGGCATTTTGGGACTGGGGCGTGACAACCTGTACCTATGACCTTGTGAGATGACCTAGCAATTAGGCAGACGACCCTATGCCGAGTGAATGAACCTGTGTTACCGACTTTACCATTGCTTGAATAAAACTTCACAGCTGGGGCAGCAAGAATTAGGGTTAGAGTTGGGACGATAACCTGCACTATATTTGACCCAGACGGATGAATGCTAGTCGGTTAACCAAATAGATCGTGCTTAACGGTAGTGCGAATACTTGAGATATTTGGTTGGAATAGAAAATGACATAGAATTGGATTGACCCTGTCGGAAGTATCCTTGTGAATCATAAAATGAACCCTTGAGATTTTCGCAAGTAGCTTGTCCGATTCCACTATCTTTAAGTCTGGTTGAATACATATGTTTGAGGGACGCCTTGAACGTGTGCACGATCCAAGACTTAAGAGATATGAAACTCGAGAGCTAAGACTTCACATCGCTAAGTTGGTTGGCGTGCTCATGCTTGAGGTGCACTTCGAATATGTGCACGATCCAGACTCGCGATATACAGATCTTGAGGCTAGTACAAGTGAATATCCACCTGAACAAGTATAACGACTTGTATAAGTTGCCTCAGTCTGAGATTGTTTATCAAGATCGATTGAAACTTACTCCGCGTTAAGCAACATGCCCTGCGCTAAGGCACAAATGAGACTGACTCAATATACACGCGACACGGCATAAGGATCGAGTAGGAGAATATGTTCAATTGGATCTAGTGGTAATGATTGCTACGCTTGAGATAGATTCCATAATGCGATAGTACAACCTACCCTCAGTAAGTCTCGAGGACGAGACTTTTTCTGAGGGGTGTATGATGTAACACCCTATTTCGCTCAAGTGGACTGCCGATTCAAACGACAAAAGTGAAATATCCTGACCCGCTTTTCTCAGGCAAGAATACTCGTTTGCGGCAAAGGATATCCAGACTTGTCCCTTCAGGAGTTCGACTTAGGCTTTCAGAGGCTCGCTCGATGTATCGCTCAACTGAGTCGAATCATCGCTAAGGTGGGTGGCTACGGTGAACTTGTCTTTGCTTAGCCAGTACACTTAAAATATGGAATGATATATGCTAGTCGCTAGGTGAATCACCCCCTGCATGCTAATAAGAATACAACGCACCTAGCTAAGGGAATAATCCCAACTTGTATTGCTTGTGTTAGAACATGGAAATGAAACATTGCTTATATTCAGACCCTTGCATGCTACCTTTGCCTTGGGAACCTAGACCCGCTATGCCTCGAGTAGAAACAATATATGTATACTCAGTAGTGCACTATTCACTTGCCATACTGTACGGCCCTAGATTATGTCGCTCGGAAAGTCTATTTACGGTTTTACTCCTCGGCTTACCTTCGGGCCCGAGCCCATGTGAATGCTTATGTTTATACAAATGCATGCTTGCCTGCTTATACATTATCTCATTTAAATGCTTGTTGCATAAACTATGCCAAGACCCCAAAATGCTACTCATGTCATGCATTCATCTAGTTCTCCTCGGAAGACTATCTAATAGTCGTTCCGTGTAAGTATGAACCTAAAAGTATCCGGGACCGTTAGGTCACCAAGGCAGTCCCCGAACCAGGGGAATGTATCAAGGCAAGTGAATCACTGATTGAGGATTATGTCAAGTATGCATCGGAATGATAATCATACCAAGTTTACTTCTGAACAAGAATTCTTTCAAGCAAATCAAGAATCACAGCTCGTGGAGCAATTGCTCAGTTCAGAACAAGAATCATGGATTATCATATCAAGTATGAAAATGGAAAGACCCAGGAAATTTTCATGCCACGGGCAACTTGAAAACAAGGTCAATTGGTTCATACGGACGGTCGCTGGGGCACTGGCACCGATCCGACCCGGAGGGAACTCCATGGTAGTCGCATATTTAA
The DNA here is from genome assembly GCA_036927795.1 of Iris macrosiphon. NCBI lineage: Eukaryota > Viridiplantae > Streptophyta > Magnoliopsida > Asparagales > Iridaceae > Iris > Iris macrosiphon. The sequence goes on from JAYESA010000004.1 coordinate 146,232,694, forward strand.
TAGGACAAATGGCCTGCAATGTCCATGATCATTGTGTTGCATGTCATTCCTCCTTGTACTACAACCGTCCTTTATGGCTATGCTAGCGACTCATGTTCATATAGTTAAATCATCCTCGCTTAGCGGCTATCCGCATGCGAGTCATTGCATCGCATCAGAATATCAGAACACTTGAACGATTGAGGATAACTTGCATATATAGAACCCTTGAATATCTTATGCAATACACCCGAGAAATCCTTGTAATTCATGCACCCGTAGCATAATCTCTTTCATAACATAGTGCTTGCATATGCTATTGCCCCCTGAATGTTTATACATGCTCGTGCTTGAATTAACTTGGTTTGCCTTGGACAGGGAAGGAAAAATGGTAAGTTGGTAAGTCTCACCGTGTTTTCTGTCATGTCGTACGACGCACTGCCACACGAGTTAGGCTATACAATCTTTGCCATAAAACTGATCCTAAGGCAACTAGAAAGACAACATAATAGTTGGTGCACGGAACCTATATTACGTGTTTTGATTTGTCGAGCGGGCGAGTATCCTCCCCACTAGTGAATTCGTGTACTGATAATCCACTTGGTTGTTTGTAGGGTGCGGGAGAACCTCGTTAGGTGCTGATGCCTCCTTCGTGCGTGCTAAGGCGTGGAGTTTACTCTGGAGCCTTGGAGCGTTGCATCCGGAACTGAGGCACATATATAAGACATAAAATTGGAACATCGCCTGTACATAATTCCACAAATGTAGCCACTTGGCACGCTTTTACTGTTTCAGAGAGAGAGGCTCGAGCGACTTGTAATCTCGGCTATACGCCGCTTGTAATACTTGTTCAAATATCAATGAAGAGTTTATTTTACTTCAACTTGTGTTATTCAATATTTTCGCTATTGATGACTCAGTGAACTTGTTACCAATTGTCACTACCATATTCTGAAAACAGGGGTAATTTTGACTTTTTACAATATTTAATATTATGGTAGTTATAATTAAATAATTGCATGATAATATTTTTTAATTTAAATAATTATGTGTGATGAGTAATTAAATATAGTATTAGATGCAGTGCTCATTTATTTTTAGCTAGCAGACTGACCTAGAAGCCAGTATACGAACACCTGTCAGGACTTGTGGAATTATGTAATTAATTGTTTTATTTATAATCTAATTTTTGGAGATTTTTATTAATTATCGTATTTTATTTAATATTTTTGCGCATTGCCTTTGCTTCGATATTTGGAGCACTATCCAGACTTTTGCCTTCCAACAAATTTTACCATCTTGCCCTAGACATGTCCGCCTTCCATTCTGCTATTTTTGCAACTCATAATTTTGCTCCCTGTGCATTATTTCTGGCCGCACAAAAATCGTCGCGGACGTTTATTTTAAAATTCCTATTTTGTATCTTTGTGCGTTCCAATCGAAAATTGGAGGCCATCTTGACCTATTTTTTGTGCGGCCCAAATTAGGGTAATATTCTGTTCTGAGTCTTCTTCATTATTGGTATTGATGACCTGACCTGATTTTGGCTCCATGTACTCCTAATTAATTGTTGAACACAACTTACATTTATTTCTATTTAAATTGAGGATATTATTTAAACCAATTCTAAAATCCTAATTTAATTCCAGTGCCCTGTTATTTGAGCCCATACCGATCTTACAGTGCCCCCTGACCCTACAAAACACCGGACCCCGAATCGCCCGCCAAATTTTCGTCATTTCATGTGTTTGTGCAATTTCCCAAATTTAAGGGGGTTAAATTGCAAATTGGCATTTTGTGCCAACACCCAATTATTTAAACCAATGAGGAATCCTTAATATTTTAATTAAACCTCACCCTCATTTCCCACATAAATTAATTTCCCTCATGTCCAATCTGGACCACCCAATTAATAGGCCAATCCCAACCCTTCATTCCAACACCCTCATCCCTATATAATGTCTACATCAAACCCTAATCCCTAGGTAACCTAGAAAACACCACCTCCTCACAAGCCACCTCCCTCTCTCCTACGTAAGTGAACTCCTTCCTTTCTTCTTCTCATTTCTTTTCTTCTTCCTCCTCCTTTCTTCTTCTCATTGTTTTATTTTGAATTTGAAATTCAAATTAAAAAGGGGGGGAATACTGTGCTCAACCCCAACTATTGTTCCCGGCCGAGCACAGTCCCCGGCGGCCCCTTCAGTCTCCGGCGGGCCAGCCTACTCCGGCCCCGACTCCCTCCGGTTCAGTCCGGCGGCCGAGCTCCTCCTCCTATCACCTCCATCAACACCATTCCCCACCACCACTCCCATCTTCATCACGGCGGCCAACCCCCCTACGGTCGTTTCCCATCAGTCGGCTACTGCTCGGGCGACTTCCCTCAGGCGGCCCTCGGTGCACTCCGGCGCCGGCGCCACTGCTCACTCTGCTGCTCTCCTCTCGACCTGCCCGGCGACCGAGTCGACCCGCTGTTCACAACTCCTCCCCTCACGAACTCCGGCGGGTCACTGCTCACCCCCATCTCCACCTGCAACTCCCTCCAGCGACCCCCTCTGAACCCGCTGGCAGCAACCCTGGCCAACCACCCTGCTCCTCCCTGTCGTGATCCCGCTGCCTGCTTCACGGCGACCAACCACCACCAGTCCGGCGGCCGGTTCAGCCGACCCCTTCCCTGTAAGTTCCTTCTTCTTCCTCTCCCTCCTTCTTTATATATATATATATATATATATATATATATATATGTATACATAATGTGTAGGCATGTATGAAATGTATAGTATTTATGATTAATCTAATGAATAGTGTATATAGTAATATAATGAAAGGTGCATAGTAATATATGTATATGTATTTGTATATATTGATTAATGTATAGTATAGTGTATGTATTAATGTATAAATATTATGTATGTATATATATATTTAATTGGCATGTGTGTATATATATATATTTTGTAATACTTAGTATATTTTAATTAATGTGAATATAATTGTATATAGTTAATCAATGTGTAGATATATATATATATATGATTGTTTATATATTCAATTAATGTGAAAATTAGTATATGTATTTAATTTAATTTGTATATATAATTAATGTAAAGTATTTATATATTTAATTAATGTGGAAATTAGTATATGTATTTAATTTAATTTGTATATATATGTATATATACATAGGTTTATTTTATGACATTTATTTAATAAAAGTATATGCTAGTATAAATTTATTTTGGTGTATTAGTATTAGTATATTAAGTGATAATGTTGATTATAGATATGTATAAACGTACTTTGGTATAAAAACGTATATTTGGTATATATTTTAGATATATATGTATTATGTTAAATTCCTTTTGTATGTATACAATATAAATACGTATTGTATTCTTTCCATGAACTGTACATATACAAGTATTATTTATTATGTTTATATATATACAAGAATTATTTATTTTAAGGTATATATTTATACAATATCTATTATTGTAATGGATGGAAATTATATATATTAGTTAGTTAATGAGATGTTATTTAAATATGTATCCCTACTAGATGGCCCTAGTTGACTAGTGCCCTGCCTGGCATGGCCCTGAGGCCAGTGTTTATAGACTGTATGTTAGGGTAACATCTGATACAAATGCTATAATTGTGATATGTTTATAGGACTGTTGGTTCACCCAGGGGATACTCTGGAACAGGACATCCATAAATACCAACTAAGGACCCAAGGCAAGTACATTCTCTGATAATTTCCAATTCTTGATAATTTCTATAAATTCAACAATCATGAAATATTACATCTGAATCTTTGACACTGTGCTACAAGGACTAGTATAGCTTGGATCTGCAGTCATGAGATGTTACCTTGATTATCGTATTGATATTGTATACGACATGTATATTTAGACATCGTACATGATAGACTTGACTTGCTCGTGTATCGTGACGTGTCATGGGTGGATCCACGGTACTAGTTGGGGGCGGGAAAGTAGTTAGTAAGAAATGTGATCATAACCTCTTATTGTAGTATAGAAATTATAAGTGTTAATCATGCTCTTCACCCATGATTAGCCAGGCCCTGTAGCTATCGTACATGTTCCCAAGCCGATCACATTTTGAGACTACTATTTCAAACACTTAGAGTAGATTACAGTTCCCTATTTTAAATCATACACTACATCACCCGTATATGATACTGTTCCTTGTTCTTTCATTTTCATACATGCACTGACTGTATTATATTGTCTATTGCCTGTCTCTTTACATTGCCTGCCTCTCTTTAATTGCCATTGCATTTATTTCACTGTCTTCTCAGTAGCTAGCATGACATATTTTATTGTATTATAGACATTATCAATTAATGGAACTGTTATTAGAGAGTGTTGCTTTGCTCCTTCCTGACTGGAAATATTTTTCCAGACTATGCCTTAGAGGACCGCTGTCCGACACTTTATGGACCATATGGTGAGTAGCTGCAGACTTGGTAGTAGTTGTGATTCTGGAAGGTCTAGCCGGAAATTATTATTTATTGTTAGTTCTTTAAGTAGACTATTTGGTACCGGATTTGTCTCCGGCAATTTGATGATTTTGGATATTGTTGAGTTAGAATATTACTTGTTGACTTGTGTTGTGTTTAATTTTAATTTCTGTTCAAATCTTATCGTGCTAAATTCCTGTGATTGAGTATGTGTTCATCTTATTTGTGTCATCCGTGCCTCCTAATGGAGATTGGATGCTTGCGTGACATTAGTTAGATAGTATCCAGACCTTGACAGCGTTCTACCGCTGACACTGCGGCATAGGCTGGACGTACCCACGTACTCGTGCCCCAATTCCGGGTGCGGGTCGTGACACGTTTTTAGTGGTGGCCCATGCAGGTCAGACTTCGCGAGTTGTGCGATGTCATAGTAGTGTGACATCCTTGTTATACTACTGCGTGCCTGCTATAGGACATAGGACATAGGATACTAGGACGAGAGCAAATACTCAATCACAATTTCTTGAGAGATTCCTGGGATGACCCCTGAGAATCTTGTTAAAACTTTTAATTTAAAATCATTCCCTTGTTCCGTCCATTCTCATTTGTTGATATTGATTTGATTATTGTTGATTAGATATTTAATTAGGATTTTGGGTTCATTATAAGGTTTGATTTCATATTAAGATGAACTTGCAGACTGATTTATGGTACTATTTGATGATGCCCGTCAATGAGGACAGTGAAAATGATTAACATTAGAGCTATTGGACTACAGAAGGTGGATTAAAATTTTAATTGAAGATTGAAAATGAATTTCAAATTTTAGGATTTTGAGAAGATTGAGATTGTTATTAAAATATTATTGTGAAGATTTCAAAAAAAAAATTTTTTTTTGAGAAGTTGAAATATTGTTATTAAAATTTTATTTTGAGGATTCAGATTTGATTCAATGAACCTAGACAAGTCTGTAAGGATCTTTAAGGTGATAAGTTTTCACTTCAGTATTTAAATAATTGACCTTGAGGAAAGAGTATGTATTTTACCATAAAAATTTATTCGAGGAGTTATTTTCAGGAATTTTATTTGAGGATAAAATTTTATAGTTAGAGAGATATACTAGTATATAGTAGATGAGATGCATGTGTAAGGATATGTTGGCTTGAGCATGATTGAGATTTCACTGCCAACTGGCTTAGGTGTTCATCTTGGATTGTATTAGAGAGAGCAGTATTTAGTAAAGAGTGTTGCATTTGATATGCACTTGGGTGATAAGAATAACTAGCATCAACTGTTGCAGTAGGTAAGGAAGCTAGCAGTGAGAGTGTTGTGATAGAACTGTGATACCTAGGGGATAGAGATATCAGACCATGGATGCATCTTTGACCTGTGCAATCACAACTAGGATTGTTATTCCCAATCTTTATCTTAAATGTTGCCTCTTTAGAACTGTACTGTCCTTCCTTGATGATATCGCATTTTGCCTAAATTGATTCTTTGGGATCTGTCTTCAGGATGTCGCCGCAGACAAGGTCTATGAGAGCGGGAACATCAGCTTTAGAGGGGTCTGCCACCTCTCTACCTGATGGACAGACAGCCGTAGTTCCTCCTACATCTCCGATGAACGTAGGTGATCCTCCTCCTCCACCTGTTAAGAGGATAGCCGCAGCTGTGACGGACAACCTTCCTCCTCCACCGACTCCGCTTCCCGGAGGTTTGCCCATTGACGGAACGCAGATGTTTACGTTGATCCAAGTCATGGTAGATGCCCAGAGGGTAACGGCAGACGCTCAGCGAGTTCAAGCTGAGGCTCAGAGGGTGCAAGCAGAAGCGTACCAGGCACAAACCGAGCTGATGAAAGAAAACATGGAGAATGCTCATCAAGTGACTCTCCAAGCTTTGGAGAAAGTAGCACAATACCAGCAGTTTCCTGGCCAGCAGCAGAGACCAGGCACTATAGTGGATTTCAAAAGGATGATGCCTCGAGAGTTCAAAGGCACCGAAGGGATACTCTACGCTGACGACTGGTTAGAGGATATAGAGAGAAGTCTGCGATTGACCCAGATTCCAGAGAACTTGCAGATAGAAGCCGCTGGCAGTCAGATGTTCGATATCGCACTCACGTGGTATCGCACTGAGCCGAGAATTACTGCGCAAGGACTTACTTGGGAGACCTTCAAGGAACTCTTCAAGGAGAAGTTCTTTCCCGACGTGGCATTGGGAACCTTGGAAAGTCAGTTTTATGACTTAGTTCAAGGAAACATGTCGGTCGACGAGTACGCTGCAGAATTCTATAGATTGAGCCATTTTGCATCGTCTATGATTCGAGACCCAGGAGATCGAGCCCGAAAATTTAGAAAGGGACTGACGAGAGAGATTAAGTCACGAACTTCTGGTCGTCGTACCGCTACCTTTGAGGCTATCTTGATGGATGCTCAGATTGCAGAAGAGGATCTGGATCTCAGGCCTAAGAGGAGTCATAATACTTTTGAAGATACGGATGATAGCGCAGGACCAGCCAAGCATCCCCGTATTCAGCACCAACAGCAGTACCAAGTACCATTCCATATTCAGCAACAACTATGGATATTTCAGCATCCACCGCAGTACCTAGCACCAGTTCCTATCCAGCAACATCCATGGGAGTATCAGTATCAACAGCAGTACCAGGCACCAATTCATGTTCAGCAGGATCAGCAACAGCCTCCAAGAGAGACACAGCAGACTTGTCATTTCTGTAAGAAGCCAGGTCACCTTTGGGAGAGCTGTAGAACGAGGCTAGGACTTTGTTTGCACTGCGGCGCTGCGGGACATCGAGTAAGGGATTGTCTTATAGCCCCTTATCTCCCCGGCCAGCGTGCAGCTTCAGATTATAGAGATCCAGTTAGGCTACCTGTGGAACCGTACATTGCTCAGCACCTGCGAAGGGAACCACCCCAGCAGGACGGGCATTTGCGGTGACGGTCGAGGGACCGATACTGCAGGTAATGTGTTAGCAGTTTCTGTTCTTTCCTTTATTCTGTTCCTACCTATTTGATGGATTGATTGCTTAGTACAATAGTTGTATGCATGATTTTCTTGTTAGAATGTAGTTAGTAGTACCCCTGATACATAGACTGCAACACCATAACAAATGAGACCATAACCATGTATGTTCCCCCTAGATTGTAGGTGGTATGACTATAGGTAGAATTTTCTTAGACCGTGATTATTGGTGTTGACTGTAGTGAAGATTCATGAAGGAGTTATGACTTGACAGGAGAAACAAGATGAAAAAAAAAAAAAAAATTCGAGGATAAACATCTATTTAAATAAAGGGCCAATAATTTAACATGGCAGAATTTATGATTTAATTAATTCCAGGAAAGATTATGACATGTTTAAGTTGGTTATTAATTTGGAAATTTGGGAGATTTATCAATGTATTTATTTAATTGCAAGTTATGAATTTTAGAACTTTATATTTGGATGTGACATTTGGAGAATCCTTAAATATCATATTGTTGAGTTCTTGAGGAGTGGATATTAAATTCCGGGTATTGAATTATTAACTCAAAACTTTCAAGGAAATTTTAAAAAAAAAATGGACTTTGATTTTTACTTTGAGGATTTTTCAGGTTATACTACAATTTTAGAATTCTGAAATTACGAAAGGACATTGTGGATTATTAAAAGATTCCATGGATGATAAATTTAAATTTGAGGGAAATAATAATGTGTATGAGTAAACACTACTATGAGGATTTTAAATTTCGAGGACGAAATTCTTTTAAGGTGGGTAGACTTGTCACTACCACATTCTGAAAACAGGGGTAATTTCGACTTTTTACAATATTTAATATTATGGTAGTTATAATTAAATAATTGCATGATAATATTTTTTAATTTAAATAATTATGTGTGATGAGTAATTAAATATAGTATTAGATGCAGTGCTCATTTATTTTTAGCTAGCAGACTGACCTAGAAGCCAGTATACGAACACCTGTCAGGACTTGTGGAATTATGTAATTAATTGTTTTATTTATAATTTAATTTTTGGAGATTTTTATTAATTACCGTATTTTATTTAATATTTTTGCGCATTGCCTTTGCTTCGATATTTGGAGCACTATCCAGACTTTTGCCTTCCAACAAATTTTACCATCTTGCCCTAGACATGCCCGCCTTCCATTCTGCTATTTTTGCAACTCATAATTTTGCTCCCTGTGCATTATTTCTGGCCGCACAAAAATCATCGCGGACGTTTATTTTAAAATTCCTATTTTGTATCGTTGTGCGTTCCAATCGAAAATTGGAGGCCATCTTGACCTATTTTTCGTGCGGCCCAAATTAGGATAATATTCTGTTCTGAGTCTTCTTCATTATTGGTATTGATGACCTGACCTGATTTTGGCTCCATGTACTCCTAATTAATTGTTGAACACAACTTGCATTTATTTCTATTTTAATTGAGGATATTATTTAAACCAATTCTAAAATCCTAATTTAATTCCAGTGCCCTGTTATTTGAGCCCATACCGATCTTACAGTGCCCCCTGACCCAACAAAATACCGGACCCCGAATCGCCCGCCAAATTTTTGTTATTTCATGTGTTTGTGCAATTTCCCAAATTTAAGGGGGTTAAATTGCAAATTGGCATTTTGTGCCAACACCCAATTATTTAAACCAATGAGGAATCCTTAATATTTTAATTAAACCTCACCCTCATTTCCCACATGAATTAATTCCCCTCATGTCCAATCTGGACCACCCAATTAATGGGCCAATCCCAACCCTTCATTCCAACACCCTAATCCCTATATAATGTCTACATCAAACCCTAATCCCTAGGTAACCTAGAAAACACCACCTCCTCACAAGCCACCTCCCTCTCTCCTACGTATGTGAACTCCTTCCTTTCTTCTTCTCATTTCTTTTCTTCTTCCTCCTCCTTTCTTCTTCTCATTGTTTTATTTTGAATTTGAAATTCAAATTCAAAAGGGGGGAATACTGTGCTCAACCCCAACTATTGTTCCCGGCCGAGCACAGTCCCCGGCGGCCCCTTCAGTCTCCGGCGGGCCAGCCTACTCCGGCCCCGACTCCCTCCGGTTCAGTCCGGCGGCCGAGCTCCTCCTCCTATCACCTCCATCAACACCATTCCCCACCACCACTCCCATCTTCATCACGGCGGCCAACCCCCCTACGGTCGTTTCCCATCAGTCGGCTACTGCTCGGGTGACTTCCCTCAGGCGGCCCTCGGTGCACTCCGGCGCCGGCGCCACTGCTCACTCTGCTGCTCTCCTCTCGACCTGCCCGGCGATCGAGTCGACCCGCTGTTCACAACTCCTCCCCTCACGAACTCCGGCGGGTCACTGCTCACCCCCATCTCCACCTGCAACTCCCTCCAGCGACCCCCTCTGAACCCGCTGGCAGCAACCCTGGCCAACCACCCTGCTCCTCCCTGTCGTGATCCCGCTGCCTGCTTCACGGCGACCAACCACCACCAGTCCGGCGGCCGGTTCAGCCGACCCCTTCCCTGTAAGTTCCTTCTTCTTCCTCTCCCTCCTTCTTTATATATATATATATATATATATATATATGTATACATAATGTGTAGGCATGTATGAAATGTATAGTATTTATGATTAATCTAATGAATAGTGTATATAGTAATATAATGAAAGGTGCATAGTAATATATGTATATGTATTTGTATATATTGATTAATGTATAGTATAGTGTATGTATTAATGTATAAATATTATGTATGTATATATATATTTAATTGGCATGTGTGTATATATATATATTTTGTAATACTTAGTATATTTTAATTAATGTGAATATAATTGTATATAGTTAATCAATGTGTAGATATATATATATATATATATATGATTGTTTATATATTCAATTAATGTGAAAATTAGTATATGTATTTAATTTAATTTGTATATATAATTAATGTAAAGTATTTATATATTTAATTAATGTGGAAATTAGTATATGTATTTAATTTAATTTGTATATATATGTATATATACATAGGTTTATTTTATGACATTTATTTAATAAAAGTATATGCTAGTATAAATTTATTTTGGTGTATTAGTATTAGTATATTAAGTGATAATGTTGATTATAGATATGTATAAACGTACTTTGGTATAAAAACGTATATTTGGTATATATTTTAGATATATATGTATTATGTTAAATTCCTGATAGACTTGACTTGCTCGTGGATGTAACATCCATAAATACCAGCTAAGGACCCAAGGCAAGTACATTCTCTGATAATTTCCAATTCTTGATAATTTCTATAAATTCAACAATCATGAAATGTTACATCTGAATCTTTGGCACTGTGCTACACGGACTAGTATAGCTTGGATCTGCAGTCATGAGATGTTACCTTGATTATCGTATTGACATTGTACACGACATGTATATTTAGACATCGTACATGATAGACTTGACTTGCTCGTGTATCGTGACGTGTCATGGTTGGATCCACGGTACTAGTTGGGGGCGGGGAAGTAGTTAGTAAGAAATGTGATCATAACCTCTTATTGTAGTATAGAAATTGTAAGTGTTAATCATGCTCTTCACCCATGATTAGCCAGGCCCTGTAGCTATCGTACATGTTCCCAAGCCGATCACATTTTGAGACTACTATTTCAAACACTTAGAGTAGATTACAGTTCCCTATTTTAAATCATACACTACATCACCCGTATATGATACTGTTCCTTGTTCTTTCATTTTCATACATGCACTGACTGTATTATATTGTCTATTGCCTGTCTCTTTACATTGCCTGCCTCTCTTTAATTGCCATTGCATTTATTTCACTGTCTTCTCAGTAGCTAGCATGACATGTTTTATTGTATTATAGACATTATCAATTAATGGAACTGTTATTAGAGAGTATTGCTTTGCTCCTTCCTGACTGGAAATATTTTTCCAGACTATGCCTTAGAGGACCGCTGTCCGACACTTTATGGACCATATGGTGAGTAGCTGCAGACTTGGTAGTAGTTATGATTCTGGAAGGTCTAGCCGAAAATTATTATTTATTGTTAGTTCTTTAAGTAGACTATTTGGTACCGGATTTGTCTCCGGCAATTTGATGATTTTGGATATTGTTGAGTTAGAATATTACTTGTTGACTTGTGTTGTGTTTAATTTTAATTTCTGTTCAAATCTTATCGTGCTAAATTCCTGTGATTGAGTATGTGTTCATCTTATTTGTGTCATCCGTGCCTCCTAATGGAGATTGGATGCTTGCGTGACATTAGTTAGATAGTATCCAGACCTTGACAGCGTTCTACCGCCGACACTGCGGCGTAGGCTGGACGTACCCACGTACTCGTGCCCCAATTCCGGGTGCGGGTCGTGACACCAATCGCTTATACGTTTATAATTCCGCTACACTCGGACAATCTGTGCGACTCTGTGGCTTAGTTCTCTTACCGCCAGCTAATGAACCATGGCCTTGCACGGGCGCAGCTCACGCTCGTGCGGTATCACGCCCAGATGGGTGAAGCGATTGTCCCGCGGGACCGCTGGCCTGATGATTCTCGTCTAACGGGGACGGCCGATTAGCCTACGGGGGGCCGGGGCGTGACATAATGGTATCAGAGCTTTGCTATACGCCTTTGGACTTTTTTTCGATGTTCTCAGTTTTGAAAGCTCGTTCGTGGGTTATGTGCACTTTCTCTCTCAATGTCCTAAATGGAATGCTCCAACAATAAGTCTAAATACTTTCAAAAAGTGCATTTGAATGATGTAATTGCTTGTATGAAATTGTAATACAATTGGCCTTTGTGCCAACCCGTGCTATACCTTTTGGGAATGACTCATGCTATAATCGTAACTTATATGCAAACCCGAAATACCTATATTCATGTTTGCCCAACAAGTTAGTGCAATATCGAATATTGCTCGAACGGTTAGCTTTGCACACACAACCTTTTGGCTAAGATGTGTAGAGTATCGCACACCAAGACCCTTTGGTGCAAGCTAGTTGCAACAAAATTGGGATATCATTCAGGAATAAGACGATTTAGACTTAGAATACCAACCGATAGAACATTCTCAGATTTATCGCTTAGACGAATATGGAGAACCGTGCTTGGATTTTGAGTAATAGCACGAACAGTATTTCGTGTCAGAAAATATAAATCGGATTATGCAAGCAATTTGTTGGAAACTTAGAGGATTATGCAAGCGATTTCGGATTGAAACAAATAGACTGAACTTGAATACAATATCGCTTGAATAAGAAATTAGCCTAAAATGAATAATGTGTTTCGATGAAAGGGATGAACGATAATGGATTTGGCTTGGAATTCGGAAGAACGATCTTAAAATCAAGTTTGAAACGATAACTCTCGAAATTAGTCCCAACGAGAACAGTTATCCTGAGGGAGCGCCGACGTGGTGATTTCACGTACGGCGGGGATGATGAACTCACGGAAACATGTTCGGTGATTATTCCAAAAGAACTCGATGAATGTAACGTATCAAAATAAAATAGACTTGGTCTAGAATATTTGAAACTTAGTTTCTTTGAGAATGCTAGAAGTAGACTATAGATTTACCGAACGGTAATATTGAAGGTGGATAATTTTTGCTAGACGAATTATAATTACTGCATGAACGAATATAACTTGGATAAAGCAAAAGTAAAAATATAAGGTGTCTCGATCGTGTCGAAGATAGCCGTAACATTCAAACGTTCTTGTCTTGTACGAGCGTAACTCTATACCTTACATGCGTCACGTCCAAATTAGGACGATTATCCAGCGAGAGCATTAGCGTAATGATATCACGTCCAACGAGGGTGATCAAACTTGTGGGAGACCGAGACGTTACAAATTATAGATCGTCTTGACTTTTGGTTCGACATGATAAGACGAATTTGAAATGCAAGTGATCAAAAATATTTTGATGGATAAGTTAGCCTAGAATTGGAAATAAATCACGCTTGATGGTTTCTTGAACGGATACATGAATCAGGTTGAACGACTTAAAGTTATAAATTAAGGTTTAGAATTGAATCTTGGCTTGGTGGACTATACTTGAAATGGATAGGGATCCTATCAAAACATGTTTGAAGAGATAGACTATGCAAATTACTAGGCTTGTCCTGCATCTTTGATCTAGTGGATTTTACTGAACGGACTCATTCCTAGTACAAACGAACATGTTATTGTGTGTAGGAAAATCTGGGCTCGATGTTTAGAAATTTGAGTGAAACGAGCTTTGTAGAATACCCCGTATAAATGAACAATGGTTTGAACATAGGAATTGGGGCGAGCATCATGCGACTGATTTGTACGAAGTATCGTATGCTTAAACCTGTACCTATGACCTTGTGAGCTGACCTAGCAATTGGGTAGACGGCCCTATGCCGAGTGAATGAACCTGTGTTACCGACTTTACCATTACTTGAATAAAGCTTCACAGCTGGGGCAGCAAAAATTAGGGTTAGACTTGGGACGATAACCTGCACTGTATTTGACCTAGACGGATGAATGCTAGTCGGTTAACCGAATCGATCGTGCTTAATGTGTCACGCCCCAGTCCCAAAATACGTAGGACTTGGAATACGTAAGCATGCCAGCCATATGTATATAGCAACTCTAATATATGGATACCATATACACACGTACGTTGTAATATGAATATTAACTCACATGTGGTATATATATTGTCACAAGTCATAGGGCATAACTAGATCTCATCCACAGAATCAAATAACTAATCAACTATATAACTGAATCAAGTATAAAATGCTTGATAAGAACAAGTAGCTGGGTACCAAACTAGAATATGAGAGAAACAAAATAGGTACATCTAATGAACAATGAGACTCGAAAAGAAGACCTCCTCGGAAGAGATAAGTAGCAAGTCCAGATCCGTTCTCCTGCGAGTAGTCAAGATCATCTACACCTGGAAAGGGACCAGGTCGTCAGAGAGACGTAACAAGATACATAGAAGCATGCCAATTTAATACAGTAAACATGCATAATAGACAAAAAATATATAAGTTCGCTGTACAAGATAATATATATGAATATGCATAATGAGGACAACTTTTTGACATATGGGCATGGGTAAGCTACTCTATCTAATCTCATAACTCACACACACGTCAGGAACACCATAAATCGACATACCTCAAGGGTAGAGACCAGCGCGACACAAGAAATTGATATACCTCGAAGGTAGCAACCAGCGCAACACAACTACCGTAGTGCGTGCTAGTTATTATGGTTTACCAGAGTGGTTATAGCCCATACGCCTACTGATTGTCCTCCCCTCCTATGATACTATGTGTCAAGTGTGTGTCAATATATATATAGTATATAATTATGACTGAAAGAAAATACACATGCAATGAATATATAAAAATATAATAAGCATGCAAAATACTGTAAGCAATTTGGCAAGGTATCTTGCCTGGTCTGAAAAGGGATGAAGTCGTAACTCAAGGTGTCGCCCGATCTACCCGTCACATAAATTAAACAAGTTAGGTTACAAAAGTGGGTGAATAGGTTCCTCCATTTTAATATATTTTAATTATGAATAAAATAACCTAAAATAGTATTTTAATCTTATTATAATCTAATTTTATTGTTAAACCCTAATTTTGGTCGAAAGAAAGTCAAATTTACGGATTTGTGATCCGTGGCACACAAATCGAGGCAATCCATTGACCAAAAAGTTAACCGACTCAAATCCTTGATTTGTATGTAGAATTTTATAGATTTTAGTGCTACATGAACACCGGAATCGACGGTTTTATAAAATCATAAGTCGGTAAAGAGTTATGTCCATAAGGGCGCACATATGACAGTTTTCGGTGGTTTTCTACTTACGTCTACGTTGCACGAATTTTACAGTAGATTAAAATTGCATGTTAAATTATGGGAAAATAATTTTATGTTAGTTCATTATGTCAACTTTTTGAAACTTTAAACGGTTCATAATTCCAAGTTCGGGATCTCCCAAAATCTAAAACAGCCTAAAAATGATTCTAAATAAATATTTACATAAGTAAATATATCAAGAAATTTATTTTCTAATTAACTAAGAGAATACTCTAAAGAAATTCAATATTTAAAATAATCTATAATAAATATAATAATATAAAATATACACAAAATATATATTTTGGTTGAGGGGGTTTATATAATGGTAGTACGAATACTTGATATTGAGTTGGAATGGAAAATGACATGGAATTGGATTGACCCTGTCAGAAGTATCCTTGTGAATCATAAAACGAACTCTTGAGATTTTCGCAAGTAGCATGTCCGATTTTACTATCTTTAAGTCTGGTTGAATACATATGTTTGAGGGACACCTTGAACGTGCGCACGATCCAAGACTTAAGAGATGTAAAACTCGAGTGCTAAGACTTCGCTATCGCTAAGTTGGTTGAAGTGCTCATGCTTGAGGTACACTTCAAATATGTGCACGATCCAGACTCGTGATATGCAGATCTCGATGCTAGTGCAAGTGAATATCCACCTGAATAAGTATAACGACTTGTATAAGTTGCCTCAGCCTTAGATTGTTAATCAAGATCGATTGAAACATACTCCGCGTTAAGCAACATGCCCTGCGCTAAGGCACAAATAAGACTGACTCAACATACACACGATACGGCATAAGGATCGAGTAGGAGATTATATTTAATTGGATATAGTGGTAACGATTGCAACGGTTGTGATAGATTCTATAATGCGATAGTACGGCCTGCCCTCAGTAAGTCTCGAGGATGAGACTTTTTCTGAGTGGTTTATGATGTAACACCCCGTTCCGCTCAAGCGGACTGCCGATTCAAACTACAAAAGTAAAATATCCCGACCAACTTTGCTCAGGCGAGAATACTCGTTTGAGGCAAAGGATATCCAGCCTTGTTCCTTCAGGAGTTCGGCTTAGGCTTTCAGAGACTCGCTCGAAGTATCGCTCAATCGAGGCAAATCATCGCTAAGGTGGGTGGCTACGGTGAACTTGTCTTTGCTTAGCCATCACACTTAAAATATAGAACGATACATGGTAGTCGCTAGGTGAATCACCCCCTGCATGCTAATAAGAATACAATGCACCTAGCTAAGAGAATAATCCCAACTTGTATTGCTTGTGTTAGAACATGGAAATGAAACATTGCTTATATTCAGACCCTTGCATGCTACCTTTACCTTGGGCAACTAGACCCGCTATGCCTCGAGTATAAATGATATATGTATACTCAATAGTGCACTGTTCACTTGCCATACTGTACGGCCCTAGATCATGTCGCTCGGAAAGTCCATTTACGGTTTCACTCCTCGGCTTAACTTCGGGCCCGAGCCCATGTGAATGCTTATGTTTATACAAATGCATGCTTGCCTTCTTATACATTGCCTCATTTAAATGCTTGTTGCATAAACTATGCCAAGACCCCGAAATGCTACTCATGTCATGCATTCATCTAGTTCTCCTCGGAAGACTATCTAATAGTCATTCCGTGCAAGTATGAACCTGAAAGTATCCGGGACCGTTAGGTCACCAAGGCAGTCCCCGAACCAGGGGAATGTATCAAGGCAAGTGAATCACTGATTGAGGATTATGTCAAGTATGCATCGAAATGATAATCATATCAAGTTTACTTCTGAACGAGAATCCTGTCAAGCAAATCAAGAATCACAGCTCGTGGAATAATTGTTCAGTTCAGAACAAGAATCATGGATTATCATATCAAGTGTGAAAATGGAAAGACCCAGGAAATTTGCATGTCGCGGACAACTTAGAAACAAGGTCAATTGGTTCCTGTGGACGGTCGTTGGGGAACTGTCACCGATCCGACCCGGAGGGAACTCCATGGTAGTCACATGTTTAATGATATTAATGGCCTGCAATATCCATGATCATTGCGTTGCATGTCATTTCTCCTTATACTACAACAGTCCTTTATGGCTATGCCAGTGACTCATGTTCATATAGTTATATCATCCTCGCTTAGCAGCTATCCGCATGCGAGTCATTGCATCGTATCGCATCTGAATATCAGAACACCTGAACCATTAAGGATAACTTGCATATATGAAACCCTTGAATATCTTATGCAATACACCCGAAAAATCCTTGTAACTCATGTACCCGTAGCATAATCTCACTCACAATATAGTGCTTGCATATGCTATTGCCCCCTGAATATTTATACATGCTCGTGCTTGAATTAACTTAGTTTACCTTGGACAGGGAAGGACAAATAGTAAGTAGGTAAGTCTCGCCGTGTTTCCTCTTATGTCGCACGGTGCACGGCCATACGAGTTAGGCTATACAATCTTTGCCATAAAACTGATCCTAAGGCAACTAGAAAGATAACATAATAGTTGGTGCACGGAACCTATATTATGTGTTTGGATTTATCGAGCGGACGAGTAGCCTCTCCACCAGTGCATTTGTGTAATGATAATCCATCAGGTTATTTACAGGGTGCGGGAGAACCTCGTTCGGTGCAGATGCCTCTTTCGTGCGTGCTAAGGTATGGAGTTCACTCTGAAGCCTTGGAGCGCTGCGTCCAGAACTGAAGCACATATACAAGACATAATATTGGAACATCGTCTGTACATCATTCCACAAATGTAGCCACTTGGTACGCTGAGAGAGAGGCTCGAGCGACTTGTAATCTCGGCTATACGCCGCTTGTAACACTTGTTCAAATATCAATAAAGAGTTTGTTTAACTTTAACTTGTGTTATTCAATTTTTTTTCTATTGATGACTCAGTGAACTTGTTACCAATTGCTTATGTGTTTATAATTCTGCTGCACTCGGACAATCTGTACGACTATGTGGCTTAGTCCTCTTACCGTTAGCAAATGATCTATGGCCTTGTACGGGATCAACTCACGTTCGTGTGGTATCATGCCCAGACTGGTGAAGCGATCGTCCCACGGGAGCACTGGCACGATGATTCGCGTCTAGCAGGGACGAAGGATTAACCTGTGGGGGGCCGGGACGTGACAGGACCCTTGCATGCTACCTTTGCCTTGTGCAACTATATCGCGCTATGCCTCGAGTAGAACGATATATATACTCTTCGTAGTATATTGTTCACTTGCTTATACTGCAAGTCCCTAGATCATGTCGCTCGGTATGTCCCTTATGGTTTTACTCCTCGTTTTACCCTTAGGCCCGTGCCAAACATAAATGTTTATGTTTCATGTGAATAAATGCTTGCTTGCTTATATGTTAACTTGTATTATTGCCTCGATCCAATACTTGCCATAATGAAACTTATGCCACAATTAAGTAACACTTTTGCGTATCATACATGCATCTTGTTAGCCAAAAGACTATCAAATGGTCCTTCTGTGCAATATGAACCTACAAGTATCCGGGACTGTTAGGTCGCCAAGGCAATCTCCGAACCAGGAGAATGCATCAAGTCAAGTTAAACTCTGAACGAGAATTATGTCAAGTTTAACCCTGAACGAGAATCATGTTATATATAGAATGAATCATAGCACGTGGAGCAATGCTCATTCAGAACAAGAATCATGGATTATCATGTCAATTTATGAAATTGGAAGACCAAGAATTGCATGTCACGGACAACTTGGAAACAAGGGAGATTACAGCATCCCATTCCACGGACGATCTCCGGGGCACTGGGGTCGATACAATCTGGATGAAACTCATATAGCCTTCATATGTAGAGTGGGGTGGCGTCTCTGCTAATGTCGTACCACCTTCGCAGATTATAACATGCTAATTGTCATGTCCTTTATGGCTATGCCAGCGACCTCTTATTCATATAGATAAGTCATCCTCGCTTAGCGAAAATTCGCATGCGGGTTATTGCATCACATCCCAAAATTAGGAAATACTTAAACGATCATGAGTACAACACACTTGTGTATAATTAAAATACTTGTACATATGGAACACTTCAACATCCTCTGCAACACTTCTGGATAACCTGTATACTCGTACACCTGAAACAGGATCTTGTTCACAACACTTTTGTTTACATATGGTATTGCCCCTAGATTTTATTATATATGCTCGTGCCTTATTTAACCTGGTTTGACTTGGACAGGGAAGGAAGGATGGTAAGTTGGTAAGTCTCGTCGTGTTCCTTTATATCGTACGACATACTGCCACACGAGTTAGGCCTTATGTATCATTGCCATAAAACTGATCCTAAGTCAAGACTAGAAAGATAACTTAATAGATGGTACATGGAACCTATATAACATGTTTATATTTATCGAGCGGGCGAGAAGCCTGTCAACCAGTGCATTCATGTACTGATAACCCACCAGATTGCTTGCAGGATACGGAAGAACCTCGTTCAGTGCGGATGCCTTTTCGTGCGTGCTAAGGCGTGGAGTTCACTCTGGGGCCTTAGAGCGTTATGACCGAAACTGAAGCACATATACAAGATATAATATTGGAACAATCGCCTATGTATCATTCCATAAATGTAGCCACTTGGCACGCTTTTACTGTTCACAGAGTGAGAGGCTTAAACGACTTGTAATCTCGACCTAGCACCACTTGTAATACTTCTTTAATATCAATAAAGTGCTTGTTTTAATTCTATACATGTGTTATTCAATGATATCGCTATTGATGACTCTGTGAACTTGTTACCAATCGCATGTGCGTTTAAAATTCTGCTGCACTAAAACAATATATGCGACTTTGTGGCTTAGACCTCTTATCGCCTGTTTATATCGCGGCCTTGCATGGGCATTGCTTACGCTTGTGCGACATCACGTCCAGATTGGTCAAGCGATCGTCCCGCGGGAGCGCTGGCGCGGTGATTCTCGCCTAGCGGGGACGGCCAATTACGTGCGGGAGATCAGGGTGTGACATCAACTACTTTTAATGCTTCTAGTTTAAAGTATTCCAAACTTGTTCAAGTTTAAAATTTTTGAAGGGGGTCTTGTAGAAGCATAAAAAAATTACACCTCTTGAAAATGGCGCAGTTTCCTACAAATAAACTTAGTAGAGGGAGAATGATGCACTTTTAAGCTATTTTTTCTACAAAGATAGGCGCACAAATCGCATGTTTGCTTTTCCCCCAAATATTAAATGCAACAAATCTGACAGCTGGACAATATCCGAGGAGTCAGAAGTCATGATTACAACTGAGCTACAGCACGCAGACCCAGGTTGTCGTTTAGCGACCCATCTTCTGTGCCAACTTCTTCAAATATGGCCATAATGGCAACTTCTTCAAAATTGAGCCATCACAGCTACTTCTACAAAAGTGCGTCATTGCGCCAATTTCTTCAAAAGTGCGCCGATGTGCCAACTTCATAAAAAATGCATCGCTGTGCCAACTTCATCAAAAGTGCGCCATCACGACCAACTTCTTCAAAAGTGCGCCGCTGTGCCAACTTCATAAAAAATGTGCCATTGAGCCAACTTCTAAGAAAGTAAGACGTTGCGCCAATTTCAATAAATGTGCGCCATCACGGCCAACTTCTACAAAAGTGCACCATCACGGCCAACTTCTTCAAAAGAGAGCATATATAGCCAATCTTTCCAAAAGTGTGCCATTGTACCAACTTCTTTTAAAGTGCGCCTTACGATCCTTGTTGACAAAGAAAAGTTACGATTATTTATCCTACATGCCATATTCTTCATAAAATATTTACAAATAATTGTCCCATGACCTACGCTTTCCTCGTATAGGAAGCCACGTATCAAGCAGACAGCAAGAGATGCACCCATTCACTAAATCGTAGGATGCTATTCGATCAAAAGTGTGCGCACAGTACAGATTGTCCAAAGTGTACGCACACTGTCATAACTACTCTAAAATCCTATAAATATAGGATCATTGTACGTTATGAAGGAAGTTCAGTGCAAAGCAGCGGAGGAAAGAATTTTTAATTCTTTAAAATTCAAGAACAAAATGAGAGAAATAGAAGCTTGCTGTGCCATTGTTGCCAAATCTTTCTTATTGTCCAACCCTTCAAGTTGTTCACAGCATCCTTGTATTTCTGCATCGGTACTGAGGATTTTCATGTCTTTGAAATTCAAGAACAGAAGGAGAGAAATAGAAGCTTGTTGTACCGTTGTTTCCAAAGCTTTCTTATTGTCCAACTCTTTAAGTTGTTCACAACATCCTTGCATTTTTTGCAACGGGGTTAGGACTTTTAAGTCTTTGAAATTCAAGAATAGAAGGAGAGAAATAGAAGCTTGTCATGCCGTTGTTGTCAAAGCTTTCTTATTGTCCAACTCTTCAAGTTGTTCACAGCATCCCTGCATTTCTTCATCGTCGTGTGATCCAAGGAGTAAAGTGATCGCTCGCAGATAAGATCTCTACAACTATACTTTTTCAGGATCAATTGTACTTAGATTTTTTGTTTAGGATCTCTCGTACTCTTCTTTCTTTTTAATAGTTTGTAATACAAAGTTTTGTTTAAACTTTGTTCATCACAAACAATAAGACTTGACGGTCAGCGCCACCATCACAATAAACTTTTTTTACCTCGTCCTTTATGAATTTTGGGACCGAGACAAAATAATAATAATTTGTTATATGGGCGAGTGTGTGCCGACACGCGGGAACCGTAGTAAGAGCCTACCGCATCCTAACATATCGACGAATAAAGACATCAGCTTATGTCGTCATCCCCTAGAGGCCAGGATGCATCAGAGATGGGTTGTTCATTAACAGCCAACCCATTAAATAGTGATAAGGCATCTCAACCCGGTTGAAATCCCAGGAACCGTCATGGGCTAGTTGTAGAAGCATAAAAAATACGATGGAGAGTTATACGTATAAAACCCCTAACATGCATGAAGCCCGCGTAAAATAGAGCTTCAACACTGTGTGGCGTAAGATATGACTTCAGAGCCATTGACGTACAACAGAGCTTCAACGCTATACAGCGTAAAATAGTGCTCTAAAACAAATCGCGTAAAATAGTACTTCCAGACTACTTTGGCATAAAAAGGTTGCTACATCGCCACTTTGGCGTAAGATATGTCTGCTTTTAATACAGTATACAGTTGTATGAGGAACTCTTCGTATTCCTCGAATGAACCTGTCAGACAAAACAGTAAACCTAACTCCTGACAAAGAGTACTGCACGACGATCGAGAGAACGGTTGTAATGATAATTCTGCACAGAGACCCAGGTTGTCATTTAGTGACATAATTCCTGATATAAGATGTTGTTTATGCATTCAAGGAATACGCTGCCTATTCTACACAAGCAGATATGAGCTTTTACGCTCAAGATGAGACAAAATCAGACGCCACGTCAAAAGCTGTTCTTCGTACAGAACTCGAGGCACGTCTCTGCAGTTAATGCGCGAGATGGGGACAGATCTCTGTATTTAATGCACGAGATTTGGTTCTACTTTTAATGACTGGGAGAGCTAAAATTAGGGCTAATACGTCCACATCACCATCCCTGCATTTTATGCCAACCAGGCTATTTTTAACTATAGGAGCACGCCGTACGTTATCTCCTCAAAATACGCCAACTCATGCTATTTTCAACTATAGGAGCACGCTGTATGCTATCTCCTCGAAATACGCTAACTCAGGCTATATTTGCAAAGGTGCATGATAAGGCTATTTGGCCCAGAATACGCTCAAGACCTGATTCAAAGAAGGATAATTGGCTAGTTTACGCTGGTTATCTACCTATTCAGCATCAAGATAGCTACTCGGCTTTTACGCCAACCAGACAGCTATTTGGCTTTTACGCCAACAAGATAACTATTTGGCTTTTACGCCAACAGGACAGCTATTTGGCTTTTATACCAACAAGATAACTATTTGGCTTTTACGCCAACAAAACAGTTATTTGGCTTCTATGCCAACCATCTCTACACGAGGGGGCAGTTACCTATGTGGCTTGCATGCCTTGATCTTTGAAGCAGTTATACGCGTTACCTTATAATGGGACACGCGTCTCACGCAGATTCAGGAGATCATTCAGACGTGGGTAGCAGTTATTATAACCGCCGTGTAAAAGGTGTAACTCTCTCCGCTGTTTGGTTTCTACGCCAACTAGTCAGTTACTGTGATCGAGCTCTATAAATAGAGACCCCTAGTCACATAAGAAAAAGGTCGGCAAATCGGGCAGTCATAGTCTTAAGAGAGGTCAAGATCGATCAGGATCAAAGAGATCAGAGAGATCAGAAAGAGAGCTCATACAGAGAGTGTTGATTGACAACTTTGGCAACAAGAGTTCAAATCCCTCCTGCAGTCTCTGAAGCTTCTTCTCCTTCTTCTACAACACTTCTTCGTCATCGTGTGGTCCAAGGGACAAAGTGATCGACCGCAGATCAGACTCCTATAGCAATATTTTTCCCAGAATTATTTTTTGTACTTAATATCCTCGTATAGGATTATTTGTACTTCTTTTTCTTATTTGTAAACAAAGAAAGGGTTTCGTATAAACCTAGTTTCATTTCTTTTGTTTATCATCAAACACAAGATGACGACTCTGCTGGGGACTACTTCTCTTTTGACGAGAAATTTATTGCTCAACACGATGCTGTATCCGTTGGAGCAACGAAGAAGACTTTGGTCGTCCAATTTGACCAATCTACTTATGAAGACATGCTTCGCGCAGAGGGTGGCTTTTATTCCCTCTCTGTCCAGGACAATACGAAGTTGCGTAAAGTATGGATGCCCCGGACATCCTCTACCCTTCCTGCCGGCTCTCTCTCTCCGACCAACAAGGTTATGACATCACAACCTATACGCTCTGTGCGTAAAAACCTGTCTCCCGTCTGTGACGTGGCAGACAAAGATTTTGGCAATGCTTCAGTGCCAATCCAGTAGTCCAGAATGCGCCCTGTGCATAAAACTCCGTCTTCCGTCTCTGACGTGGCAGGCTTAATTTCTGATAAGGCCTCAGTGCCAATTCAGAAATTTCAAATGCGCCCTCTGCGTAAAATTCTGTCTCCCGTCTCTGACGTGGCAGACATAATTTCTGACAAGGCTTCAGTGCCAATTCAGAAATTTCAAATGCCCTGCGCGTAAAAATGCATCTCCCATCTATAAGGAGGCAGATGGACCCTTGGATCACATCAAGGGAAAATGAGTGGCGAATCTCCCGATCTCTAGGCTTGTACGCCACCAAGAGAAGAAGTTGTCCGCTCTTCAAATTATGCGTGACGCTGGAGGCCGTATGAAGACTTCTCCTATTTTATGCGAATCTGTACCAAGCTCCAGATTACGCCAGGATAAGCCCGTCCGCGTAAAGAAGACCCATTTTACGGAAAAATACCCTCCTTCGAAGGATGATGGATCGTATGCTACTCACATGGCTGAACTTCTGTATTCTTATGGCAGAGAGAGAGTTATGATTCCCAATCTCCATACCCCAACAGATGTAAAAAGGCAGAATAAGCCTTCTCCTTCTTCTTTTGTCAATCCCCCTGATTTGCATGATTTCTTGATCCAGAAGCGCAAAGATAGGGGATCTTCTAATATGTCTATTACACCCTCTAGGGAGCATTGTTGTAATAGTCATAAATTTGTAGTTAACTACTACTGTTCTAAAGCAAAATGGCTAGTTTTCGACCGGTTGAACTACTCTTTGCCTTTACAGGAAGAAGAGCTGACATTCACATCAGTAAACATGGCTTCACACATTTCTCGAGGAAGGTCAAGTTCAAGACGTCATCCCTCTAGAACTCCGAGCCAAAGGAGATTTGACAGACTCCTTGAGAATATTGAAGCAGGTGTCTTTCAAAACACTCGCTCGAGGCCACGACAATCGGCTTCATATTCTTCCGATTCCGACACTGGGGGTCGCCAGTTTCCTGAATGTGATACTGACAGTATAGATTCGATCTCTACAGAGATCTATACAATCCCTCGGTGGCATCCCGAGAAGTGGGAGTTTATGCCATTGGAGATGAACATGAAGAGGCTTCTCCATCAGGAAGTACGGAACAACGCGTCGTTGTATTGGAAGCATCACTCAAAGAGATGCAGACCATGATGCAGAGTATGTACCAAATGTTGGTGGCTTAACACACAACTGCACCTATTCCTCCAACTCAACTACGGGTGGGGGTGGATATACCATCAAGTCAGGAGCCTGTTCAAAATCAAGAATCAGCTGCTCCTCAACCTCTCAACCCGGAGAACGTATTACCTCCTGTTAGAGTCATAATACAACCGACCTATCATCTCTCTGCGGTCCCTTTCCCAACTAAAGATCCTATGCAAGCAGTTCAGAAATTAAAAGCCCAATTCGATGCCTTGAAGCATAACAGTCGGAAGGCGCATGACAATGGGATCATGATCTCTACCTCCGACAAAGGGAAACTGTCATCCTCCAATGGCGACCATACTCGTGGTTCCAAAGGAAAGGAAGCTCTGGCGATCAATACGTCCAGGCAAAATACTCCGGCAACTATGCAGATGAAACCTTGGACTTCCAGGCCCATTGAAGAATATTCTTTTGACGATGATGACATTCCGAGCATATTCGATTATCTAGTCAAAAGCGGCAAGCTTACTCTCCCCGAAGTAAAGCGGCCTAATGAAGTCGGCAGTACCAATAACCCTAAGTACTGTATTTTCCACAGATACATACATCACCCCACAAAGGCATGTTATGTATTGAAAAGGAAAATCCAGGAGTTGATCGACACCAAGGCCACCACTCTGCGTAATAGCGAGAAGACGGTTACTGCCAATATGATCTCTCTCCAATTTGGCAATCTGCCCCCTCAGGAAGTCTCGGATGGTGTGGTTCCTATTCTACGGGCGATGATGAACATTGTTAATCTCCCTCCGACCAGGGGTCAAAATCATGACCTGGTACCCCTGACTACCATGCGTGGGGAAATAATGTGGGTTCATCCTGATCTGGTGTCAGAGATTAGGGAAGAGACTCAAGCTGTTAAAGCTAAGTCTAAAAAGAACTCAAGATGCAAACCATGCCATATGGTTGCAATATACCCGATATCAGAAGAAGATGCTTTGGCAACGGAAACCCGGTCAGGGAAAGCCTACCTCAAGGACTATGGGGGAAATCAGGAAGACGCAATGGCAGATACTTCGGCTGCCAAACTTCCAGAGCCTGAACCTGTTATACTAGAGGCAGGTCCTTCTAAACCAACTTCGGCGGACAAAGGCAAACAAAAAGAAGTTCGTTTTGATAAACCTTTGAAGAATATTCAAAACAAAGGTTTAGAGAAACCATATAACTTCGACATCTTGGCTCAGTTGGCTAATACTCCAGCCATATTGTCCATCTTTGAGCTACTTAGGCTATCCAAAGACACTCATCAAGCCTTGAGTGAAGCCTTAATGCAGGCGGATGTATGCTTGACTCAGCTCAAATCCCTAGATAAAGAGCCTGTGGCATGTCCTCAATACCATAGTGTGATGGAAGTGGTCCCTAACATCACTTTTACTCAGGAGGACATGTTGTTGAAACATAACAAGCATGACAGGCCTCTTTATTACACCGGATATGTCGGCTCCATGGAGGTAGACCGGATTCATATAGATCTGGGATCGTCGATCAGTATTATCCCTCATAGTCTGCTACGACCGTTGAGGATTCCTACAAGCGAACTGGCTTACACCACCACTACAATCGTGGGCTTCAACGCTAGGAAAAGCAAGCCGTTGGGAAAGATTCGTCTGAGGATCCAGATTGGTCACCTTAGATCAGTAGCTACATGCTACGTCATTGATTCTGAGGTGTCTTACAACATTCTGTTGGGCAGACCATGGATCTACGATCATAATATTATTCCTTCCACTATATATTAATGCTTCAAATATATAGACTACCAAGGGACAGTGAAGACAGAGTTTGCTGATCTCAATCCTTTCAAAGGAGTTGAGTCCTACTATTCTGATGCCATGTTGTACACCCAAGACTACATGAAGGAGGTATCGGGCAAGACGGAGGAAGAATCCTACCGGGAGCCAGGAGAATCATCTGCTGAGCAACCTCTGTCAATCCAGGTGAAGGGGCGGACTTTCCGTCCGAAAGTCATAGAACCCATGACTATCCACTTGGACATATCAGGAGGAGGAAGTGATCCCCTAGTGATCACTCTGAACTAGAAGCCTCCACCTTTGGTCATCAACCTTAGGCGCAACAAGCAGCCGACTGATGTAAATACAACCAGGAATGGGGTTTCTGACGATAATAAAGACTCTCTTTTCCAGTATACTGACGCTCAATTTCTGAATCAGGAATCCTCCCCTCATAACGATATAGAGCCTATAGTACAAAAATTCTTGGAATCTATAGACTCCTATCATAACGATATAGAGCCTATAGCACATCTAATGTCATCATGACATATAGGCTACATAAAGATTCTATCTTTATTATTCCACCTACTCGCAAGGATCAGCACCCAATAGTCTTCGTTTGTATGTGGAAAATAACGATTATACAAGAAGATTCTTATGAGTCCAATGCTGGGAAAATACAGATTCACAGATATAGTCCACAGGCTTTGAAGATAATGCAAAGCATGGGTTATAACTTGAAGTCGGAGCCAGGCCTCAACTATGGAAAAGGCAGGCGAATGCCGTTGCATGATGATCCCTACTGTCAACGAACTCATTTCGGGTTAGGGTACACCACGTCTCTTACAACTTCGAACAAATCTTAGACTATTTCCTCTTCTCAGGATAGTTTGTCATCCTCTGAATCATATGATGATCTTGAACGAGTATTGTTAGTAAAAATGGTATTAACAGATTCTCTCGAAGCAGAGGAACAAGAATCTGAACCGTTTAAAGATGAATCCTGGGCACAGCAGATGGATACACAATGTAACTCCGATTCGAGGAGAGAGAGCCTCCCACTGAAGATAAAGTTATCCAAGTCGATGTTGGGGATGAATTCTTGCCAAAGCCGATATTTATCAGTGACAATCTTTCCAACGAAGAAAGGAAAGAAATAATCTAGCTGATAAAAGAATATATCAATGTCTTTGCGTGGAATTATAAGGATATGCCAGGTCTTGATCCAAAAGTGGCTACCCATAAACTCAACATACTGCCCAATTCAAAGCCTGTAAAGCAACACCAACGCCAGTTTCGCCCGGATATGATGGATGCCATTGAAGCTGAAATCAAGAAGTTGGTAGCCTGCGGGTTCATCTGGGAAGAACAACATCCTGATTGGGTCGCCAATGTTGTCCCGGTCATGAAGAAAAACAGGAAAGTTCGTATTTGCATCGACTTCCGAGATCTAAATTTGGCCTGCCCCAAGGATGAGTTCCCTCTTCCCATCATAGACGTCATGATCGACAATACGTGCGGTTTTGCGCATATGTCTTTCATGGACGAATTCTCAGGATATAATCAAATTAATATAAATCCTGAAGATGAGAAGCATACTGCCTTCTGAATACCACTGGGGGTATATTGCTACACAATCATGACTTTTGGGTTGAAGAATACCGGGGTTATGTATCAGCGAGCTATGAGTAATATATTCCAGGAGCATCTACGCAAAATGATGGAATGTTACGTAGACGATATTGCCGTTAAAAGCCTCCTCAAGGATAATCATATCCAAGACTTGAAGACAGTGTTCGAGTTGATGCGCCAACACGAACTCAAAATGAACCCTATAAAGTCATTTCTCGGTGTATCCAGTGGCAAATTCTTGGGATTTGTCATTACCGCCAAAGGCATTCAAGTTGACCCTGATAAAGTAAAGGCTATCTTGGAAATGCGACCATCCCGTAATCTGAGAGAACTTAGGAAATTTCAAGGTCGTCTAGCTTATATCAGGAGATTCATATCGAACCTCTCCGAAAGATGTCAACCTTTTTCTCGCCTGATGAAGAAAGGTGTGTCATTCGTATGGGACGAAGCCTGTCATCAAGATTTCAATGATATCAAACGCTATCTCACTAACCCTCCATTTCTGGTGCCTCCCGTCATAGGAAGACCATTTTTGCTGTATGTTCGAGCAATGGATCATTCTTTAGAGGCTCTTCTCTCACAGAAGAATGATGAGGGTCATGAACAGGCTATCTACTATCTAAGCAGGATGATGGTCGGAGCCGAACACCGGTACAATCCAGTAGAAAAAGAATGCTTGGCCCTAATATTTGCCATTCAGAAGATGCGACATTATTTGACAGGCCAAACTATTTATATCATCTCCAGAATCAATCCTCTTCGGGTACTAAAGAGTAAGCCGAGTGTTCTTAATTCCCGACTCGCGACTTGGGCGATGTTACTAACACCGTATGATATGGTGTACGTCCCTCAAAAGTCCATAAAAGGTCAAGCCTTGGCTGATTTCTTAGCTGCCCAACCAATTTCGGAAACCTCCAAACTATACGAGGATATTCCCGACGAAGTTGCAGAATGTAATTCGGCAATGGAAGGTGATACCTGGCAGCTATTCTTCGATGGTGCCTCCAGGACAGGTCCCAAGGGAAATATGATTTCAGGAGTAGGAGTTGTTCTGGTAACTCCTGATAAACTCGTCATCTATCGAGCATATTCTCTTAGCGAACCCTGCTCTAATAATATGGCAGAGTATAATGCCCTGCTAATCGGGCTTCAAGTCGCTAAAGAATTGGAGGTAGAATACCTGGAAGCTTTTGGTGATTCCTAGCTGATCGTCAATCAGGTCAGAGGAATATATGAAGTCCGCAATCCAGACCCCATTCCTTATCACCAAGCAACGGTCGAGATAGCCATGTCTTTCAAAGGACTCTTCCTAGAGCACTTTCCTCGATCTGAAAACTTGGAAGCTGATGCTCTGGCCAGTATAGCTGCAGATCTGGCTATTCCTATAAGAAGGCAGAATTCGGTGATCCTTCTTAATAGAGATTTATTCTGTGTAAAAAATAATTTTCATATAGAACGCAGCTATGCTACAAACATGGTTCCTTCTAGGAGAGATTGGAGAAGTCCCTTTATAGACTTCGCATCATACGGAATCTTACCAGACGATCCTAAAGAAGCAGTGTCTATCAAAAGACGATCACTACGCTTCTATTTTGATACTTTTTCACAAAGTCTATATCGTCGAACATACGATGGACTATTGTTGCGGTGTCTCTCTGATGATGACTCAAAGCGGGTTATCCGAGAAGCCCATGACGGTGTATGTGGAGCACATCAACCTGGTCCTAAATTACAGGATAGTATCAGGAGGATGGGCTACTACTGGCCTACCATGATTGCAGAATCCGTAAAATATGCATGACAATGCAAAGCCTGTCAGGTTCATGCAGATTTTATACATCAGCCTTCTCAGTATTTATATCCTACTATTGCATCATGGCCCTTTTAAGCATGAGGTGTGGATATCATCGGTCCTATTCATCCGTCGTCTTCTAGAGGACATCGGTTCATATTGGCTATCACCGATTATTTTTCTAAATAGGCGGAGGCGATCCCTCTTGCTGAGGTAAAGACATCCAATATGATCAGCTTTATCAAGCATCATGTCATTTATCGCTTTGGGATACCCCAAAGGATAATTCATGACAACGGTCCCTAATTCATCAGCCAAGCATTTCACCAATTTTACGATAAGAATGGGATATAAAATATGGCCTCAACGGCATATAATCCGGCTGCTAATGGTTTGGCGGAAGCCTTCAACAAAACTATTATCAAACTCTTGAAGAAGTTTGTTTCTTCGAACAAAAGAGATTGGAACGAGAAGCTAGTTGAATGCCTCTGGGCATACCGCTCAACGGTACGAACACCAACGAGTTGTACCCCGTTCTCATTAGTCTACGGGTGTGAAGCGGTTCTCCCAATTAAAATCCAAATTCCATCACTCAGAATAGCAGTGGCTAATGAGTTGACTCAGGAAAAGAATGATCAATTAAGGCTTTAAGAGCTAGAAGGATTAGACGAGAAATGCCTTCAAGCTCAACAGCGCATTGCGTTCTACCAGGCACGCATTTCCAGAGCTTTTAATCAGAAAGTAAAGAAAAAAGTGTTCAAAGTTGGCGAGCTGGTTTTAGCTGTGAAGAGGCCAATAATCATTACGCACAAAAGCAAGGGTAAATTCTAGCCCAAATGGGAGGGCCCTTATGTGATTGAAACGACGTTTTCAAGCGGCGCTTACAGATTAGCCAAGCCTAATAGAGATCTGATAATGGCTCATATCAACGGCAAATTCCTGAAAAGGTACTATGCTTAATCACCCTCGCTTAAATGGAGTATGATGAAGTTCTCATTCTGACGATACTACGTACAAAGACTGGTTGGATCATATTCTATCATGTTCTCGTGACCTCTGAATAGATATGTTTAACTAATTTGAAATATTAAAACCTATCATGTCCATATTACCTCTGATAGTGTTTTGTACACAAATTTAGTTGGATCATATTCTATCATGTCCATATAACCTCTGAATAGATATGTTCAACTAAAACTTACCGAAAGGATATCACGTCCATATTACCTCTGATATCATTTTTATCCTACCCTATCATTTATATTCCAAAATGATGGGTCCACAAAGTCAGAAGAAATATCTTTATTATCTCTGTGAAATAGTAAATTATAGAAGAAGCAAAAAGGTACATCATTAGGGAGGAGCAGTTAAATTGTGAATCTGTCGCGCCAAAGCAGCCACCCTCTCATTCCTGGAGTTCAAGATGTTAGCGCGAGCCCGTTCCAGCCTTGCATCCACATTGTTCAAGGAAGATAATTCAGACAAAGCCTTAGCATAACTTGCGTGGATGATACCCGCATGTGCCAAGTTCTGCTGAGCTGTCTTCACTTGGCCCTCAAACACATTATGAATTACCGATGTCTTGAGAAGCCTCTCCCTTGCCTGAGCGAGTTCAGCTTCTAATTCTCGAACCCTCGCTTCATTTTTCTCATGTTCGGTCCGGCACTCAGTTAGCTGAGGAATAACCTCCACCAAGACTGCTTGCTCTCTATCCATCTCTTGCTGCTGTCCCTAGAAGGATTTATTTAGCAATTCTATCTGCTGAGCAAGCTCCGTAGTTAGGGAGTCATACTCAGCCTGAACCAGATCATCAATGCTGCCTCGAGATAGTTACAAATATTCGTTAATAGGTTGTTCTAAACCATTAAC
This sequence comes from Iris macrosiphon, assembly GCA_036927795.1. NCBI lineage: Eukaryota > Viridiplantae > Streptophyta > Magnoliopsida > Asparagales > Iridaceae > Iris > Iris macrosiphon. The sequence goes on from JAYESA010000004.1 coordinate 146,265,214, forward strand.
TATTTGCTCCAGCGCATCATCTCTTTCAGCATTATTGAAATATCTGATCGGCACTATGGTGAGCATGGAGGACGTCTTCAGAGCGTCAAAGCTTAGGTTCTTCTCCAGCACCATAGAGATCAGTTCTGTCAGAGTACGGTAGAATATACTAGTATACTGTTCAACTAGCGCAGCAAAGATCGGATGCACGCTAGGAGTGGCTGCAATACCGATAAATCTCCCTTCAGGAATGACTGCAGAGGATGTTGCCACAGTTGTTGATTCAACGAAGGGTGCGACAAAAGAAGAGGCACCAACAACGGTTGAAGTTGCTAGCATGCTCAATGAAGGAGGCACAGTCGAGACAATAGGCTCATCCTCCTCTGATATTGTTTGAACTGCTACTGCTTGACACTGCCGTTTCATCTGCTGCGTCCGCAACATAGTCAGAAATGGTGTCAACTCCGCCCTCCCCCGAGATGTCTTCTCCTGCAAATAAGATAAGGAAAAGCTAATATCAATTTGATGTTAATTTTCCTGAAAGAAGCGTGAAGACAACATTTACCCATGGCCGATGGTATGTATGTTGCGTCTACAGCCTGTACAGCTAAATCATTTCTTAATGATGCTAAGCAAGCTGTCATACCTGGAGAAGAGGGTGCACCAAATAACTTCTGAGGGTAATCATCCCATTCGTCACCCAGATCCACTCTCAGTTCATCGGGCAAAATCTTGCTGGAAATACTTAAAGACGAAGGAGGGGTTATTCCCATTATTGGTCTGGATAAAGGTATAGTGATTCTAAATACGCCCGTTCTCGGAGGTGACCTCGAAACGCTACCAGTAACGGTGGTAGCAGCAGCAACCGCGAGCAAAGAATCTTCGGCACTGCCAGCCGGAACCGTGGAGGTTCCCTCTCTAAAAGGAGAAGGACCTTTGATCAAAGAATCATCCCCACCAGGGGAAACAACAGGCTCACTCCTAGAGCCCCCCTGGGTAGAAACCCTCTTTGGACCTCTGACCATCTTCTTCTTGCGGGGGGAAGGCTCTTTCAGAGTGGAAGCCTTTCGCTTATTTGAGATGACGAGAGGCTCTGCTGGCGGAGCTAATACGCCTCTCGGTATTATCAACAAGAAATCATCTACACCGGTAGTGTCTTCACTTTCATCAGAGGAGACAGATGGGATCTCCTCTCTTCCAGCGGACTTACGGAAAGGCATCCTGAAACTTCCATGCACATCGAAATCAAGATGGAAGGTATTGATGGACACATAAAACTGCGTGTACGAGTGAAGAATGCGCAAATCTATGGAGAGAGAAGTCACGGGCACAGCAAAGAAGGCTCCGGTACAACCCATGATGAAGTACCGCCATCCTCTAGCTCCATCGATAAGTCTACCTCTGCACTTGAAGCTGGTGATAGCATTCCCCACATGCAACTTGTCATACCCAAACTACCTGGCGAACCGGCTAGGCAGATAAGGCTGCAAGTAGCAGTGGTCTTCACTCTTGTACATCAAGTGGCAAGTTCTAATGCAGACCAACCAGTAAAAGGCTTCAGGAGAAAGAATAGTCCTCCCTTGGCCTGTATCCTGAAGTTTTGTCCCCTGTTGATTGATATGTACATGGGGGATGATGCAGAAGAACTTTCAACCGTGGGTAAAATTTAATGCTCGTCGGCAATCGATGACGTTGGTCACATTCCATAAGGAATTCTTGTAATTCAACAAGAAATTATTTCTCGAACTGCCGACAGATCCGGGGGACATTACCCTGGTATTGTGAAGGATTAACCATCCCATCAAATATAGGAATGGCAACTCCACTCTGGAAAATCCTTCACGTTGGGTATTATCTGCAAGCAGCCTATTAGTGATGGCCCTCAGGCCAGCTTGTATCCGGTATACCATGGCAGGGAGCAGGCCCATTCTTGCTCCAAACACAAAACACACTGCGGGCCATAAGGTATTGCGATGAATGTGATCCGTAGACGCGATGCCAGGCACTACCCAACGGCGTAACTGGATAGAGAGGAAGCCAGCCATTTGAGCTTCCCTTGACAGAGGCTTGCGACAATGCCTCATATAAATGTAGGCTTTAGTGCCTGTAGGATAACCCCCTATCTCCTCGTCGAGAGTATAATCAGAAGACCCTGCATCTTCAATGAGGTCATCGACCGTGTTGGCATTAAGCATGCTCAGAAGGTTCAAAGGCCTATCTCTGCTATCTACCACCTTGTCCTGTTTAGCATTTCTGGCCTGGTGGAAGAAGAGGTAGGATACCCACTTGTTGACATGAGCCAAATCAGAGGGCTCTTTGTAAAAACTGGTGCAGGCAAGATAGTGGCACATCAGCTCCTGGTACACTGCCACTGCCCGAGGGTTTGTATCCCTTAGGTCCCTGTTTGATAGGACATACTCTTCATAAGGAGTATCTTCTATTGGTAGCTTGGAAATTTCTGCCATCTCATGAAGGGCCAGGCCCAACTCCCCTAGCGGAGTGGCGAAAGTCCCAGTGAGCGAGTTATACCGCTCCATTAAAGCCAAGAACAAGTTGGGGTTGAGAGGTAGTCCAACACTGGTGGCACTCACAGCAGCAAATAAGCCAATGCTTTCCAGCTCCGTCTGAAAATGCTTCAGGGCCCAGGCAGTTAAACTGACCCATCGAAGATTCCTGGGGCTAAGCCACCCACTGGTCCGAGGATTAACCTTAGGGTACACTCCTCCCTGCCCCATGAAGTTATTACAGAAAGTCGATACTTAAACCGGCTGAATCAGTGAAGCGACTTCACTCGGGACGCTGCCCGACAGTAATCCTCTGAAAGGCATAACAGGGCCCGAAGGACTACTCACAAAGACTACTCAGTTCGATAGTTTCTTGTATGAGATCTTCCCTGGCCGTCCATGAAGATCTGGAGTCAGAGCCCACATCATCTTCCTAGGATGTGTGGCATGAAAGAATGCTGAGATAGGGTAATCTTTGGGCATCCTTGGCAGATACATGACCGTGCCCTCCGAAGAAAATACCCAATCCTACTTCTTGGACTTCGTCTGGGATTGCTTGTCGATCATATCCTCGAATAAGAAAGCTGGTTTCTTATATTCAGTCCCATTTATATATATCAGGGGCTCCCCACTGATCATACTCAGCAGCATTCGTTCTCATTGGGACGAGATCAGAGTTCCCCTTTCTTCAGGATACTGGATTTCAGAAATAGGGAATGTCACATGGGACAAGTCCTCCAGATAATTGGAGTTCAGCATTCCAGCAGCAGAGCCCATCACTTCAGCCAGAAGAGGGATCTGCAAGTCCACTGCAAAATACAAGAAAATAAGTCAGTTCTTACGCTAGACACTATACTCTTGCAATATACGCCAAAGACTAACAGTCTGAGCTTTTACGCCAGACTATAAAAACTTGAGTCTTACGCTGGAATCTACCTCCAATGCGTAAAACTCAAGGTTGGCAGTATACGCCTAAATCTAACAGTCTGGGTTTTTACGCCAGACTGCCAAAATTTGAGTTTTATTTATTACGCTGGAATTTACATCCAACGCGTAAAACTCAAAGTTTGTAGTATACGCCAAATTTTGACAGTCTGAGCTTTTACGTCGGACTGCAAAAATATCGAGTTTTTACGCTAACACATTAGGAATATGGGCGTAATGATAAAATATCTCTGTGCATCATCTTCCTCGAAGAGGCTCTCAGCACAGAAGATGACCTTGTGCGTTCACATACAATGTGAGCAATGGTTTTTTTCTCTTCTCGAAGTCTTTACCTGTGATACCCGGGGCGTAACTCGTCGAAGGAGCACTTCGTTCAGATCGGGGCTCGCTCAGCTTAGTGGGGGTTGCTCGTGCTTGAGCAGAGGAATGAGAAGAAGAGGCAACTTTCTTTCCCTTAGCGGTGGAAGCCTGTTTCGGTGCCATGGCTAAACTCAGAGTTCTCAGAGAAGAGAAAAAGAAAAGTTCTCAAAGAGACGAAGAGTTTTTTGCAAAGACAGATGAAGGGTTTTTCTCTCAAGACCTCGGGCTATTTATAGAGTTCGGATAAATCTTCGAATCCCTAACCAAATCCGATATTTAATATTCTGTTATGATTGGGGACCACGTCAGCCTATTATTTAAAGAAAACGGACAGTCATACTGCATAAGCAGATCCATGCTATACGCTCAGGAGCTTTTACGCTCAGTAGCTACAAATCTACGACCTTACGCCCAGGAGCTTTTATGCTCAGAAGTTACAGACCTATAATATTATGCTCAGGGGTTTTTACGCTCAGAGGCTACAAATCTACGATCTTACGCTCAGAAGCTTTTACGCTCAGACAGATCTACGATTTTACGCTCAGAAGCTATAGATCTACGATTTTACGCTCAAAGGCCACAGATCTACGATTCTACGCTCAGAACATACAGGTGCTACGGATCTATAATTTTCCGCATATCTTAAAACTATGCAGGACGGCGTACGCGTATATCTGGACAATTTGAGTCTTATACTCGAGAAGGCCAGTTGCAAGGGTTTACGCAGAAAATACTCCTTTTTGACTGCAAAATATTCCAAGTGCCTGAAGCGCACAGAGGTCAACATTCGAAGATGACTCTTCTTCTTGGACCATTGGAAGCCCATTCAAAATCTAGCCAAGATCTCTTACATCTAAAGTTCAAGTATGGCCAGTTCGGCGGATATTTCTACACCTATTTTGGGGGATTTTCGAGGAAACCATTCTTGAAGATGATGTTCTGAACATAAAGGCTTTGCATCAGAGAAGTGACTGACAGTTGGATCTTCAAGACGACTTAAATAATAAAGAGCTTTTTACGCATCCTCCGTTACGCGTAAAAGTTGGGACTTGATGGATAATCAATTATCAGAGTCAGCGTAAAATTATTCAGACATGTCAAAGCTGCACATAGCAAATATGACGAATCAGCAAGGCATAAAAGAAGACAAATCTATTAATCATGATTACATATGATGAAAATCCAGTTTACAAAGGATTTTCATTTTTCATGATTACATATGATGGAAATCCTTTTTCTACAAAGGGTTTCTTATTTTATTTTAAGATCACACCGGGAATCGGTTGTGCCAGGTTCTTATATTGGTGTAGATCTTTTTTCTTCTATGACAGTTCATTGGCTTCCGCGGCCGATGAACAAGAAAATGATTAATGGCGGAAGGATACAGAATTGGGTATGTTTCAATTACGCAAGCCCATCCTCCGTGTGCCATGGCAGCCATGCCCGAGAATTGTGTTAGGGATTCAAACCCAACACAATACTGGAAGACACAGCCAAGCTGCCCACCAGGGTCCAGCTTCATGATAGAGGACAATACAGCTAGCAAGCTGTGTGGTCGAATGAGACTCTTCCTATCTCCTGGACGAATCGCCATATGAAATTGCTGATTATCCAGAGCAAAGGAAGCTATGATATCCTTCCATGATCCATCGTTGCAAAGGATATTTGCTCGAAGATGTCTTCTTTTATGGCTCCTTACATGCTGGAAGAATATGATCTTCTTCTTCCTCAGGTCAGCCCAATGGATCTCGACAACCATCTTTTTTGGTGAAAGAAAGTGTAGAAAAAAACAGGTTCACTCGCTTGCCTTTATATAGGCAGAAGAACATACCAAATCCCAACAAATTGCTAAAAATTTGCCAAAAAATCAGCCTCGCGGAATGAGTCAAATTTGACCATTTCATGCTTCATTCAAAGTATTTCAAATTACGAGGAATTTGAAAACTTTGAAGGGGGTCTTATAGAAGCATGAAAAATACGCTGGGGAGTTACACGTGTAAAACTCCCAATATGCATGAAGCCCACGTAAAATAGAGCTTCAACACTGTGTGGCGTAAGATATGACTTCAGAGCCATTGGCGTATAATAGAGCTTCAACGCTATACAGCATAAAATAGAGCTCTAAAATAACCCGCGTAAAATAGTACTTCCAGACGGCTTTGGCGTAAAAAGGTTGCTACATCGCCACTTCGACGTAAGATATATCTGCTTTTAATATAGCATATAATTGTACGAGGAACTCTTTGTATTCCTCGAATGAACCTGTCAGACAAAACAGTGAACCTGACTTCTGACAAAGAGTACTGCATGACGATCGAGAGGACGTCTGTAATGATAATTCTGCACAGAGACCCAGGTTGTCGTTTAGTGACATAATTCCTGATATAAGACGTTGTTTATGCATTCAAGGAATATGCTGCCTATTCTACACAGGCAGACATGAGCTTTTACGCTCAAGATGAGACAAAATCAGACGTCACGTCAAAAGTTGTTCTTCGTACAGAACTCGAGGCACGTCTCTGCAGTTAATGGGCGAGATGGGGGCAGATCTCTGCATTTAATGCACGGGATTTGGTTCTACATTTAATGACTGGGAGAGGTAAAATTAGGGCTAATACGTCCATATCACCATCCTTGTATTTTACGCCAACCAGGCTATTTTTAACTATAGGAGCACGTCGTACGCTATCTCCTCAAAATACGCAAACTCAGGCTATTTTCAACTATAGGAGCACGCTGTATGCTATCTCCTCGAAATACGCCAATTCAGGCTATATTTGCAAAGGTACGTGATAAGACTGTTTGGCCCAGAATATACCCAATACCTCAGTCAAAGAAGGATAATTGGCTAGTTTACGCTGGTTACCTACCTATACAGTATCAAGATAGCTAATCGGCTTTTACGCCAACCAGACAGCTATTTGGCTTTTACGCCAACAGGACAACTATTTGGCTTTTACACCAACATGATAACTATTTGGCTTTTATGCCAACGAGACAGTTATTTGGCTTATACGCTAACCATCTCTACGCGAGGGGGCAGTTACCTACGTGGCTTGCATGCCGTGATCTTCGAAGCAATTATACGCGTTACCTTATAATGGGAAACGCTTCACACGCAGATTTAGGAGATCATTCAGACGTGGGTAGCAGTTATTATAACCGCCGCGTAAAAGGTGCAACTCTCTCCGCTGTTTGGTTTCTATGCCAACTAGTCAGTTACTGTGACCGAGCTCTATAAATAGAGACCCCAAGTCACAGAAGAAAAATATCGGCAGATCGAGCAGTCATAGTCTTAAGAGAGGTCAAGATCGATCAGGATCAAAGAGATCAGAGAGATCAGAAAGAGAGCTCATACAGAGAGTGTTGATTGACAACTTTGGCAACGAGAGTTCAAATCCCTCCTGCAGGCTCTGAAGCTTCTTCTCCTTATTCTACAGCATGTCTTCGTCATCGTGTGGTATAAGGGACAAAGTGATCGACCGCAGATCAGACTCCTATAGGAATATTTTCCCCAAAATTATTTTTTGTACTTAATATCCTCGTATAGGCTTCTTTTTCTTGTTTGTAAACAAAGAAAGGGTTTCGTATAAACCTAGTTTCATTTCTTTCGTTTATCATCCAATACTAGTACTTTGCTGTTACAAGCACGAAGTCCTTGATTGATGCTGCAGACCATCGCTGGGAGTAAGGCGATATGGTGACCAAAAATGAAATTCACTGCAGGAAGGATTAGATTGCGGCTAGCTCTCTCAATTGACCCGGAACCTCCTGGGACTATGCAATTTCGTAGCCATATCATCAAGAATTCAGCCAACATGGCTTTGTCCGACAATGGCTCGGTATCTTGATAAAAATAATCGAAGGTATTGCCATAGCTACCAAAACCCTCACCGATTGTAGTTGTTCTCTTAGTATTGCCCACCAGATCGCAGACACCCTTATGAGACCGAGGTTTTCGAATGGTGAACTGGCTTGAAGCTTCAATTTCAAAAAGGTGATGGATCCAGGTAGTGGTATGGGGTAATATCCCCTCCGTACTTTCTTCTTCTTCTTCGAAGCCTGCTGACAAGTGTTATGGTGACACAATAATTCCCTGTACATCATAAGAAACCCCGGGTATTATTTCTCCAATTTCTCAAATTCCTCGTTATCGGGCGTGTACTCTTCATACAAATCCTCGCCCCAGGGCAACCCCAAAATATCATAAATCTCATGAAGGGCGAGTCCTATCTTCCCGCCATGGGTGAAGAAGGTCCTAGTGCGACAGTAATACATCTCGATCAAAGACACGAATAACATCAGATTCTTCTCCAAGCTATAACAGGAACCCCTTATGGCGTAATAGAGATTGGCCTCCTTTAAACTGCTCGTACTTCTCCAGTACCCCCACATGGTCAAAATAATCCAAGAAGGTGAATAATGTACCAAGTTGAGTAAGCATATTTTTCCCGTGGGGTAGGACCCCTTGTCCGCGAGCTGGTTCAGAAAAGTATCAATGCCATAAAAATGAATATTCGGCCCCATCTCACTCGCGAAGACTCCGGTTCCAATCCATGAAGGGAGTAAGAAAATAATTCCTTGAAAGTCGCTACTTTCCTCTTCAGCTTAGAGTTATGACGAATACGGCCAATCATGACTCCCTTTTGGTGTGGATTCAGGTTGCCCAACATCCTCCTCGAAAGAGACACCATATTGAAAGCCGACAAGGGCAAATGATGCTCCATAATTCAGTTAGAGCATCCCCGAATAGGAAGATAGGCTTCAAATAAGAAATATTCTTGCTATCCTCAATCGGCCCATAATTCAGTTGGCTAAGCAATTAAAATGAAGGTTGGTCAGCTATCAACTTCAACCTCGCCTCAGATTGACCCTTGTTTATCTAGGCCTGGACATTTGCCACTATATGGTCAAATCTTAAGCCCAATACAGCTTGAGCATGCCCAATAAGCACCTCCCCTGACTGAGCCATGGCTAAATTCACTACAAAAGTCAGGAATCAGAAGACAGTTAGAGCCATCAAGATAGCATATACAGCAAGAGACAACTTGGCCATATAAAGGCATATATGCGTGTAAACCCCCTAAAATTTCAAAAATATTAAACTTGGATTTTTTTCACAATTTTCTGGAATTTTCTGAGAATTTTTTGTAATTAAAATTAGGGTTTTAATTATTAAATGATTTTTACTTGATAATAAATAATATTAAAATATTATAAAAATAATATTTTTGGGTGTAAAATGAAAAACTGGACTTAGGGTAATTTTTCTGGAATTTATTGGGCCCCGGACCTATTTTTAAACACCTAAAAATATTTATTATTTAATTATTTAATTATTTATGATTTATTTATTTATTTATTTTAATTAAACCCCAGAGCCCAATACCCTGGCCCAGCCCATTGGGCCCAAGCCCAAGCCCAGCCCACTCGCCCTATCGGGTCGGGTCGGGTCGGGTCTGCCCGAACCCGACCCGCTAGCTCGCTTCCCCTTCTCCCCTCTTCCCCGTATCTCCCGGCGGAGCCGCCGCCTCCGGCCACGTGGTGCTCCGCCCGTCCACCTCGCCGCTCCGCCCGGCCACCTAGCCCATGTCACCCGCCTTCTCCGGCAACCCAGCCTCCTCCACCGCCTATTTAAACCCCGTCAGCCCCCCCTCCGGCCAAGAAACCCTCGCCGGTCGACCCCCTCTGCCCTGGCCTCTCCCCGCCCGGCCACGACCCTCCTCCCCTCGCCGTGCTCCGCCCTCGCCTCGCCGCACCGCCACCGGCTTCCTCCTTCTCCTCCGGTCCAGCCGCCCCACGCGCAGACCAGCTCCGCCGGCCGACAGCCTCCGGCCCAGCTCCTCCAGCACCTCGCCACCCCGCTCCCCCTCAGCCCCGCGTAGCCGACCGCCTCCGCGAGCCGCCCGGCGAAGTCTCCGACTGCCCCAGCCTCTCTCAGGCGATTCTTCGGCTGTCGGCAGCCTCAAAAAACCCTAACCCTAAACCTAATTTCCTGTGTCGGCTCGTGTCGGACACGACACGGACACGAGAAATTCTAATTTCTCGAGCCCTGTTCAGGTACGTGTATCTTTCTGCTCATAACCCCGTTTCTGATTCCGTCTTTTACGTTGCGAAGCCTGCATGACCCTCTCGGTGCCCGGATAAACCGCTTGGGACATCACGTCCTGTGGTGATCGCACACCGCTATCCAAAACTAGGAAAAACAACGACCCAATTCACCCCGGAACTGGGTACGCCCCGCCAAACGGACGACTTGGTCGTGCACGGTCTTCACAGATACGTGCGCGTCGTTGATACGGACGTGTGGAATTTCGTGGAAGTCGATTCGGGTGTGCTTGCACACCTTGATCAACGCGTATCCGCGGACACCGCCCCGTATCCGCCTTTCCTAAATTATGCCCTAACTTTGTGTACACACGTCGAATTAAAAAAAAACTTGCGCCATCGGACTCATAGTGATACGCTGGTCCTGTGACCCAAGTTTGGTTCAATTCTGAGAACGTTGACGAAATCGCGTGTCGTGGGCCCCACAGGCCCCACCCGACGGACGATTTTGTGATCGGCTCATCGGAATCCAATTCTGGAAGTTCCGTTGGGTTCGTATCATCGTTCCTGACCTGTTGACACTAAGTTTGGTGAATTTGGAGACCTTTGACCCTGACACGTTTTCGGTGCAAAGCGGGCCCACATGTGGACCCCATTTTGACCCAAAATTGTCGTTTTTGCCCTTGTCTCCAAATTGGACTCAAGGACAGGCGTTTCTAGCTATTTGATATCTTCTGAGCATGATAGTAATGTTTATTTCAGCATCCGGAGACATTTTTGGAAAATTTCCCGAGAACAGAGCCGTAGTTGGAATCCAAACCTCATGCAAGTACCTGCACTTCAAGTTTATTCTTTATATTGTGATAATTAGTTCCTTGATCTACTAGTACCATTGGATGATTACACTTAGTGTTAGAATTTGAATTTCATATCTTGCTTTTCGTGTCGGGTGGAAGAATACTAGGAGGCATGTAGTTTACCTTTTCCCCTGTCCTGACTAATAGCTGTTGGTACACGACTGTACCATCAGCCGGATCTCGATTATTCCTGACTAATAGCCATCTATGATGTGCCGGATTAGCCTTATAACCCCCTACATGCCAACTATGTATTCTAAATACACAATTACACACACATAGTTTCTTGTCTTGTTACAGTTACATTTTCTTGTCTCATTATATTCCTGTTTTATTCATATCCCTGATTTACAGCAATTAACTCTTAGTTAATTTTACTACTTATTATGCATATTTTTAACATGATACTTAGTCAGTTTTTACTACTTGTCATAAATATTTAGTTTAAGCTTTGTTGTGCATTTGATACTTTGCTCCTTTCCTGACTGGATCCGTTGATATTAGGCGACGATGAGGACTATGCCCCCACCTTTTATGGCCCATATGATGTAGCAGATGGTACATTTGAGGAGCCGGTTCCCACTCAGGAGACTACTTTTGAGGAGTAGTTAACCAGTTAGCTAGTATTTTCTTTCAGCATAGTAATCGGATTTGTCCCCGATTTATCTTCTGATTCTGTAATAAACTATGGAATTGTTGTCACAATTTGTTTTATTTTAAATCTTAATATTTCTATTTCCTGTTATTATCCTTGCCTATTTATTCTTGTGGATGAGATAGACTTAAATTACCTATGAATATGACCTAGACAGCGTACTACCGCCGATACTGCGGCGTAGGCTGGACGTACCCACGACTCGTGCCCGAATAACCGGGTGCGGGTAGTGACACATTTTTATGGTGGCCCATGCAGGTCTACGACTAAATTGTTCGATTTCAACTTAGGGACCGAGCAAGCCTGCACCTAGGATTAGAGTATAGGATCTCATCCACACTGACTATGGCTTTCCCTCATCCTCCTTACAATCCATTCCATTCGGATAAAATGCGTCCTGCTTGATTCATATGCTTCCCTATTAGTTCCTTGAGTATAGCCTCTCTTAGAATATATAAGTTCCTGTTGTTAGATGATAAGTAAGGTAACCTTCCTATTAAGAGTACCCCTAGAGTGTTGACACCCCACTAAGTTAGAATATCTAGGGAACCCTAGAATTTCTTATCTCTAGAATTGGTTTACCATTACCCCTGATGTATTATGAAGACTTGAGAGTAGCATAGACACAACTAGAGTTAGTTAGAAGTTTTACCATAATGTTTGACCCTAGTGTTTGACCCTAGTCTTGAGGAACCAATAGAAATCTGAGATCGAATGTTAGTACTGAACCTAATGTGCATAGTGAGATAGTGTTAAGATATAGGTTCGTGTCATGATATTAGCAGACAATACCTCAGGAAGCCCAGAGCAACGAGTATGACATACCCTATGAGATCATACCTCAAACACGGAGAATTGCTCGCCACCTTCACCTTAGGAAACTATGATAGTATCTAGAGCCCCATATTTTAAATTTCATATGTTGATCATCTGCGACCTTAACATTCGCTAATACGCGTAAGTGATTCGTAGTTATCCGTTTCTAGTTAACTCGTGCCTATTGGTTCATGACCTCAGCCCCAACCTAGTAATTTTGAACTTGCTAATAACCTGGTATGCTTTTATAGTTGATAACTAAAGAGATTGCAGAGTCTTTTGTTATGATGCTTATTTGTTTTTATTTTATGAACTTGAATAATTTGTACCTCCTTTCATCAGCATCTAGCGTACTTATACTTCATATATTACCTTGACTTATGCTGCTATTTTATATTCTAGTTTTGCAAGCTTACTCTTTATCGAGCTTGTTCATGACATATGTATTATTGGGGAGGCCCACAATAATATATTTCAGAATCAGTGTATTACGGTCTGATCAACCATAGTGCGCTTGGTTCGCCCTTCGTATAACTACTTTATGTGGATTGAGATAGGTAGTGATTAGTAGGCGAATATACTTGCCCTAGACATGTCTGACATATCGTATCGGTTACATAACTGTACTAATACGAGCATGCGAACAAATGATTACCAGAATAGAATTTTAGTCCATAACTGCTTGACAATTCCTATTTGAATTCTTTAAACGCCTTGATCCCGATACTTCTGTTCTATCACCTCACCCTTGAACTCTTTATTATTGATCTCCGTCTTCCCTTATTTCGGAAAGACGAAATCTCGTACTTGGTATAAGTTTGATACACAGAGAATACTAGATATGTCCCATAGGCCGATCACATGCTTGAGGATTATCCTTTCATAATTAAGGACATATCATATGTGATATGATCGGCGTTGAAGTTTCGAGGATTGAAGGACATGAGTAAACAAATTAAGGAATATTTTCTTAAGGTATATAGCCTTATGTGATAGATGGGTAAATCCTAAGTTGGGTAGCAGGGCATTGTCAACTTGAGAGAAATTTCTTTTGGATTATGATCGAGTAAAGCTTAGATTGGGAGAGGTTCAAGCCATTTCAATTTTGAGAATTTTAGAAGAATGACTAAGATGATGTGGAGTAATGAACTTCAAAATTCTTGATATTGAGGACCCAATATTTTTACCTTAGGTACATGATTTAAATTTGGAATAATGAAGTTAAAATCATCAATTTGAATTTAGAGGATAAAAATATAAAATTTCATACTTGAACATTGGTGGATTACATTTAAATTATCTTCAATTTGATGATTGGAATTAAGAATTTAAAATTTGATGGTTGGACTACCTATTTGAAACGTTGAGGATGTGAATGGAGTTTTAAAAGTTGAAGCATACAATTATGAATGGGAATACTATTGGACTCGAATCACTTCTAGAGGAAATTATGATAGTTAGAATCGTGAGGCAAATTTATAAGCGTATGCAAATCTTGAAGATGTTATATGGACTTATTTTAAAATTTGTCTGTGGATAATTTGAAAAAGTAAGAAGTGATAACCATAGGTTGAATTTGATTGGAATAGTAGTCATCTTAACCTTGAAGTAATTGCAGTAGATATGATTAGAATTTTAATTATCGTAAGGAGATTGCGATTGACTTGCCTTATGTACATGAAGGGTTAACAGATTATGGCTTAATTTTAATTTCGAGGACGAAATTTTTATAAGTTGGGTAGATTGTAAACCCCCTGAATTTTCAAAAATATTAAACTTGGTTTTTTTTCACAATTTTCTGGAATTTTCTGAGAATTTTCTGTAATTAAAATTAGGGTTTTAATTATTAAATAATTTTTAGTTGATAATAAATAATATTAAAATATTATGAAAATAATATTTTTGGGTGTAAAAGGAAAAACTGGACTTAGGATAATTTTTCTGGAATTTATTGGGCCCCGGACCTATTTTTAAACACCTAAAAACATTTATTATTTAATTATTTAATTATTTATGATTTATTTATTTATTTTAATTAAACCCCAGAGCCCAATACCCTGGCCCAGCCCATTGGGCCCAAGCCCAAGCCCATCCCACTCGCCCTATCGGGACGGGTCGGGTCTGCCCGAACCCGACCCGCCGCACCCGCTAGCCCGCTTCCCCTTCTCCCCTCTTCCCCGCGTCTCCCGGCGGAGCCGCCGCCTCCGGCCACGTGGCGCTCCGTCCGGCCACCTCGCCGCTCCGCCCGACCACCTAGCCCACGTCACCCGGCTTCTCCGGCCACCCAGCCTCCTCCACCGCCTATTTAAACCCCGTCAGCCCCCGCCTCGGGCCAAGAAACCCTCGCCGGTCGACCCCCTCCGCCCTGGCCTCTCCCAACCCGGCCACGACCCGCCGCCCCTCGCCGTGCTCCGCCCTCGCCTCGCCGCACCGCCCCCGGCTTCCTCCTTCTCCTCCGGTCCAGCCGCCCCACGCGCAGACCCGCTCCGCCGGCCGACAGCCTCCGGCCCAGCTCCTCCAGTACCTCGCCACCGTGCTCCGCCTCAGCCCCGCGTAGCCGACCGCCTCCGCGAGCCGCCCGACGAAGTCTCCGACCGCCCCAGCCTCTCTCCGGCGATTCTACGGCCGCCGGCAGCCTCCAGAAACCCTAACCCTAACCCTAATTTCCTGTGTCGGCACGTGTCGGACACGAGAAATTCCAATTTCTTGAGCCCTGTTCAGGTACGTGTATCTTTCTGCTCGTACCCCGTTTCTGATTTCGTCTTTTGCGTTGCGAAGCCTGCATGACCCTCTCGGTGCCCGGACAAACCGCTCGGGGCATCGCGTCCTGTGGTGATCGCACACCGCGATCCAAAAACAGGAAAAACAACGACCCGATTCATCCCGGAACTGGGTACGTCCCACCAAACGGAATGACTTGGTCGCGCGCGGTCTTCGCAGATACGTGCGCGTCGTTGATACGGATGTGTAGGATTTTCAGGAAGACGATTCGGGTGTGCGTGCACACCGGGATCAACGCGTATCCGCGGACACCGCCCCGTATCCGCCTTTTCTGAATCACGTCCTAACTTTGTGTACACACATCGGGTTGAAACAAAACTTGTGCCATCGGACTCGTAGCGATACGTTGGTCCTGTGACCCAAGTTTGGTTCGATTCTGAGAACGTTGACGAAATCGCGTGTTGTGGGCCCCATAAGCCCACTCGACGGGCGATTTTGTGATCGGCTCATCGGAATCCAATTCTGGAAGTTCCGTTGGGTTTGTATCATCGTTCCTGACCTGTTGACATTAAGTTTGGTAAATTTGGAGACCTTTGACCCTGACACATTTTTCGGTGCAAAGCGGGCCCACATGTGGACCCCGTTTTGACCCAAAATTACCGTTTTTGCCCTTGTCTCCAAATTGGACTCAAGGACAGATGTTTCTAGCTATTTGATATCTTCTGAGCATGATGGTAATATTTATTTCAGCATCCGGAGACATTTTTAAAAAAATTTCTGAGAACAGAGCCGTAGTTGGAATCCGAACCTCAGGCAAGTACCTGCACTTCAAGTTTATTCTTTATATTATGATAATTAGTTCCTTGCTCTACTAGTACCATTGGATGATTACACTTAGTGTTAGAATTTGGATTTCATGTCTTGCTTTTCGTGTCGGGTGGGAGAATACTAGGAGGCATGTAGTTTACCTTACCCCCTGTCCTGACTAATAGCTGTTGGTACACGACTGTACCATCAGTCGGATCTCGATTATTCCTGACTAATAGCCGTCTATGACGTGCTGGATTAGCCTTATAACCTCCTACATGCGAACTATGTATTCTAAATACACAATTACACACACATAGTTTCTTGTCTTGTTACAGTTATATTTTCTTGTCTCATTATATTCCTGTTTTACTTATATCCCTGATTTACAGCAATTAACTCTTAGTTAATTTTACTACTTATTATGCATATTTTTAACATGATACTTAGTCAGTTTTCACTACTTGTCATAAATATTTAGTTTAAGCTTTGTTGTGCATTTGGTACTTTGCTCCTTTCCTGACTGGATCCGTTGATATTAGGCGACGATGAGGACTATGCCCCCACCTTTTATGGCCCATATGATGTAGCAGATGGTACATTTGAGGAGCCGGTTCCCACTCAGGAGACTACTTTTGAGGAGTAGTTAACCAGTTAGCTAGTATTTCCTTTCAGCATAGTAATCGGGTTTGTCCCCGATTTATCTTCTGATTCTGTAATAAACTGTAGAATTGTTGTCACAATTTGTTTTATTTCAAATCTTAATATTTCTATTTCCTGTTATTATCCTTGCCTATTTATTCTTGTGGATGAGATAGACTTAAATTACCTATGAATATGACCTAGACAGCGTACTACCGCCGATACTGCGGCGTAGGCTGGACGTACCCACGACTCGTGCCCGAATAACCGGGTGCGTGTCGTGACAATGCGGCCAAGTCATGTCAGACATATATAGTGCCTTGTATGTGATCAAGTCATGTCAGGAGCATGATAGGACATCCATGTCGTCGAGTGAGACACCTGTGATGCCATCCATGCGGCCAGGTCAAGACCAGCTCATACGGCCAATGTGTGACCCGCGCATAAAGCATGTGGTTTGGTCAAATAGAAAGTCCGTATATATTCTAATCCATGCAGCAGACTTTGTACAAAGTGTCCACGCGCCTAGACTCCTTCCCCTCCAATTCTTACCTTGGATGGGCACTTGAACGTTTAGGTGAAAAGTCGGGGCCTCATCTTTGGCCTTAGACGTGGACACAGGGTACTTCCCCTTGTCGTCGGTCTTCTTGGCCCTTGACAAAGAGGAAGAAGCCTTGGGGGCCATGTGTCATGACCCGCACCCGGAGTAAGGGTACAAGTCGGGAACAACGCCCAGCCTACGCCGCAGAATCGGTGGTAGAACGTTGTTTGGATAATCTATCTAACAATATAATGAGCCACCAGCAATATCAATATACACAATCACAGATCTAAGATGGAAATGAGCACGAATATGATAGAAGAATAGAATAGTCACCATAAAACTTATGAGTCAAAATAATAACATCAATGAGTCTGAAAAAATACTAAACAATAAGCCGGAGATAAATCTAGTACAAAAGAATACTAAGAAGCTACAAGTCCCGGGTTATCTGTCTCAGTCGGGATGAGTCCTTACTATGCCAGGGTCTCTGACTCTAAGCCCACAACATCCTGAGGCCCATAATGAGTAGGGTACCACTCCTCAGTGTCATCTGGAAAAAATATATCCAGCCAAGAAAGGAACAGAGTACATCTCTAACAGTAGTTCAAATCAATAATATAAATTATATAACAGTAAATAGATATAAATATACAAGATACAACAATAGATACAAGAGATATATAATAAAGGAAATACTGGAATAATTACAAGAATGAATAATATGACAATGAACAAGAATACTAATGACTAAGTGTGTGAGTATTAGCTTTAACATGTGATCGGCTTAGAAACTTGCACAAGAAACTTGTACAAGGATAACGGCCTGGCTAGTCATACGTGCGGTGTATGACCAACACTCATAAGAAATACGATATGCACAAGAAGGGTATGATCACATATCTACACTAAAATACTTTCTACCCCCGACTGGTATAGGGGATCCAACCATGGTATGCTATGGCACAAGATTCTCTAGAAAGATAGCGACTCTCCCTAAGAATCAGTGTCTGTACATGTATAATAAGAACAATGAAACAAGACTTGCACAAGATATACCATATACCAAGGAATAATATATCACGACGAGATTCAGATATACTAATCCGTGTAACCATCGTGATAGAAAATCATATATATCTACACTAGATATAATGAACATAGAGCATATCATAAATGAGAAACTATCAGAGAATGTACTCGCCTGAAGTCCGATGAATAGTCTCACAGATGTCTGATACGGTGCCTCGAAGACCTAGATAGGGAATACAACATCAATACAAGGTTTCAGAAAGAAAATAAGTTAAACTAGTCAACTTCTAGGTCAAAAAGCTATTTCTAAGTCAAAACAGTCAAACTAGGTCAAGTCAAAGTCAAACTTGGTCAAACTACCTATTTCTAGGTTGTATGAGCCTTTCTCTATGTTGTTGGGTTCATAAATTATGAAACTAGGTCATACAAGCTAAATCTAGGATACTAAGATACCGTATCGCGAGATACGCAACAAAAATATGAAATAGTCATATATGCATATCCAAACAATATTATATATACTAATCCTAACTACAAATGCTAAAAGAATACCTTGGCATTGAACCAATGCGGTATCGTACTACTAAACCCCCATCTTGATACCCAAATCCAATACCTTGAAAATTCTCAATACCTTGACATTTACCTTGGTATCTCAAGGTAAATGTGATATCTAGTATATAGTAGCTACCCCACTCGCTATATGGAGATGCATATATCAATCTAATATAGTTTCTAGTATATACTAAAATGAATATTAAATACCCACTACCCACTAATACCTATACAAATGTACACATATCTATATATATATAGATAACTGAAGATACCTCAATATATATGTGTAGATCTATCTCACTAATCAATCATAAGTATATACATATAGTTATTAACTAAACTAGGTAGCTAAGTGGATGAGTAATTACTAGAACTAGCTATCACTTAACTAACTAACCATACTACCTAACTTGTCACTTACTGCTGCCCCTGCTTCTCTAAGATGATGCTGTTGCTTCTATAAGCTGTCGCTATTGCTCTAAACTGCTGTTGTTGCTGCTGCTGCTCTAAACTGCTGCTGCTGCTTCTCTAAACTGTCGTTGCTGCTGCTTCTATAAGCTGCCGCTCTGTCGAGCCCCTCTCCACATGCACACTCCACTATATATATATATATATATATATATATATATATATATATATATATATATATATATATATATATATATATATATATATATATATATATATATATATATATATACACTCAAGTGAACTTCCCTCATTATATACAATACATATATAACCATGCACAAACCTATACATGTTCAATCTTACATATATACATATAGGTAGATACATCACATCCTCTCATTCATACTTATCAATATAGTATACCATACATATATATATATAGCATCACATACATATATATAACGTACAAGTATTTATATAACATAACTTAATCAAATAGCTATTATATATATAGATGTATAACTACATATATATATATATATATATATATATATATATATATATATATATATATATATATATATATATATATATACAACACATATGTATATAGATATTTGATACACTAGAACATATAAACACATATGTATACATAATATATATATATATATATATATATATATATATATATATATATATATATATATATATATGCATATGAATACATCTACTACAACAGTTAAGAATAATAAAAATTGGATCTATAATGCAACACAACAAACACGTGGAGTGCATCCCACCTGTATCAAACTAGATCTATGATACGATTGCGACACGAGTTCACCACACAATAAAACGTACCCCGAAGGACACGAGCAAGTCTAAATTACTATATATGAATAATACGAAGAGTCAAACACACATCTACGTGTCCGTATCAAAATATGACATGCACAAAGTCCCGTGTCGGAGGAAAAACTCCCAAATCAATACGTATCACCAATTTTATTGGGATACGACCTACACGTATCCAATTTTGGATACGACACTAACCACAAACAAACACATGTCAATTGGATCTATATGACCAATTGACAAACACAACAAGTGTCAATCTCGAAATTCCCTCAAATTTAACATAAAAAGCACCATAACTTTCTCTATAGGCCTCATATGAACATAATTCCAACTCCTTTGGGTAGCCTATGCATATGGGGTGGTTTCTCATGGTTAATTATTAGATTTAGAATCTAAATTAAGTAGAAAAACTGAATTATACCTATTGGAAGATGGATTCCCAATGCAACCTCCAAATTTGATGAAATTGGCCTCCGACTTGTAGATCCTTGCTCCTCTTTGTAGGTCCTTGCTTCCTCCTTCTATATCATTACTCTACTAGCCTCTAATGGTGATTTGGGAAAGAATTGGGATAAAATTTGGTAGAAATTGATGTGGGAATGAAGGAATTTGGTTGAGGGAAATTCTTGATCTAGATTTAAAATGAAAAGAACAGAGAGAAACTTTTCCTCCCTCTTTTAATAGGCTGGCCCCCTTGCCCCTTCATCAAGCTACTATGTATTATCCACTATACCCCTTGGGGCCTCTTATAAAGAAATAATTAAGGAAGAAAGGTTCTAGTCTAATGGTTTTAATTAAACTAATCATCCTCCTATTGAATGGGCTTCTAATTGGGCTCAATTCTAATAATTTAATAGTGTTGGTCCGTGGATCTATACTAAACTAGTTAGGTCCACTAATTATAAGTCCAAAATATAAAGCTACCATCCAATAATAAAAATAATACAATAATAATTATTCACCATGCATAATATTTAATTAATTATAAAATTTCCAGAATACCCTTTCCTAGAAAATATGGTAGTAGCAAGTCTACCCTGTCACGCCCCAGTCAAAGAATACGTAGGACTAGGAACACGTAAGCATGCCAGCCGCATGGATATGGCAACTCCAATATATGGACACCAAAATCCACAAGTACGCTGTAATATAAATATCAACCCACAAGTGGTATAACATGTATCATAAGTCACATGGGTACAGTCTAAATCTTATCCACAAAAAATCAATATAAATAAATAACCAACATCTATATAACTAGATCTCAATAAGTAGTATCTAAAGATGATAGTTGGATGGAAATAAATCCACTACCAACTCGAATATAAGAGCAAATATAAAATAAGTACAACACAACAACACCATATAAGAATACTGGCTAGCGATCACGGGCTCGAAGAGAGGACATCCACGAAACATATGTAACTATCCAAATCTATGCTCCTGTAAATACTCAAGAAAAGATACACCTGGCAGAGGACCAGGTCCTCAGAGGGACGTAACAAGATACAGAAAAGCGAGCCAACTTGAATACAGTAAACATGTATATAATTTGAAAATAAATAAGTACGCTGTATAAGACAATCTATATGAATGCAAATGAGGACAACTTTTCGACGTATGGGCAAGGGTAGGCTACTCAATCTACCTCACAACTCACACACACGTTAAAGGACATCGGAAATTGACATACCGCGGGGGTAGCGACCAGCAAGACTCTAGAAATCGATATACCGCGGGGGTAGCGACCAGCGCGACACACGCCCGTAGTGCGAACTATATACTACGGTTTACCAGAGTGGTTAAAAGCCCATACGCCTAATGATTGTCCTCTCATGATACTAGGTGCCATGTGTGTGTCAACATATCTAATATATAATATGACTGAAAGAAACTACACATGCAATAAATAAACAAAAATGCAATAAATATAAAGAAATATACTAAGCATGCAAAATACTGTAAGCAATTTGGCAAGGTATCTTGCCTGGCAAGAAAGCAGAATGAGCAAAATAGCTAAAAAGTACTTCCCTTTCGTCCATTTGGACACAGGGGCAAAAAGTTAATTTTGGGTAAAAGTGGGGTCCACGTGTGGCCCACTTTGCACCGAAAAGCGTGCCGAGGGTAACAGTCTCTAAATGGGACAAATTATAGGTCAAACAACTCTAAATGTCAATACGAACCCAATAGCATGTCCAGATGTGGATTTCGATGGGCCAAACACAATTTTGTCCAAAAAAGTCAACTATGGGGCCCGCCAATTGGCGACTTGGTCAACCATCTCAGAATTGTGTGAAAATTGGGTCACAGGGCCAGCGCGTTACCACGAGTCCAGTGGCACAAGTTTCGTCGCAATCTGACGTGCGTGTAGAAAATGTGCGCGACTTCCACAAAAGTTCCGACACGGGTTGTGTCCGCGGATACGGGCTGATTTCGGCGCGCACACGCGTCCGTATCAGTCTCCACAAATTTTTACATGTACAGTTATGCTGCGTGCACCGTTCGGTACACTTGGTACACGGTGGGGCAGTCCCGTTTGGCGGGGCGTGCTCCGTTTCACAACTTTTAGTAATCCGAGAAAAGTGGGTTCGCAGGATTTTGGGACGAATTTAATCTGTCCACAGCAGTTAATAATCTAGGGTTATTTAATAGAAAATAAACTAAGTCAAGTGGACTACGCGTACCAAAAAGAATCACCAAATTTGGATCTCTGTGGTGGGAGATACGAACTCGGCAACATGGGTGGTCACTGCATTTTTCTGCGATCCCAGAATTCGGTCTGCTTGCGCCAACTTGGGCGCTATTTTCGCCTATGGGTACACATTGTTCGAGGTCTGCTATCATACAGATATGGAAGAGGGTTAAGGGGTGAGCATACCGGTGAATATGGAACGGCGTTTCGTTGAGCGAGTCGACAGGAAGCAACTCCGGAACAAAGGTACCTTGCTGTGGGAATCTGCAATGCGCGGGGTCAGGGTCGTCGGGATTTGTTTGGACGGCCTAGCGGGGTTCTCCTGCTGCGGTGGCGGCGCTCCCTAGGTCTAGATGGGAAGAAGAGGGTTTGGATGATTAGGTTTAGGGTTTAAAGAAATAATGAATATATATATAAATAAAAGGGAGAGAGGAGGCGGGTTTGTATTAGAAGCCGCGGCCAAGGGTCAACGGGTCTGCTGTGGTTTGGTTTGGCGGGATTGGTGGGTTTGCTAGCAAGTAATACTTGCTGTGAGCAAAAAGTAAAGGTCTTCACGAAGCAAACTAGCAAAGGTGCTGGTTGTTGGAATGCTAAGGAAAGGTGGAAATGGTTTTTGTTAGTTTGCTTAAGGAATTGGATTGTTAATTATTAATATTATTATTATTATTTTCTTTTTCTTTTCTTTTCTTTAATACTTTTCCCATTAAATGTATACATGCATATATATATATATATATATATATATATATATATATATATATATATATATATATATATATATATATATATACTTATAGAAAAAATTTAAATTATATTAATACACACTATTAAGCTAGCAACTTCTCAAGGGGTCTCCTACATGAAATAAATTCGAAAAAATTCTTAATGGTCCATAAATCCCCTAAATGCACATATATATATAAATACATAGAAAAGTTCTAAAAATATATTTGTGCACACCATTAAGCTAGCAACTGTTCAAAGGGTCCCCTACATGGAATAAATTCGGAAAAATTTCTAATGGCCCCATAAGTCCCCTAAGTGCACCAACACCTAAAATAAAAATTAATAAAAATCTATTTCTCCTAATTAGCCACTAATTATTACCATTTAATTAATAATTAATAAAAAAACTTAATACGATTTTTAGGAATAGGGGTTTTACATTCTACCCAACTTATAAAAATTTTGTCCTCGAAATTAAAATTAAGCCACGGTAGAAATCAAGGATGGTATAAGATTTGTATTGTTTAAAATGCAAGGCCAAGTTTAAAAAGGGGTGGGCAATGTTGCGCGTTGTACATCCTGAAAAATCATAGAAAAAATCCACATGAGCGACAAATAGGTTTCTTCATGTGTCATGTCCAATGGTGTGGACACCTAAATGCTCTTTTGCATAAAAGTGCCTAACAATTGGAAAATTGCACAAAGATGAGAATTGGATGATGGACACGTCTAGAATAAGGGTGTGGAATTTGTAGGAAGACAATGGCTAGTGTAGTGCTCCAATTATCAGAGCACGATAAGGGGCGCTAAGTGGTATAATTATTACAAAATTAAATAAAAATACCGTGTTCTATTTCTAACTGGATTCAATCTAGTCTTAGTCTCACTATCTAAGCCAAGTAGGTCCAATTTTGGGTGAGGGTTCACAATCTACCGAACTTAAAATTTACCCATCTTTCACCTAAGGCTGTACATATTGGAAAACTATTCCTCAAATTATTTAATCATATTATTCAATCCTCAAAGTTTTAACACCAAACATATCACCTATGATATGCCCTTAATCAATTATAAAAGAGGGTCACTAAGTCATGTGATTAGCCTTATGGGGTATATCTAGTACTATCAGTGTCAACTTATACCAACACGAGGTTTCGTCTTTCCGAAATAAGGGAAGACAGAGAGCAATAATAAAGAATTCAAGGTAAAGGTCATATAATACAAGTACGAGATTTAAAGAGATTAAGGAATTCGAAAAGAGAGTTGTCAGGACAGTTGTGGATTGAAATCCTATTTTTTTGGTAATTTCCTATTTACATGCTCGTATCAGTACAGTTATGTAACCGATACGATGTGTCAGACATGTCTAGGGGCAAGTATACCCGTCTACTTCCATATATCTCAATCCACGTAAAGTAGCTATGCGAAGAGCGAACCAAGCGCACTAAGGTTAACTAGACCTTAATACACCGATTCTGATTAGGCAATTGTATAATTATTTTCACCCAATAATACATATGCCATGAGCAAGCTCGATAAAAGAATAAGCTTGCAAAAAAACTAGGTTATAATAGCAGCATAAATCAAGGTACTACAGCAAACATAAATATGCTAGATTATGATGAAAGAAGGTACATAACAATTCAAGTTCACAAAAGATAAGACTCCATAATCTCTACAGTTGTTATACTAATTCCTTGTCTAAGTCGATAGTCGACAAAGTAGGGGTATAGTCTCTAAGCTCTACAGTCTGAAAAAAATAATGTCGTCCTAAGCTAGCATACAGTTAATGTTATTCGGTTACACTTCAATAATAGGACAAAAGACTATGTGATACTAGGTTGTGAGGTATACTACCCAACTTATAACAATAAACTAGTACTGTAATTGTCTTAAGGATACTGTAGAAACTCCTGTTAAGGTCTACGAAAAGGGGTCTTGGTACTTATTAGGGTATCCTCTATACTAGGGTCAAACATTATGGTAAAACTTCTAACTAACTCTAGTAGTGTCTATACTACTCTCAAGTCTTCATAATACATCAAGGGGGTAATGGTAAACCAATCTATAGATAAGGAATTCTAGGGTTCACTAGATATTCTAAACTTAGTGGCGTGTCCATATTCTCATTGTATTCTTAATAGGTGTGCTACCATAATTATCATCCTAGTAACAGGGGTTCCTATATTCTAGCAGAAGGCTATATTCAAAGAACTATTAGGGAAGTACAGGAATTAAGCAGGATGTAACTATTCAAATAGAATGGATTGGAAGGAGAGCGAATCATAGTCAATTGTGGATGAGATCCTATACTCTATTCCTAGGTGCAGGCTTGTTTGGTACAGTAACGTAACCGAGACAATATGCTCTCGACCTGCATGGGCCACCATAAAAATATGTCGCGCCCCAGTCCCAGAGTACGTAGAACTAGGAACACGTAAGCATGCCAGCCGTATGGATATGGCAACTCCAATATATGGACACCAAAATCCACACGTACGCTGTAATATGAATATCAATCCACAAGTGGTATAATATGTATCATAAGTCACATGGGTACAGTCTAAATCTCATCCACAAAAAATCAATATAAATAAATAACCAACATCTATATAACTAGATCTTAATAAGTAGTATCTAAAGATGATAGTTGGATGGAAACAAATCCACTACCAACTCGAATGTATGAGCAAATACAAAATAAGTACAACACAACAACACCATATAAGAATACTGGCTAGCGATCACGGGCTCGAAGAGAGGACATCCACGAAATATATGTAACCATCCAAATCTATGCTCCTGTAAATACTCAAGAACCGATACACCTGGCAGAGGACCAGGTCCTCAGAGGGACGTAACAAGATACAGAAAAGTGAGCCAACTTGAATACAGTAAACATGCATATAATTTGAAAATAAATAAGTACACTGTATAAGACAATCTTTATGAATGCAAATAAGGACAACTTTTTGACGTATGGGCAAGGGTAGGCTACTCGATCTACCTCACAACTCACACATACGTCAATGGACATCCAAAATCGACATACCGCGGGGGTAGCGACAAGCGAGACTCCAGAAATCGACATACCACGGGGGTAGCGACCAGCGCGACACACGCCCGTACTGCGAACTATATACTCGGTTTACCAGAGTGGTTAAAAGCCCATACGCCTAACGATTGTCCTCTCATGATACTAGGTGCCATGTGTGTGTCAACATATCTAATATATAGTATGACTGAAAGAAACTACACATGCAATAAATAAACAAAAATATAATAAATATAAAGAAATATACTAAGCATGCAAAATACTGTAAGCAATTTGGCAAGGTATCTTGCCTAGCAAGAAAGCTGCAAAAATATAATATTCCGATGTCAACTCCAAGAGTCAGAAGCTACGGCCTCAGAATGAACGTCTCCGGATGCTGAAATAAACATCACCAACGTTCCCAGAATAAGCAAAATAGCTAAAAAGCACTTTTCTTTCGTCCAATTTGGACACAGGGGCAAAACGGTAATTTCGGATAAAAGTGGGGTCACTGTGCACCGAAAAGCGTGTCGAGGGTAACAGTCTCTAAATAGGACAAATTATAGGTCAAACAACTCTAAATATTAATACGAACCCAACGGTATGTTCAGATGTGGATTCCGATGGGCCGAACACAATTTTGTCCAAAAAGTCAACTATAGGGCCCGCCAATTAGCGACTTGGTCAACCGTCTCAGAATTGCGTGAAAATTGGGTCACAGGACCAGCGCGTTACCACGAGTCTAGTGGCATATGTTTCGTCGCAATTTGACGTTTGTGCAAAAAATATGCACGACTTCCACAAAAGTTGCGACACGGGATGTGTCCGCGGATACGGGCTGATTCCGGCGCGCACACGCGTCCAAATCAGTCTCCGCAAATTTTTACGTGTCCGGTTACGCTGCGTGCACCATTCTGTATACTTGGTACACGACGGGGCGGTCCTGTTTGGCGGGATGCGCTCCGTTTCATAACTTTTAGTAATCCGAGAAAAGTGAGTTCGTGGGATTTTGTGACAAATTTAATTTTGTCCACAGCAGTTAATAATCTAGGGTTATTTAACAAAAAATAAACTAGGTCAAGTGGTCTACGCGTACCAAAAAGAATCACCGAATTCGGATCTCTGTGGTGTTAGATACGAACTCGGCAACATGGGTGGTCACCGTAGTTTTCTGCGATCCCAGAATTCGGTCTGCTTGTGCCAACTTAGATGCTATTTTCTCCTTTGGGTACACGTTGTTCGAGGTCTACTATCATACAGATATGGAAGAGGGTTACAGGGTCAGCATACCGGTAAAGACGGAATGACATTTGGTTGAGCGAGTCGACGGAAAGCAACTGCGGAACAAAGGTACCTTGCTGTGGGAATCTGCAGTGCGCGGGGTCGGGGTCGTCGGGATTTGTTTGGACGGCCTGGAGGGGTTCTCCGGCTGCGGTGGCGGCGCTCCTAAGGTCTATATGGGAAGAAGGGGGTTTGGATGATTAGGTTTAGGGTTTAGAGAAATAATGAATATATATATATAAATAAAAGGGAGAGAGGAGGCGGGTTTGTATTAGAAGCCGCGGCCAAGGGTCAACGGGTCTGTTGTGGTTTGGTTTGGCGGGATTGGTGGGTTTGCTAGCAAGTAATACTTGCTGTGAGCAAAAATTAAAGGGCTTCACGAAGAAAACTAACAAAGGTGCTGGTTGTTGGAATGCTAAGGAAAGGTGGGAATGGTTTTTGTTAGTTTGCTTAAGGAATTGGATTGTTAATTATTAATATTATTATTATTTTCTTTTTCTTTTCTTTCCTTTAAAGCTTTTTCCATTAAATGTATACATGCATATATATATATATATATATATATATATATATATATATATATATATATATACTCATAGAAAAATTCCAAATTATATTAATACACACTATTAAGCTAGCAACTGCTCAAGGGGTCTCGTACATGAAATAAATTCGAAAAAAATTTTAATGGTCCCATAAATCCCCTAAATGCACATATATATATAAATACATAGAAAAATTCTAAAAATATATTTATGCACACCATTAAGCTAGCAACTGTCCAAAGGGTCCCCTACATGGAATAAATTCAAAAAAATTTCTAATGGCCCCATAAGTCCCCTAAGTGCACCAACACCTAAAATAAAAATTAATAAAAATCTATTTCTCCTAATTAGCCACTAATTATTACCATTTAATTAATAATTAATAAAAAAACTTAATACGATTTTTAGGAATATGGGTTTTACATACACCCCTTAAAATTATTGCATCCTCAAAATTCAAAGACAAAAACTACCCCCCAGAACATAACAGAACAAAATCAAAAGAACATAACATAACTAGGAAAGAACATATCATAACATACCTCAAGGCACAAACAAATATGGATAACGCTCTCGCATTTCATCCTCTCTCTCCCAGGTAGACTCCCCCGGAGAGTGATGACTCCATGCAACGCGTACCAAGGGAATAGTCTGGTATCTCAGGAACTTCTCTCTCCGATGTAGAATCTCAACTGGATGCTCTGGATAGCTAAGAGTAGGGCCCACCTCTATCTCCGAATAATCCAACACATGACTAGGATCCGCCATATACCATCAACTGCGATATATGAAACACGTTGTACACTCCCTACAATGCATGTGGCAAGTCTAGTCTATAAGCAACTACACCGACCCTCTCGAGAATAGTAAAAGGTCCGATGAATCGTGGACTAAGCTTTCCGCCTCCACCGAAGCGAATCGTGCCTCATATCGGAGAAATCCTCAGAAATACCAAACCATCCACCTAGAACAAAACACCACCTTAAGAACTTAATCTATAATAAAAAATCAATAACAAGCAAAAAATAAAAATCTAAAACTATACCTCTAACTCCAAAGGTCTCCGGTGGCTATCGGCCTAATGTCGCTGTCTATCGGCCCAATGCCGTTGTCTATCCTGCGTCCCTCGAAGACTGTCTCTGGTCAGCTGAACCTTCTCCGCTGTATCCACAACCATCTTTAGCCTAAGCAAAAAAAATTCTCCAATATCGTCCCATGATAAGTGAGTACGACATCTCCGACTGTACAAAGTCTCAAATGGTGACATCTCTATACTAGCCTGGTAGCTGTTGTTGTAAGCAAACTCTACCAAATGGAGATGGACTTCCCAATAACCCCCAAAATCTAGTACAAAAGTATGTAGCATATCCTCGAGAGTCTGAATAGTTCTCTCTGACTGCCCATCTATTTGGGGATGATATGCAGTACTGAACTTGAGCTGGGTGCCCAAACTCGCCTGCAAACTCCTCCAGAAATGAGAAGTGAAACAACTATTCCGATCCGAGACTATGCTAACAGAAACTCCATATATCCTGATGACCTGCCTCACATACATCTATGCCAGCTTCTCCGTAGACAAACCCACCTTGAAAGGAAAAAAGTGGGCCGACTTGGTCAACCTATCAACGATGACCTAAATCGCATCTTTCCCTCCTGGAGATCGTGGACGTCTGGACACAAAATCCATAGTAATGTGCTCTCACTTCCACTCTGGAATGGGTAATGGCTGAAGTAAACCTCCTGGCCTCTGTCTCTCAGTTTTTACCTGCTGGCACACTAAGTATCTGGATAAAACTATGCCACTTCCCTCTTCATGCCATACCACCACACACTCTCTCGCATATCCCGATACATCTGTTGGCACCTAAATATATGAAATACTGAGAGCGATATGCTTTCTATAATACCTCCTCACGCAACTCTCTACTAGGCACACATAATCTAACTCTATGCCTCAAAGAACCATCCTCAGCAATGGTAAAATTATCCCCAAATCCTGCTTTCACCTGAGCTCTGATGCCCCTCAGAGATACATCCTCATACTGTGCTGCCTTAATCCTGTCCATCAAATCTGAGTGTATCTGCAATCCCCATATTTGCATAGCAAAACCAGAAACTATCACCTCAATGCTCAAGCTCTCCAAGTCTTCTAATAAATATCGATCCCGCATCAAGAACATAGGTACCGAATACCTGCTCAAGGCATCAGCAACTATATTAGCTTTCTTAGAATGATACTGTAAAGATATATCAAAATCCTTCATCAGTTTAAGTCACCGACGCTGCCTCATGTTCAACTTCTTCTGCGTGAAAACATACTTCAAGCTCTTGTGGTCTGTGAAGATCTACACACACTCTCCGTATAAATAGTATTTTCATAACTTTAGGGCAAAGATGACTGCTGCCAACTCTAAATCATGGGTATGATAGTTCTTTTCATGAAGACACAATTGTCTGGAAGCATAGGCAATCATTTTCCCATTCTGCTGAAGAATATAACCCAAACATTTCCCCGATGCATCACTATAAATAGTGAAACCTCCAAACCCTGATGGCAACGTCAAAATAGGAGCAGACGTCAACCTCTTCTTCAATTTCTCACAAGCAACCTGGCAATCCTTCGTCCAAACAAACTCTATATCCTTCCTGGTGAGTCTGGTCATTGGCTCGACAATCCTCAAAAAATCTTACACAAATTTCCTGTAGTAGTCTGCCAATCCCAAGAAACTCCTGATCTCTGCTACTAAACTCGGGATCTTCCAAGACTCCACTACTGCGATCTTCTTCGAATCCAATGAAATACTATCGCCAGTCACAACATGCCCCAAGAACTCCATCTTATCCAACAAGAACTCACACTTGGACAGCTTCCTATACAGTTTCTCCTTCCTCAGCACATCCAACACAATCCGCAAATGCTTCTCCGGTGTCTTTATAAACACCCAGATTTTTTTTATTTAAAAATAATTTTTTGAGATTTTTCTGTAGTTTTTATTAATTATAATTAATGTTCTTCAAAGGATTAAATATTTTTGCGAATTAGATTAAATATTAAAATATTGTAAAAACTATATTTTTGAGTGTATAATTAATAATAGGTTATCGTATAATTTTTTCTGGAATTTATTGGGCACAAAAACTATTTTTAAATATCTAAAAATATTGTGTTTAGATAAACCAGACCGAACCACTTGAACCGAACCAAACCAACCCAAACTGAACCCAACCAAACCAACCCCACTATTGGATCGGATCCTAATCCTCCAACCCGACCTGACCCAACCCCACCCGACCCGCTAACCCACTCCTCAGCACCCACGACCCCCCCCATGGTCTGACTCTGTCGCGATACCCCACACCCCCCCCCCCAAAACCCCCGGCGACCACTCCGGCCCTCTACCCGTAACCGTCGCGGCCATTCCCCTATAAAAACCGACCGAACCCCCATCGCCATCACCATCTTCAACTTCTCTGACTTCACCCCTCCGGCCCGCCAACCCAGGACGCCATTACTACGATGAACTCGACAACTCCGGCTATCTCTTCGCCGACGGCGACGAAGACCACCATGACCCACCAGCAGCCGCAGCAACCTACCGCCGCAGCAATCCACCGTTCACGGGCAGTACAGGCAGATTTGACCCCTGTTTCAGTGAGTTTTTCTTCTTCTGCGTTGTGTCGATTCTTGAACGGCTTGTTGCGATGTGTTCGCTATATGACCCTCTCAAATCCTGTACAATTAGATTTGGGTATCGTGTCCTATGTCGATCGCAAACAGCGACGCGAAAACAAGAAAAATAACCCAATTTTGGAGTTCAGAAACCGTTCTGAAGCCCCATGTTCATGGCTATTTTTCTCCTAACCTGTTTAATATTTTTAAAATTCCGCTTGAACAGTAAATTAGACAATATAACAGAGTTTTAAACCCTATAATTAGTTTATTTTAATTTATTGTATGTTGTATTTTATTCGCGGGTAAAGTCGACCAAAAACTTGTTTTCAAAACCTAAATTTTTTTTGAAACTGGGTGCGTCCTGCTAAACGAGGAGACTTCGTTGTGTGCGAATTGCATCGAAATGTGCGTATCGTCAACACAGATGTGTGGAACTTCCCAGAAGTTAATTTGGATATGCGTGCACACTAGAATCAACGTGTATCTGTAGAAAACCCCCATATCGGGCCAGTTTTGACACTCATTGTAATTTTGTGTGTGCTTGTCGTTTCATAACAAAATTATACCATTGGATTCGTAGCATTACGCTGGTTATGTGACCCAAGTTTGGTTCGATTCTGAGAACGTTGACGAAATCCCGTATCGTGGGCCCCACAGCTACACTTGACGGGCGATTTTGTGATTGGCTCATCAAAATCCAGTTTTGGACATTTTGTTGGGTTCGTATCATCATTCTGGACTTGTAGAAACTAAATTTGACAAATTTAGGGAACTTTATTTCTGGCACATTTTTCAGTACGAAGTGGGCCACATGTGGACCCCGCTTTGACCAGAAACTGTCAATTTTGCCCCTATGTCCAAATTGGACTTATGGATATTCAATCATAGCTATTTCATGTCTTCTAAGAGTGATGGTAATATTTGTTTCAGCATCCGGAGGCATACCTGAAGATTCCACATACACCGAAGCAACTGTTGGGGTTCAAACCCCAGGCAAGTGTACTTTGCCAACTTGCAGTAGTTTCTGTTATATTATTTGGTTAAGTTCTTTATATATATATATATATATATATATATATATATATATATATATATATATATATACTCTTGAGATGTATATATTCAACCTAGGACCGTGAGACATTGCTTAATGTTCGAATAATATTCGGGTGTCGAAGCCATTCGCAGAGTCATGTAACGTCACTTAGAGAGTTGATATTACGATCCTATATTATCGTGCTTGCTTTATCAAGTACGTCATACCATAGGACACTTGACACTATTTATGAAACAGAATCTTTTCTGAGTTATTCATGGTGATTCTGTATAGGCTTACTGGATTCGTGACATAGATCTTGCATATACATAGGAATTATTATGACTTGTTATACTGGCTAGAGGTTATGATCTTGCGTGTTATGGATATGAGACGTGAGGTTATATTGGATAGGGAGAGTTTTACCATACTAAAGGCTGATTATGTTATATATCTATATAGATATTCTAGGAGTGCCTTAGACTCTGACCAGAGCTTTGGCACAAGTATTGGCCCTTCGAGATAATAAATGCTGCTATAGATTTCCCCGACACAGAGCCGATAGTAGTTTCAGCCTGACTATGATTAATGCTCTCATTTGCATTTCACATAGATGGTTACATAGTTGACCTGTTGATATATTTTTATATACTATATTTTTATTTGGTTTGAGTTATTCTTGTACCTTGATATGTCCCCTAAGGGCCTAGATCTGGATTATGTCCCCAGGTTTAGTAGAGGAGATCTACCCTGAGGTATACGGGACAAGAGCAGACATTGGAGAAGTACCCACACCAGAGGAAGAGGTAATGCCAGACGATTTCTTCTGAGTATTTTGTTATATACTCAGTCTTTTCTGTTTCTAGATACTCCATTTTCTGTCACTTGGATTATCGTACTAAACTTATATCCGGGTTGTTCCCCGAGATATTTTGTTGAGACTTGTTGGATTATATTTCTCTTTGATTAGTTTAACAATTAATATTTATGTTTACCTTCTGTGGATGAGATTAGAATTATATTGTGGCATGTATCGTAGACCATTATATTTGTTTTACAGCTTAAGTACACTCTAACGAGTCCATTAAATTGGGTTTGCCCATTGGAGTATGCTGCTGGCCATTGCCACATGGCTAGTCCCTCGGAATCTTGGGACTGGGGCGTGACAGTCTTCGAGTATATGAGTATGTCATCGATGAACACCACCACGAACTTGTTAAGGTACTGATGGAACACCTTGTTCATCAAGTTCATAAATATCGTCAGGGCATTAGTCAACCCAAACGGCATCACCATAAACTCATACTGACCATACCGAGTTCTAAAAGTAGTCTTCGGTATGTCCTTCGACTTTACTTTCACCTAGTGGTACCTTGATCTCAAGTCTATCTTAGGAAATATCTTGACACCACTCGACTGATCGAACAAGTCATCAATCCATGGCAATGTGTACTTATTCTTG
Organism: Iris macrosiphon; assembly: GCA_036927795.1. NCBI lineage: Eukaryota > Viridiplantae > Streptophyta > Magnoliopsida > Asparagales > Iridaceae > Iris > Iris macrosiphon. The sequence continues at coordinate 146,299,397 of JAYESA010000004.1, forward strand.
ATAGTGAGATTATTCAATGCGCTGTAATCAATGTACATGCACACTGATCCATCCTTCTTTGGTACAAACAATACCGAGGCTCCCCACGGTGAAGAACTCGATCTGATAAAAAACCCCTTATCTTGTGATTCATCCACCTGCTTCTTCATCTCGTCCAGCTCGCTGTTGTTTACTCTATAAACATGTTATGAAATTGGTTCTGCACCTGGCACCAAGTCTATAGAGAATTTAATATCTCGATCTGGCGGCAATCCTGGCAATTCCTCAGGAAACACATCCAAGAACTCTGCTATCAACGGATGCGGCAACTCCTTGTCTTCCACCATAGCTCCATAAATAATGCCTTCTCCCTGCTCTGCAGTTCCTCAAGCAAACTCGAACTCTGGCTCTCCTAGCGGACCAAGCAAAACTCTACCTCCTCTACAATCTATACTAGCACAGTGCCAACTCAACTAATCCATCCCCAGTATAATATCGTAACTCAAAAGTGGCATTACAAGTAGACACGCACTCAACTTTTGGCCTCCCAGAGTAACCCTCCAATCCTTGCAAATATTATTAACCAGGATAATGCCTTCCCCGGTCATGATCTTGCAAGTCCTAAGCAAAGACTTAGCTACCAAACTATGCTTTAGAGCAAAAAAAAAAACAGATATAAAACTATGGAAAGCACCACTATCAAACAAAGCTAAAGCTGGAATAGAATCAAGAAGAACAGAACCTGCGATGACATCCCCGGTGGGCTCATCCTCCTCGACGGTCATAGCAAACGCTCGTCCCTGACGTGCACCTCTCTGATGCTGATTCTGGACATAACGCTGCTGCTGGATCAAAAGCGGCGGTCCCCACGGCTGTACTGTAGGTGGTCTCGCATGTGTCCTCGGAGCTGAAGCTGCTCCCTGAACTGCACAACGAGGATACTCTCTCATATGATGTCCTTCGGTACCATAATACAAACAAACTCCCAACCTCTTCCTGCAAACTTCCCAGATGTGGCCGGGATTCTTGCAGAAGTGGCAGAAAGCTTGCTGTAACTGTCTCTGCTGCTGTGGTACCTGGTGAAACAATGCCCTAGCTGGAGTCTGGTGTTGCTGTGGCAACTTAAAGGCCTGGACTGGAAATAAGGTCGTTTGGCAGATAATATACTGATGTTGGCCCCCAGAAAAGAATCACGATCTCTCTTGGGCTTCAAACCCAACTTCCGCTCAACCTTGCGCACCTCCTCAAGTATCTCCGAGTATGTCTCATAAAAAAATGAAATGAGGATCTTCACTTTCCAGTTTAGACCCTCGCGAAATCGAATAACCCGAACCTCCGACTCTCTCACCAAGTACTCCACAAATCGGCTCAGCCTGTCGAACTATGCAGCTTAATCCTCCACAGGCATTCTTCCCTGAATGAGGCTCTCAAACTGCGTTCCTGTAAACCCCCAGATTTTTCAGGAATTTAAAAAATGAATTTTTGGAATTTTTTGATTTTTTTTATTTTTCAGGAATTAAAATAAATGTTCTTCTGAATTAAATATTTTTAAGTATTAAAAATAAATATTAAAATATTATGAAAATAATATTTTTGGGTGTAAAATAAAATTTAGACATAGGGTAATTTTTCTGGAATTTATTGGACCCCAGAACTATTTTTAAAGACCAAAAACTAAGTTTTATTTAAACCCAAGATAAACCAACCTGAACCAACATGTTTAATGAACCAAACCAACCCAACCCAACCCAAACTAATCTTAATGGGTTGGGTCGGATCTGAACCCGACTCGTACCCGCAACCCGACCCGTTACCCTTTCTTTTGTAACCGAACGAAACCCTTGACTTCCCTTCAGCCGTTCGCCGCCCCGGCCGTTTCCCCGCCGTCCCCGCGTCTCCCCCACGGGCGTTCCGTCGATCCACCTCCCCTCCGCCTACTCCACTGTAACCCACACCACCCCACCTTCCCGCGACCTCTCCCCTCCCGAACCACCGCCGACCTCCTCCCTATAAAACCCGCTGCCCCGACCACGTCCACCACTCCACAGCCACCACCGCCCCCTCTACGAGTTCCTCCGCCTTCGACGAACTCCGACGAGCTTTCCTGACGATCTTTGGTGACCCACAGGCTGACCAAGCTGTCACCGCCAGCAAGCCCGTCGGCCGAGCACCGTCGCGGCGTCCCCGCGTACGTGTTATATAGTCGATTCCGAACCATCGTTCCGGTGAGTTTTTCTCTCTCCTCACTGCATCGTTTTCCATTATGTCGACTCGTGCTCGAACCCTGCATCCTCTCGGACCCCGTGCAACTCGTTCGGGGTATCGCGCCCTGTGTCGGTCGTAAATTGCGACACAAAATCAGAAAAATAAACCCCCAATTCTGAAAATTTAGAATATGTCCCAAACTTCCCAGTTCGCGACCATTTTGCGACCAACCTGTGAAATGTTTTTAAAATTGGCTTGAACAATTATTTAGACCATATGACCTAGTTTTAAAACCCTATTTTAGTGTAATTTATTGAGTTATAGTTTGTAATATTTTTTAGGGTAAAATTGGCCAAAAAACTTGGTTATTTAAACCCTGATTTTTTCGGAACTGGGTGCGCCCCGCTAAACGAGACAACTTGGTCATGTACAGACTTTACCGAAAGGTGTGCGCCGTCGATACAAACGTATGAAATTTTACGAAAGTTGATTTGGATGTGCGTGCACAACGGAATTAACGCGTATCCGTCGACAACACCCCGTATCGACCCTGTTCTAGAACTCGTTGTAACTTTGGGTACGCTCGTCGTATCGAAACAAAACTTGCATCATCGGACTCGTAGCAATATGCTGGTCCTGTGACCCAAGTTTGGTTCGATTCTGAGAACGTTGACTAAATCCTGTATCGTGGGCTCCACGGCTCCACTTGATGGGCAATTTTGTGATCGGCTCCTCGAAATCCAGTTTTAGACATTCAGTTGGGTTCGTATCGTCGTTCTGGACTTGTAGACACTAAGTTTGATGAGTTTGGAGAACATTGTCTCTAGCATATTTTTCGGTGCGAAGTGGGCCACATGTGGACCCCGCTTTGACCAGAAACTGTCACTTTTGCCCCTGTATGCAAATTGGACTTATGGACATGCAATTTTAGCTATTTGATGTCTTCTAAACATTATAGTAACGTTTATTTTAGCAATCGGAGGAGTACCTGCAGATCCCGCTGATAACAGAGTAGTAATTGGAGTCCGAACCCCAGGCAAGTGTACCTTGCCATACTTGCAGTAAATTAATTCATATTATTCTCTTGATCTATTTCTGTGATATAAATGTTCAACCTAGAACCGTGTGACATTACTTAACGTCCGAATAATATTCGGGTGTCAACACCGTACACGGAGTTGTGTAACGTCACCTAGAGATGGATATCGAAACCTTATACATTCTCGTGCTTGCATCATCAAGTACGTCATACCACAGGACACATGACACTATTTATTAGACAGAATCTTCCTGACATATTCATGGTGATTCTGTATAGGTTACACGATTTGTGACATAGATATTGCATATACCTGGCTATCATTATGACTTGCTGCATTAGATATGATCTTGCGTGACATGGACATGAGACATCGTGAAAATGAGACGTGTGATTACATTGGGTAGGGAGAGATTTACCATACAAAAGGCTGATTATATATATATATATATATATATATATATTACTTTACTGGAGGTGCCTTAGACTCGAACCAGAGCTTTGGCACATTACTGGCCCTTCGAGAGAATACTGCTATGGGTTTCCCTAACACAGAGCCTATAGTAGTCTCAGCCTGAGTATGATTCATGCTCTCATATTGCATATCACTTAGCTGGTTATATAGTTTACCCTATTGATTCATTTATTATTGCACTGTATTTATTTTGGCTTGAGTTATTCTTGTACCTTGCTATGTCCCCTGAGGACCTGGAATCCGGATTATGTCCCCAGGTTTAGCAGAGGAAATCTACCCCGAGGTATACGAAAATGGAGCATTAGCAGGAGCAGAAGCAGGAACAGGTGCATACATTAGAGCCGTACCAGAGGACGAGGTGATCGCTGAGGATTTCTCCTGAGTACCTGCTTATTCTATACTTAGTACTTGCTGTTGTTATTCTCTTAATTCTTGTCTCTTGACTATTGTATCAGACTTATCATCGGGTTGTTCCCCGAGGTATATGTTATTGAGACTTGTTGTTGATTTATATTTCTGATATTGATGTATTCATTTCTATGGATGAGATTAGTATATTAGACCCTTACTATTGTTTTACAGCTTAAGTATACCCCGATGGGTCCATTAAATAGGGTTTACCCATTGGTTTGTGTTGTTGGCCATTGCCACGTGGCTAGTCCCTCAATATTTTGGGACTAGGGTGTGACATAGTTTTTGTGGTGGCCCATGCAGGTCTACGACTAAATTGCTTCAGTTTTAACTTAGGAACTGAGCAAGCCTGCGACAAGGATAGGATAAGTTTTAGGATCTCATCCACTTGATTGAATCATTCTTGATATCTACATCGCATTCGAATTAAATTCTTAACTTATATCCTACCTTGATTCCTCTGTCCCTCTTATAGTTTATTTTGAATGCAGAGTAATGGAACCACCCGCAAGCGACGAGACTCCTGCATGAACACCACAAGATGCTGAAGCCACCTACGAAAAAGATAAAGTGACTCCAATTGGTGGAGGTCAATCAGCTCACTAAAGCAGTCAAGGGAATCAGCATGCCTCAAGATTCTGGCGAGACGACATTCCACCTCCACCGTAATCTACTCCACCGATGCCTATTTTTCCACCTGGACAGCCTATGGACGGAAATCAAATATTTCAAATATTCTACGCGATGATGCGAGCCCAACAGCAGGTTCATCAAGAGGCCCAGCAAAGCCAAGCGAAGTTCTTTGATGGATTTGGCTTTGAGGTACAGAAATTAATCAGCTACGTTGCAACTACTTTAGACACGGAAGTCTTTGCTGCATCCCGACGCATAGAGCATGTCACCAAGAGAGAGACCAGTCAGAAGCGGTCGCATGCATTAGCACTAGACCAAGCATAGCAGAAAAGAGTTACAAAGCGACCCCAGAAGAATCTACCACCGGGAGCAGCACCAAGAGCCTTATTCCTGCCGACATGTCAATATTGTCGTAAGCAAGGCCATTATGAGAGCGAGTGCAGACGCAAAATGGGATTATGCTTGATTTACGGATCCAGTCAATATTTAGCCAAAGATTGCACGATGCATCAAGGAGAAACACCGATGGTTCACCAACGAGCACCAATGGTCAACCAACAAGCTTTACCAGCTCCATAAGGGTATCAGCCGAGGCCACCTTTGCTACCCCAGGCAGTAATTTTCCAGCAGGTCTAGCAGCAGCAGAGGAATACACCACAAGGATGCGGACAAGCTCTTGCGATGACCATGGACGACGCGCAGACTCGTGGAGTAGCAAATGCACGTAAGATTTAAGTTATTCATAGCTATCTATTTCTAGTATTGCTTAGCACGTGCCTGTTAGTTCATTTCCTTAACCTTAAAACCTAGTATTTTGAACTGGTTAATAATTGATAACCTAGTTTTTCTAAGCTGTAGTTTTCTAACCAGATTTCCTTCACTCTTGAATTACTTAATTTTCTTTGTTTAGGGAAATATTTTATTCATTCCCTATGTATTTTGTTTGACTCTCGTCCTTCGATTTTTCTTTGGTCATGATTCTTGGATTGTGTCATACTTCGAATAATTCTTGCAATCGTGTCATCTTTTATGACCAGTTATTTCTTTGATTGCGAGGACGCAATCCTCTTAAGGGGGGAGATTGTAAACCCCCAGATTTTTTTCAGGAATTTAAAAAAATAAATTTTCAAAATTTTCTGGAATTTTTTATGATTTTTCAGGAATTAAAATAAATGTTCTTCTGAATTAAATATTTTTAAGTATTAAAAATATATATTAAAATATTATGAAAATAATATTTTTGGGTGTAAAATAAAATATTACACATAGGGTAATTTTTCTAAAATTTATTGGACCCCAGAACTATTTTTAAAGACCTAAAAACCAAGTTTTATTTAAACCCAAGATAAACCAACCTGATCCAACTGGTTTAATGAAACAAACCAACCCAACCCACCCCAAACCAATCTTAATGGGTCAGGTCGGATCTGAACTCGACCCGTACCCGTAACCCGACCCGCTACCATTTCTCTTGTAACAGAACGAACCCCCCGACTTTCCTTCAGCCGTATGCCGTCCCAACCGTTTCCCCGCCGTCCCCGCATCTCCCCCGCGGGCGTTCTGCCGATCCGCCTCCCCTCCGCCTACTCTGCTGTAACTCGCGCTGCCCCGCCTTCTCGCGACCTCTCCCCTCCCGAACCGCCGCCGGCCTCCTCCCTATAAAACCCGCTGCCCCGACCACGTCCACCACTCCACAGCCACCACCGCCCCTTCTACGAGCTCCTCCGCCTCCGACGAACTACTACGAGCTTCCCCGACGATCTTCGACAAATCCGCAAGCCGACCAAGCCTCCGCCACCAGCAAGACCGCTGGCCGAGCACCGTCGCGGCATCCCCGCGTACGCTTTATATAGTCGATTCTGAGCCATCATTCCGGTGAGTTTTTCTCTCTCCTCGCAGCCTCATTTTCGGTTCTGTTGACTCATGCTCGAACTCTGCATGACCCTCTCGAACCCCGTGCAACACGTTCGGGGTATCGCGCCCTGTGTCGGTCGCAAACTGCGACGCAAAATCAGGAAAATAAACCCCCAATTCTGAAAATTCAGAATTTGTCCCGAACTCCCTAGTTCGCGACCGATTTGCGACCAACCTGTGAAATATTTTCAAAATTGGCTTCAACAATTATTTAGATCATATGACCTAGTTTTAAAACCCTATTTTAGTGTAATTTATTGAGCTGTAGTTTGTAATATTTTTTAGGGTGAAATTGGCCAAAAACTTGGTTATTTAAATCCTGATTTTTCTGGAACTGGGTGTGCCCCGCTAAATGGGACAACTTGGTCATGTGAAGACTTCATCGAAAGGTGCGCGCCGTCAATACGGATGTGTGAGATTTTGCGAAAGTTGATTTGGATGTGCGTGCACACCGGAATCAACGCGTATCCATCGACAACACCCCATATCGGCCCTGTTCTGGAACTCGTTGTAACTTCGTGTACGCTTGTCGTATCAAAACAAAACTTGTGCCATCGGACTCGTAGCAATACGCTGGTCCTGTGACCCAAGCTTGGTTCGAATCTGAGAACTTTGACAAAATCTCGTATCGTAGGTCCCACGGCTCCACTTGACGGGCGATTTTGTGATCGGCTCATCGGAATCCAGTTCTGGATATTCCGTTGGGTTCGTATCATCGTTCTGGACCTGTAGACACTAAGTTTGACGAGTTTGGAGAAAATTGTCCCTGATACATTTTTTGGTGCGAAGTGGGCCATAGTGGAGCCCGCTTTGACCAGAAACTGTCACTTTTGTCCCTGTGTCCAAATTGGTCTTATGGACAGGCAATTCTAGCTATTTGATATCTTCTGAACATGATGGTAACGTTTATTTCAGCAACCGGAGGAGTACCTGCAGATCCCGCTGATACCAGAGTAGAAATTGGAGTCCGAACCCCAAGCAAGTGTACCTTTCCATACTTGTAGTAAATTGATTCATATTATTCTCTTGATCTATTTCTGTGATATAAATGTTTAACCTAGGACCATGTGACATTAGTTAACGTCTGAATAATATTCGGATGTCAACACCGTTCGCGGAGTTGTGTAACGTCACCTAGAGATGGATATAGAAACCCTATACATTCTCGTGCTTGCATTATCAAGTACGTCATACCGCAGGACATCTGACACAATTTATGAGATAGAATATTTATGAGATATTCACGGTGATTCTGTATAGGTTACATGATTTGTGACATAGATATTGCATATACCTGGCTATTATTATGACTTGCTGCGTTAGATATGATCTTGCGTGACATGGACATGAGACATCATGAACATGAGATGTGTGATTACATTTGGTAGGAAGAGATTTACTATGCAAAAGGCTGATTATATATATATATATATATATAATTTTACTGGAGGTGCCTTAGACTCGAACCAGGGCTTTGGCACATTACTGGCCCTTCGAGAGAATACTGCTATGGGTTTCCCCGACACAGAGCCTATAGTAGTCTCAGCCTGAGTATGATTCATGCTCTCATATCGCATATCACTTAGCTGGTTATATAGTTTATCCTATTGATTCATTTATTATTGCACTGCATTTATTTTGGCTTGAGTTATTCTTGTACCTTGCTATGTCCCCTGAGGACCTGGAATCTGGATTAGGTCCCCAGGTTTAGCAGAGTAAATCTACCTCGAGGTATACGGGACAAGAGCATTAGCAGGAGCAGAAGCAGGAACAGGTGCATACATTGGAGAAGTACCAGAGGATGAGGTAATCGCTGAGAATTTCTTCTGAGTACCTGCTTATTCTACACGTAGTATTTGTTGTTGTTATACTCTTTATTCTTGTCTCTTGACTATTGTATCAGACTTATCATCGTGTTGTTCCCTGAGGTATATGTTATTGAGACTTGTTGTTGATTTATATTTCTGATATTTATGTATTCATTTCTATAGATGAGATTAGTATATTAGACCCTTACTTTTGTTTTACAGCTTAAGTATACCCCGATGGGTCCATTAAATTGGGTTTGCCCATTGGTGTGTGCTGCTGGCCATTGCCACGTAGCTAGTCCCTCAGTATTTTATGACTGGGGCATGACACTTCCCAAGTTTAATATGTCTGCCCGAGCGAAGAACTTCTTCTTGCAGAGGCCCTTGAACACCTCCCAAGACTGTCCTGCGTCAACAAGAATCGGCTCATTCCTGAAACAAGTACGGGCAACGTCAAACAGTTGAAGTTATACCATCTCAACCGTCAGATCCTGAGAAAGACAGGACACCCTCATAAGATGGTCAATGTCCTCGAGCCAATCATCAGCATAGACGATGTCATCCGTCCCCTTGAAGACCCTAGGCTCCAGCTTCTTAAAGTCCTGAATGTTGCCTGGCCGAAGCTGAGCAACATGAGGAGCAACCTGCTGCTGGACCAAAACTTCTCTCTCGACTATGGCACGAGCAAGCTGATGAGCACTCTTGATGTCCTGCAGCAAGACGTCGATCTGTCTCTAGTGTGCCTCAGACTGAGCCCTCTGTGCCTCCAATATCTCGCAAAACAGTATGAACATCCTTGTCGCATCTACTGGCACGGAAGGTGGAGGTACAAGTCCCTTAGATATAGCTGGCACAGTCCTCTGAGTAGGAGGTGGACCTCTGAAAGCAACTGACACTCCAATCACCGGAGAAGTGACAGGTGCAGGCCCTCGGGACGTCGTAGACCTCTCAAAAGCTGCTCTCCCCTGCTGCGATCTAGTCATAGGCGGCATACTGAGACAAAGCGAAAGAAAGAATCAATATGGCACATGATGTAAGACACTCAAAGAAAGGATAGTTTAAGATCAAAAATCAATATCAAGGAAGAACAATTGAATGAATCAAAAGAGTTTTTCCTAGATGTGATTGAGTATTTTCAACCTATAGCATATATCCTATATCCTGAAACAGGATCGTAATAGCACTCAATTTAGAGCACCCCTAAATCATACTAATTGCGACCTCAAAGACCTATGTGGGCCACCACTAAAAATGTGTCACGACCCACACCCGGTGTAAGGGTACATGTCGAAAACAACGCCCAGCCTACGACACAAAATCGACGGTAGAATACTGTTTGGATAATCTATCTAACAATATAATGAGCCACCAGTAATATTAATATACTCAATGAAAAATCTAAGATGGACAGACTCGGAGCAATCCTCCGTTGAATTTCCTGGATTTGCTGACCCCTTCGGTGGAACACTCAACACCGATAAATATTTTATGCATTCAATAAAAATAATAAAGTAAAATTAAAAGAAATAGGCACATTCTCAATAAATAAAGTATGAAAATAAATATGCAACAAATTTACATACATCACACAAACTAAGTCTGAAAAAAATATCTAGTAAGTATCACAACTGGTACTGGATGTGAACAATTAAAGTCTGAAACACTATCATTATACATAAATGACCCACTATTATAATACATAAAAGTCTAAAAACAAATAAACTGTCCTAACTAGGACTACACTGATCCGAAGGAAGAGGAGCACCGCGGCAAGCCTAGAAAATGAGCATGTCCAAAGAACAACTACTACTGATCAGGAGGAGGAGGAGGAGGAGCACTGCTGCGAATCTGGGATATCAGCGAGGCCCACTGCTTCGCTAAAATCACCATGCCACTCCATGGAGGAGTCTGTGCAGTCGATGTAGATGTCGATGCCGACAGACCAGGGCTACAGACCAGGGGACGTATCTACTCCAATATTGTCAATCGAGCGTTGTAAGCATCCATGACTATTTGCCATTGAAGTGAGTTTAGAAAACGTTTGTTTAATAATAATTAAAAAGTACAAAGAAATCCTAGACAAAAAATCTAAGTTCACTATTTTTTATCTGGGTAATGTGACAATGGAGATTGAGTACTGCAGCGACTCTTTTACTCCGTTGATGGTCCGATGAGGGAATGAGGATGCTCTCTTCTTTCATCTCTCTCCTAATCTTGTATGCACGTACGTAGCTCGCCTGGAGGGGTATGGTCTCTAAAGTATAAAAATCAGACCTTGGAACATCTAAGTTGCTGCTATTTATAGCCATTATGCTAATAAACTATAGGTGCCGTATGTGCTTCTATTTAGTGGCCGCATGGGGCTCCTTCAATAGAATGCGGGTACAAATATAGACTGATATTATGGGCAAGTTTCCATGTTTACAACCTTAACAGGATGTAGTTGAGTCCAGACCGAGCTGCCACGTAGACGTTATTACGATTTGCTATTGCTGAAGATCTGAGCGGTTCTCGTCTTTTGTTTATGTGACTTGGTTAGCTTGACACATGGCCCACATTTAGTTGAAGAGAATCACTTTTGTCGTAAAAGATAGATTTTGTCTCAGAGAATCCTGCCATGTTGGACGTATGGAGTTTGGGACATATGGAGTCTGGAACACATGGGGCCAGAGACTCATGGAACCCATGGAGTCTGGATTACATGGGGCCAAAGATACATAGAACACATAGAATCTGGAACGCATGGGGCCAGAGACGCATTGAACGGATAAAAAACTTTGTCTTACATACACGTGGCCTGTACGACTGTATTGTGATAAAAGTAATAATTACGGTGATGTGAACACTGATGCCAACTGTCCGTGGCAGAATCGAGGCGTTCAGAGAGTCCTTTTTATCAGGATTCTGTGTAATACATAATCTTTGTGTCAGGCCATTATGTTGCCAGTTTTGGGGCACCTGGATGCTTGAGGGAGTAGTGGCGTATGTCACTGTTGGCGTATGCAGATAATAGTTTACTTAGTGGCACATGGCACTATTGGTGCATGAAAACACTAGTTATGAAGCGGTCGACGCATAGTAGCTGCTTTTCAGTGCCACATAGTCATTCTGTGACCTGATTTCTTCTGAGTCGATCTTGGGGCGCATATTTGTTGGACGTATGGATCTAGATTTTCCATGCTTCTACAAGACCCCCTTCAAAGTTTTCAAATTGATAAATTTTAGAATACTTTGAATAAGAAGCATGGAGGAGAGGACCTTGGACAACATCTGAATGGCATACTGCATAGGCACGTTGTCATATAGGCACTTTCACTAGGTGGCCAGATTATAAAATATCGAGATTTGGCTCGATCTTATGAGTGGATCTTCTTGGGAATTCTGAGTCATCTCTCAGCAAGGACCCCGAAGTGACAGTTTATCAAAGGATAAAGTTGAGCAAAAAAATCCAAGCGTCGCTGTCATAATTAATGCTGACAGTGGGACTCGAGAATAAAGGAGTCACCACCGTCTCCTTTGCGCTATAAATAAGGGGTTTTGTTGTAGAGAGAACTTTTTTCTCTCTATTCGAGTTTTTCTCTTTTGTTTTCGACCTTTCCTTTGTCTTTGACCCGCTGCCCGATTGCCTTGGTGTCCTTACCATATTTTCTAGGAAAGGGTATTCTGATAATTTTATAATTAATTAAATATTATGCATGGTTAATAATTATTATTGTGTTATTTATTTATTGTTAGATGTTAGCTTTATATTTTGGACTTATGATTATTGGACCTAACTAGTTTAGTATAGATCCATGGACCAACAATATTAAATTGTTAGAATTGAGCCCAATTAGAAGTCCATTCATTAGGAGGATGATTAGTTTAATTAAAACTATTAGACTAGAACCTTCCCTCCATAATTATTTCTTCATGAGAGGCCCCAAGGGGTATAATGGATATTACATAGTAGCTTGAGGAAGGGGCAAGGGGGCGGCCTATAAAAAAGGGAGGGAAAGTTTCTTTCTCCTCTTTTTATTTTAAATCTAAATCTAGAATTTCTCTCAACCAAATTTTTTCATTCCCACATCAATTCCCTACCAAATTTCAAACCAATTCCTTCCTAAATCACCATTGGAGGCTAGTAGAGTAAGGATCTAGAAGGAGGAAGAAAGGCTCTACAAAGAGGAGCAAGGATCTACAAGTTGGAGACCAATTTTATAAATTTGGAGGTTGCATTGGGAATCCATCTCCCAATAGGTATAATTCATTTTTTTCCGTAATTTAGGTTCTAAATCTGAGAATTAACCATGAGAAACCACCCCATATGCATAGGGTACCCATAGGATTTGTAATTATGTTCATAGGAGACCTATAGAGAAAATTGGTGATACGTGTTGATTTGGGGGTTTTTTCTCCGACACGGGACTTTGTGCATGTCACATTTTGACACGGACACGTAGATATGTGTTTTACTCTTCGTATTGTTCATATATAATAATTTAGACTTGCTCGTATCCTTCGAGGTACGTTTGGTTGTGTGGTAGACTCGTGTCGCAAGTGTATCATAGATCTAATGTGATACGGGTGCGATGCACTCCGCGTGTTTGTTGTATTGCATTATAGATCCAATTTCTATTGTTCTTAACTATTGTAGTAGATGTATTCATATATATATATATATATATATATATATATATATATATATATATATATATATATATATATATATATATATATATATATATATATATATATTATATATTATTATGTATACATATATATTTATATGTGCTAGTGTATCAAGTATCTATAAACATATGTGTTGTATATATATATGCAGTTATACATCTATATATATAATAGCTATTTGAATAAATTATGTTATATAAATACTTGTATGTTATATATATATATATATATATATATATATATATATATGTGATGCTATATATATATATATATATTAATTATTAATTTAATTGTAGTAATTAGTGGCTAATTAGGAGAAATAGATTTTTATTAATTTTTATTTTAGGTGTTGGTGCACTTAGGGGATTTATGGGACCATTAGGAATTTTTCTGAATTTATTTCATGTAGGAGACCCTTTGGTCAGTTGATAGCTTAATGGCGTGCACAAATATATTTTTAGAATTTTTTTCTATGTATTTATATATATATATATATATATATATATATATATATATATATATATATATATATATATATATATATATATATATATATATATATATGGAATTTATGGGACCATTAGGAATTTTTTGGAATTTATTTCATGTAGGAGACCCCTTGAGCAGTTGCTAGCTTAATAGTGTGCATTAATATAATATAGAATTTATCTATACGTGTATATATATATATATATATATATATATATATATATATATAAAGAGTTTGTTTATAAAAGAAAAGAAAAGAAATGGAAAAAAAATACTAATAATAACTAAACTAACCATTCCTTCCAACTTAACTACCAACCCAACAACACCACCTGACCCTATACTAAGCCGCACCTATTTTTGCAAAATAGCAGGCAGCAACATCCGCTAAGCCGTGCACCGCCCCCCCCCCCCACCCCCGCGGACATATTCGACCCCGCTTTCTCTTAATCTCTCTTTCCCTCTTTCTTATATATATATAACCATAAATTCTTATGTCAATAAAACCCTAACCCTATAATCATACAAACCCTTCCTCTTCCCATCTAGACCTAGAGAGCGTCGCCACCACAGCCGGAGAACACCGTCAGGCCGTCCAAACAAATCCCGACGACCGCGACTCCGCGCACTGCAGATTCCCACAGCGAGGTACCTGTGTTCCGGAGTTATTTTCCGTCGCCTTGCCCAACCAAACGCCACCCCGTCTTTACCGGTATGCTCACTACTTAACCCTATTCCATATCTGTGTGATAGCAGACCTCGAACAACATGTAACTATAGGCAAAAATAGTACCAAAGTTGGTAGAAATAGACCAAAATTTGGGATCGCAGAAAACTGTGGTGATCATCCATGTTTCCGAGTTCGTATCACCCACCACAGAGATCCAAATTCGATGATTCTTTTTGGTGTGCATAGACCACTTGACCTAGTTTAATTTCTGTTAAATAATCCTAGATTATTAACTGCTGTAGACAGAATTAAATTCGTTAGAAAACTCCACGAACACACTTTTCTAGATTTCCAAAAGTTGTGAAATGGAGCGCGCTCCGCCAAACGGGACTGCCTCATCGTATACCAAATGTACCACACGGTGCGTGCAGCATAACCGGACACGTAAAAGTTTGCAGAAACTAATTCGGACCCATATACGTGCCGAAATTAGCCCGTATCTGCGGACACACTCCGTGTCGTAACTTTTGTAGAAGTCGTACGCAGTTTGTGCACGCTTGTCAGATTGCGACGAAACTTGCACCACTAGACTCGTGGTAATGCGCTGGTCCTGTGACCCAATTTTCACGCAATTCTGAGACAGTTGACCAAGTCGCCAATTGGCGGGCCCTAAGGTTGACTTTTTGGGCGAAATTGTGTTCGGCCCATCGGAATCCAGATTTGGACATACCGTTGGGTTGGTATTGACATCTAGAGTTAGTTTGACCTATAATTTGTCCCATTTATAGACTGTTACCCTTGGCACATTTTTTGGTGCAAAGTGGGCCACACGTGGTCCCCACTTTTACACGAAATTATCGTTTTGCCCCTGTGTCCAAATTGGACGAAAGGGAAGTGCTTTTTAGCTACTTTGCTTATTCTGGGAATGTTGGTGACATATATTTCAGCATCCGGAGATATTAGATCTGAGGCCATAGCTTCTGATCCTGTGTGCTTGACTTCTGGACAATACACCTTACAGCTTTCTTACCAGGCAAGATACATTGCCAAATTGCTTACAGTATTTTGCATGCTTAGTATATTTTGGTATAATTATTGTATTTCTGTTTATTCATTGCATGTGTAGTTTCTTTCAGTTATTACTATATATTAGATATGTTGACACATACTTGACACTTAGTATCATAGAGGGCAATCAGTAGGCGTATGGGCTTTAACCACTCTGGTAAATCGTAGTAACTAGCACGCAATATGGTGATCGTATCCGATGGTCGCTACCCCCGCGGTATTTCGATTGATGGAGTCAAGAGGGTCGCTACCCCCGCGGTATATCGGCTGATGGTGTCCACAGACGTGTGTGTGAGTTGTGAGATTTAGATCGAGTAGCCTACCCTTGCCCATACGTCGAAAAGTTATCCTCATTTGCATTCATATAGATTGTCTTGTACAACGTACTTATATATTTTCAAACATTATGCATGTTTACTGTATTCAAATTGGCTTGCTTCTATGTATCTTGTTACGTCCCTCTAAGGACCTGGTCCCTTTCCAAGTGTATCTGTTCTTGAGTATTTGCAGGAACGCAGATTTGGATGGTTATATGTGTTTCGAGGATGTCTACTCTTCGAGCCCGTGACTGATAGCTGGTATTCGTATATTGTGTTTATTGTGTTATACTTTTCCATTTGAGTTGGTAGTGGATTTGTTTCCATCCAACTATCATCCTTAGATACTTATGTTGAGATCTAGTTATATAGATGCTGGTTATTCATTTATATTGATTTTTTTTTTGTGGATGAGATTTAGATTATACCTGTGACTTGTGACATATGTTTATACCACTTGTGGATTAATTTTCATATTACAGCGTACGTGTGGATTTTGGTTTCCATATATTGGAGTTGCCATATCCATGCGGCTGGCATGCTTACGTGTCCTAGTCCTACGAATTCTTGGGACTGGGGCATGACATATTTTTGTTGTGGCCCATGTAGGTCGAGAGTATATTGTCTCGGTTACGTTACTGTACCGAGCAAGCCTGCACCTAGGAATAGAGTATAGGATCTCATCCACAATTGACTATGATTAGCTCTCCCTCCAATCCATTCTATTTGAATAATTGTATCCTGCTTGATTCCTGTACTTCCTTGATAATTCCTTGAGTATAGCCCCCTCCTAGAATATATTAGTCTCTGTTGTCAGATGATAAGTAAGGTAACCTTCCTATTAAGAGTACAACTAGCGTGTTTGCACACCACTAAGTTTAGAATATCTAGTGAACCCTAAAATTCTTTATCTATAGATTGGTTACCATTACCCCTTGATGTATTATGAAGACTTGAGAGTAGTATAGACGCTACTAGAGTTAGTTAGAAGCTTTACCATAATGTTTGACCCTAGTATTGAGGAACCAATAGAAAACCAAAATTGAATATTTGGAATGAACCTAACCTTCATAGCTAGAAAGTATTAGAGAACTATAAACTTAGATCATTGTCTTATTATTAGTAGACAACACCTAGGAGGCCAAAGGGAATGAATATAACATTTTCCTTGAACATACCTCAAACACAGATATTAGCATAGCATCTTCCCTTAGGAAACCATGACATTATCCAGAGCCTTTCCATTTTAGTTTTATGACTTGTTCCCCTGAACCCTTAGCGCTCGCTAATTGCGCGACGACTAAATTTTGTTCCTCTATTCTTCATCTTTCAAATCGTGCCATCTGACACTTCTGATTGCAGGCCAGGTGATTTATTCTGTGTTAAGGACATATAGTTGCTGGGATTCTAGTTGTTAATGTTAAATTTTGAAATTGTGTGCTTGGTAGTTAGAACTGGATAGTTTTAAGTTATTCAGTAGATTGTGACCTGGTGCTTATCCCTTAGTTTTAAATTGCGTAACATGTACCCCCACCTCGATACGAGTTATATTCCCTTTCCCTTGAGGCCAGTAACTGTTCAATTCTTACTATTGACACTTGTACTAAGACTAAGACTTAGGACGACTATGACCTAAGTAATAAAAGAGGATACCCTAACAAATACCAAGACCCCCTTCTCGTAGACCTTAACAGGAGTTTCTACGGTATCCTTAAGGCAATTACAGTATTAGTTTATTGTTATAAGTTGGGTAGTATACCTCACAACCTAGTATCACATAGCCTTTTGCCCTATTATTGAAGTATAACTGAATGACATTTATTGTATGCTAGCGTAAGACGATAGTGTTTATTCAGACTGTAGGACTTAGAGGCTCATACCCCAATTTAGTCGACTAACGACTTAGACAGTGAGTTAGTATGACAACTGTAGAGATTGAAGAGTCTTATTTTTTGTGAACTTGAATTATTATGTACCTTCTTTCATCATAATCCAGCATATTTATGTTTGATGTACTACCTTGACATATGCTGCTATTATAGCCTAGTTTTTGCAAGCTTATTCTTTTATCGAGCTTGCTCATGGCATATGTATTATTGGGTGCACACAATGATACAATTGCCTAATTAGAATCGGTGTATTAAGGTCTAGCTAACCTTAGTGCGCTTGGTTCGCTCTTCGCATGACTGCTATACGTGGATTGAGATATATGGTAGTAGACGAATATACTTGCCCCTAGACATGTCTGACATATCGTATCGGTTACATAACTGTACTGATACGAGCATGTAAATAGGAAATTAGCAAAAATAGGATTTTAATCCACAACTGTCCTGACAACTCTTTTTTCGAATTCTTTAATCTCTTTGAACCTCGTACTTGTATTCTATCACCTTCACCTTGAATTCTTTATTATTGCTCCCCGTCTACCCTTATTTCGGAAAGACAAAATCTCTTGCTGGTATAAGTTGACACTGATAGTAGTAGATATATCCCATAAGGCTAATCACATGACTTAGTGACTCTCTTTTATAATTGATTAAGGGCATATCATAGGTAATATGTTTGGCGTTAAAATTTTGAGGATTAAATAACATAATTAAATAATTTGAGGAATGGTTTTTCTAGATGTATAGCCTTAGGTGATAGATGGATAAATTTTAAGTTCGGTAGATTGTGAACTCTCACCCAAAATTAGACCTACTTGGCTTAGATAGTGAGACTAAGGCTAGATTGAATCCAGTTAGAAATAGAACACGGTATTTTTATTTAATTTTGCAATATTGTATCACTTAGCGCACCTTACCGTGCTTCGATAATTGGAGCACTACACTAGCCACTACCTTCCTACAAATTCTACACCCTTATTCTAGACGTGCCCATCATCGAATTCTCATCTTTGTGCAATTTTCCAATTGTTGGGCGCTTTATGTAAAAGAGCATTTAGGTGTCCAACACCATTGGACATGACACATAAAGAAACCTATTTTTCGCTCATGTAGATTTTCTCATAATTTTTCGGGATGTGCAACGCACAACATCGCCCACCCCTTTAAACCTGATCTTGCATTTTAAACAATACAAATCTTATACCATCCTTGACATTCTATCGTGGCTTAATTTTAATTTCGAGGACAAAATTTTTATAAGTTGTGTAGAATATAAAACCCCTATTCCTAGAAATCGTATATACCCTTTTAATTATTAATTATTAATTTAATTGTAGTAATTAGTGGTTAATTAGGAGAAATAGATTTTTATTAATTTTTATTTTAGGTGTTGGTGCACTTAGGGGATTTATGGGACCATTAAAAAAATTTCTGAATTTATTTCTTGTAGTAGATCCTTTGGACAGTTGCTAGCTTAATGGTGTGCACAAATATATTTTTAGAATTTTTTTCTATGTATTTATATATATATGTGCATTTAGGGGATTTATGGGACCATTAGAATTTTTCAAAATTTATTTCATGTAGGAGACCCCTTGAGTAGTTGCTAGCTTAATAGTGTGCATTAATATAATCTAGAATTTATCTATGTATATATATATATATATATATATATGTGTATATATATATATATATATATATATATATATATATATATATATATATATATATATATATATATATAAAGAGTTTTTTTATAAAAGAAAAGAAAAGAAATGGAAAAAAAATATACTAATAATAACTAAACTAACCATTCCTTCCAACTTAACTACCAACCCCTTTACTAACAACACCACCTGACCCTATAATAAGCCGCACCTATTTTTGCAAAATAGCAGGCAGCAACATCCGCTAAGCCGTGCACCCCCCCCCCCCGCGGACATATTCGGCCCCCCTTTCTCTTAATCTCTCTCTCCCTCTTTCATATATATATATAACCATATATTCTTATATCAATAAAACCCTAACCCTATAATCATCCAAACACTTCCTCTTCCCATCTAGACCTAGAGAGTGCTGCCACCGCAGCCGGAGAACCCCGCCAGGCCGTCCAAACAAATCCCGACGACCGCGACCCCGCGCACTGCAGATTCCCATAGCGAGGTACCTATGTTCCGGAGTTATTTCCCGTCGCCTCGCTCAACCAAACGCCACCCCGTCTTCACCGGTATGCTCACCCCTTAATCCTCTTTCATATCTGTGTGATAGCAGACCTTGAACAATGCGTAACCATAGGCGAAAACAGCGCCAAAGTTGGCGGAAATAGACCAAAATCTGGGATCGCAGAAAACGGTGGTGATCACCCATGCTTCCGAGTTCGTATCTCCCACCACAGAGATCTGAATTCGATGATTCTTTTTGGTATGCGTAGACCACTTGACCTAGTTTAATTTCTGTCAAAATAATCCTAGATTATTAACTGCTGTAGACAGAATTAAATTTGTTGGAAAATCCCACGAACACAATTTTTAAGATTTCCAAAAGTTGAGAAACGGAGCGCGTCCCGCCAAACAGGACCGCCCCGTCATGTACCACATGATTCAGACTCGTGTGCGGGCCGGAATCAGCCCGTATCCGCGGACACCCCGTGTGACAACTTTTGTGGAAGTCGTGCGCATTTTGTGCACGCTCGTCAGATTGCGACGAAACTTATGCCACTGGACTCGTGCTAATGCGCTGGTCCTATGACCCAATTTTCATGCAATTCTGAGATAGTTGACAAAGTCACCAATTGGCGGGCCCTACGGTTGGCTTTTTGGACGAAATTGTGTTCGGCCCATCGGAATCCACATTTGGATATACCGTTGGGTTCGTATTGACATCTAAAGTTTGTTTGGCCTATAATTTGTCCCATTTAGAGACTATTACCTTTGGCACATTTTCGGTGCAAAGTGGGCCACACGTGGACCCCACTTTTACCTAAGATTACCGTTTTGCCCCTGTGTCCAAATTGGACGAAAGGGAAGTGCTTTTTAACTATTTTGCTTATTCTGGGAACGTTGGTGACATCTATTTCAGCATCCGGAGACATTAGTTCTGAGGCCATAGCTTCTGATCCTGTGTGCTTGACTTCTGGACAGTACACCTTGCAGCTTTCTTACCAGGCAAGATACCTTGCCAAATTGCTTACAGTATTTTGTATGCTTAGAATATTTCTATATAATTATTGTATTTCTATTTATTCATTGCTTGTGTAGTTTCTTTCAGTCATTACTATATATTAGATATGTTGACACACACTTGACACTTAGTATCATAGAGGGCAATCAGTAGGCGTATGGGCTTTAACCACTCTGGTAAACCATAGTAACTAGCACGCACTATGGTGGTCGTGTCCGATGGTCGCTACCCCCGCGGTATGTCGATTGATGGAGTCATGAGGGTCCCTATCCTCGCGGTATGTCGGCTGATGGTGTCCACAGACGTGTGTGTGAGTTATGAGATTTAGATCGAGTAGCCTACCCTTGCCCATATATCGAAAAGTTGTCCTCATTTGCATTCATATAGATTGTATTGTACAACGTACTTATATATTTTCAAACATTATGCATGTTTACTGTATCCAAATTGGCTTGCATCTATGTATCTTGTTACGTCCCTCTGAGGACTTGGTCCCTTTCCAGGTGTATCTGTTCTTGAGTATTTGTAGGAGCGCAGATTTGGATGGTTATATGTGTTTCGAGGATGTCTACTCTTCGAGCCCGTGATTAATAGCTGGTATTCGTATATTGTGTTTATTGTGTTGTACTTTTCCATTCGAGTTGGTAGTGGATTTGTTTCCATCCAACTATCATTCTTAGATACTTATGTTGAGATCTAGTTATATAGATGTTGGTTATTCATTTATATTAAATTTTTTTGGTGGATGGGATTTAGATTATACCCTGTGACTTGTGACATATGTTTATACCACTTGTGGATTAATTTTCATATTACAGCGTACGTGTGGATTTTGATTTCCTTATATTGGAGTTGCCATATCCATGCGCCTGGCATGCTTACGTGTCCTAGTCCTACATATTCTTGGGACTAGGGCATGGCACAGCCAATGAACCACAGCCTTGCACGGGTGCAGCTCATGCTCGTGCGGCATCACGTCCTGATGGTTCAAGCGATCGTCCCGCGGTAGTGCTGGCGTGGTGATTATCGCCTAGCGGGGATGGCCGATTATCCTGTGGGAGATCGGGGCATGACATATTGGTATCAGAACTTGTCTATACGCCTTTGGACTTCGTTTCAATTTTCTCAGTTTCGAAAGCTCGTTCGTAGGTTATGTGCACACTCTCTCTCAATGTCCCAAACAGAATGTCCAACAATAAGTCTAAATACTTTCAAAAAGTGTATTTGAATGATATGATTCCTTGTATCGAATTATAATGCAGAGGCCTTTGTGCCAACCTGTGCTAGACCTTTGGGATTAGACTTGTGCTAGAATTGAGACTTAAGTGCAAAATTGGAAAGATTATACATAATTGCCCAACTGGTTAGTGTGAAATCAAATATTGCCCGAACGGTTAGCTTCGCACACAGCATTTCGGCTAAGTTGTTCTAAGTATCCCGTGCCAAGACCCTTTGGTGCAAGCTAGTTGCAACAAGAATGGATATCGTTCAGGAATAAGACAAGTCAGACTTAGAATGTCAACCGATAGAATATTCTAGGATTTATCGCTTAGGCGAATATAGAGAATCATGCTTGGATTTTGAGAAATAGCTTGAACGGTATTTTGTATCGGAAGATAGAAATCGTTTGGGGATTTGATTGGATGACTCAATTTCGAGTAGTGTATGGATCACTAAGAAATATCAAAATGGATTCATAGGTCTCGTGCGATAGTCGGATTGAATGATATGAGATTGTTTTGAATAAATGATAAGGCTTGTATCGAATTAGGATTCACGAAAATAGAAATCAATATCTTGGTTAAGGAAACTTGTTGGAAACTTAGAGTATCGTGCGAGCGATTTTGGATTAAAACAAATGGACTGAACTTGAATATAATATCGCTCGAATAGAAGTTAGTCAGAGATAAATATTGTGTTTCGGTAAATGAGGTAAACGATAAAGGATTTGGCTTGGAGTTTGGAAGAGCGATCTTGAAATCAAGTTCGAAATGATAACTCTCAAAATCAGTCCCAATAAGAACGGTTATCCTGCGGGAGCGCCGGCATGGTGATTTCACGTACGGCGGGGATAATCGAACTCACGGGAACATGTTTGGTGATTATTCTAAACAAAATCGATGAATAGAACGAATCAAAAGATGTAATAGACTTGAGTCTGAATATCTGAACCTAGTTGCTTGAGGAATGCTAGAAGTAAGACTATGAAAATTACCGAACGGTAACATTAAAGTTGGATAATTTTACTAGACGAATTATAATCACTGCATAAACGAACTTGACTCGATAGATATATAACTTGGATGAAGAAAAAAGGAAATGATAAGGTGTCTCGATCGTATCAAAGAAAACTATAACGTTCAAACGTTCTTGTCTTGTGCGAGCGAAACT
This sequence comes from Iris macrosiphon, assembly GCA_036927795.1. Taxonomy (NCBI): domain Eukaryota; kingdom Viridiplantae; phylum Streptophyta; class Magnoliopsida; order Asparagales; family Iridaceae; genus Iris; species Iris macrosiphon. The sequence goes on from JAYESA010000004.1 coordinate 146,322,536, forward strand.
CTATGCTCGTACATGCGTCACGCCCAGATTAGGACGATTATCCAACGGAAGCATTAACGTGGTAATCTCACGTATAATGAGGATGATCGAACTTGCGGAAGACCAAAGCGTGATAACTTATGGATCATCTTAACTTTTTGTTCGACACGATAAGACAAAATTGGAAATACAAGTGATCAAAAATGTTTTGATGGATAAGTTAGCCTAGAATTTAAAATAAATCATGCTTGAAGGTTTCGTGAACGGATACGTGAATCAGGTTGGACAAGTTGGATTATAATCTAAGGTTTAGAACTGAATCTTGACTTGGTGGACTAGACTTGGAATGGATAGAAATTCTATCAAAACATGTTTGGAGAGATAGACTATACAAATCACTAGTCTTATCCTGTAACTTGGATATATTATGGATTTTCTTGAATGGACTCATCCCCCGTGCAAAGGAACGTATTATTGAGAGTAAAAAAATATGTGCTCGATGTTTAGAAATCTGAGTAAAACGAGCTTGGGTAGAATATCCCGTGCAAATGAACACTGGTTTGACCCTAGGAATTGGGGTGAGCATCGTACGACAAATTTGTACAATGAATCGCGTACTTGAACCTGTACCTATGACCTTGTGAGCTAACCTAACAATTAGGCAGACGACCCTGTGCCTAGTGAATGAACCTGTGTTACCGACTTTAGCATATTGCTTGAACAAGTTATAGAACTGGGGCAGTAAGACTTAGGGTTAGACTTGGGACGATAACGTGCGCTATGTTTGACCCAAACAAATGAATGCTAGTCGGTTAACCGAATAGATCGTGCTTAACAATTGTGCAAATACTTGGTTGGAATGGAAATGATATGGAAATTGATTGACCCTATCGGAAGTATCCTGGTGATTCATAAGACGCGAACCTTTGAGATTTTCGCAAAGTAGCTTGTCCGATTTCACTATACCTAAGTTTGGTTGAATGCATATGTTTGAGGCGCGTCTTGAATGTGTGCACGATCCAAGACTCAATGAGATGTGAAACTCGAGTGCTAAGACTTCGTTATCGCTAAGTTGGTTGACATGCATGTGCTTGAAGCGCATCGAATATGTGCATGATCCAGACTCGCGATATGTTGATCTCTAATGCTAGTACAAGTGAATATCCACCTGAACATGTATAACGACTTGTATAAGTTTGCCTCAGCTTTAGATCATCTTTCAAGATAGTTCGCAACGTACCTTGCATTAAGCAATATATCCCGCGCTAAGACACAAATGAGACCGATCAACATACACGCAATATGGTGTAAGGAACGAGTAGGAGATTGTGTTAAAATTGGATTTAGTGGTACTGATTGCTACGCTTGGGTTAGATTCGATAACGCGATAGAATGGCCTGCGCTAAGTAAGTCTCGAGGACGAGACTTTTTTGAGTGGTGTATAATGTAACACCCCATTCCGCTCAAGCGGAATGCCGATTCAAACGACAAAAGTGCAATATCTCGACCCGCTTTGCTTCAGCGAGAATACTCGTTTAAGGCAAGAGAATTTTCAGACTTGGCTCTTCAGGAGTTCGATTTAGGCTTTCAGAGGCTCGCTCGGAGTATCACTCAACCGTGGCGAAACATCGCTAAGGTGGGTGGCTATGGTGAACTTGTCTTTGCTTAGCCAGGACATTTAAAATATGGATATTTTATGCTAGTCGCTAGGTGAATCACCCCCTGTATGCTAATAAGAATATAACGCACCTAGCTAAGGGAATAATCCCAACTTATATTACTTGTGTTAGAACATGGAGAAACATTGCTTATAATCAGACCCTCGCATGCTATATTTGTCTTGTGAAACTAGACCCCGCTATGCCTCGAGCAGAATGATATGAACATTTTACTCTTCGTAGTATACTGCTTTACTTGCTATACTGCACGACCCTAGATTATGTCGCTCGAAAAGTCTGTTTACAGTTTTACTTCTCGGCTTACCTTCGGACACGAGCCGATGTAAATACTTAAGTTATCTTATAAATGCATGCTTGCTTGCTATATGTTAACTTGTCATATTGCCTCGATTCAATGCTTGTCATATAAATTTTATGCCTATATCAAGTGAATGCTATATTGCCTTGTAATACATTCATCTAAGTTTTTCGAAAGACTATTTAATAGTCGTTCCGTGCGTGTGTAAACCTAAAAAGTATCCGGGACCGTTAGGTCGCCAAGGCAGCCCCCAAACTAGGAAATGTATCAAGGCAAGTTGTTCACTGAACGAGAATCATGTCAAGCAAATAAAGGAAACCAAAGCTCATGGAGCAATACTCGTTCAGAGCAAGAATTAAGATTCAAACATCTCGTGTACTAGTGTTCTCGTGTATTGTCATGCCCCAGTCCCAAAATACGTAGGACTAGGAATACGTAAGCATGCCAGCCGTATGTATATGGAGACTCCAATATATGGAAACCATAACACATACGTACGCTGTATTATGAACAATAATTCACAAGTGGTATATATTTGTTACAAGTCACAGGGCATAACTAAATCTCATTCACAAAAATCATCATAAAGAAATACATGATCTAATATATCAATAAACCAAATATAAACTAGCCGAGAAGAACTAATAGTTGAATGGAGACAAATCCACTACCAACTAGACTATAAGAGAAATAAAATAAGTACATCTGATGAACAAATATGCTCAAAGAGAAGACATCCTCGAAAGATAATGGAGTAACAAGTCCTGATCCATGCTCCTGCGAATAGTCATGATCGTCTACACCTGGAAAGGGACCAGGTCCTCAGAGGGACGTAACATGATACATAGAAGAATGCCAATAAAGTAATGAAAAATAAACATCCAAGGGTCGTCTAACCATCTATGTGAATGCACTTTGAGAACAACTTTCCAACACGTGGGCTATCTGGCCAAAATGGGATTGGCATGATTCTCTCGGAGAATCAGGGGCCTAGAAAGCATGACGTCTTTTAAACGTCAGAGGCCGCCTGATAATAACAATATATAGGGTCATCATGATCGCGCATCTCCGACGGAGCGTACGGGTTACACAAGGAAAGTGCAAAGGAGCCCAAATGCCTTACTTGTTGTCCTCCCCACCCAGGAGCCCAAATGCCTTACTTGTTGTCCTCCCCATCCCATGCTCTAAGCATTTCATATCCATGACACGATGATACCTCTAATAATTGCAAAGTATTCTAATTATGCAAATTCTATCAACAGTTATTCCCTATCGCACGTCCCATACGTACAGGTGGCCAACCTGTCACGCAAGTCCGTGTCCTACATGAGACTCACTCTCGTATAACAGATGTGTCATGGCCAATGAAATATAATGATGCCTCCAAATCATGTGGTGGTCTCGTAAAACTAGGTCGACATGCATAATATATAATAAGGACAAAATACGACATCACCGTCGTTGCACCCAAGTTATCCTTGGATGCGTAGTTTATATAGCAGTTAAAATATATGAAATAAATGACAGAAATAAAATGCATGCACCATATGGAATATAAATTACAGTACAATGACAAGGTATACTTGCCTGACAAGAAAGCTGCGTAGTGTAACGTCCAGGTGTCAAGTACAAAGGATCAAAAACTATGGCCTCCGAATGAACATCTCCAGACGCTGAAATAAACATCACCAACGTTCCCAGAATAAGCAAGATAGCTAGAAAACACTACCCTTTCGTCCAATTTGAACACAGGGGCCAAATGGTAATTTTTGGTCAAAGCGGGTCCACATGTGGGCCACCTTGCATCGAAAAACGTGCCAGAGATAAAAGTCTCTAAATAGGACAAATTATAGGTCAAACAAATTCTAAACATCGATACGAACTCAATGGAATCTCCAATTTTGGATTTTGGTGAGCCAATCAAAAATTTGCCCTTAAAGTCAACCGTAGGGCCCGCGAATAGGCGGCTTGGTCAACCGTCTCAGAATCGCGTGAAACTTGGGTCACAGGACCAGCGTGATACCACGAATCCAATGGCACAAGTTTTGTCGCATTCCGATGAGCGTACACAAAATGGGGTGGTGTTTTACAAAAGTCGCGATATGGGAATTTTTTACGGATACGGGTTGATTCCGACGCGCACACACGTCCGAATCAACTTTTGTGAAAGTTCACACGTCAGATTATACCATATGCATCTTTTGGTACAATTGGTACGCGATGAGGCAGTCCCGTTTGGCGGGGCGCACTTCGTATCACAAAATTTAAGTTTTAAAATATCAAATTTTTGGTCGTTTTGGAGGCCGAATAATTTAACACATAAAACGAATAAATAAAAACTAAAAGAATAAAAAAATTCTCGGTTATATTAAGAAGAAAACCCTTCAATTAGATTTTTGAAAATATAAAATAGGTTGGTGGCAAATTGGGTGTGAACATGGGGGTTTGGTGTTAAAATTCTGGACTGTTTGGTCAGTTTTTCGGCCATTTTCTGGTTGATTTTTCGACCAATCCGGGACACAAAAACTCGTCCCGCTTGAATAAAAATCCTAGAGGGTTAGGTAATGAACATAAACGGACAAACATCTCGCAAAATAAATTACAGATGAAGAAGATACGTCACCTTGAAGATGGAGAAAACTACGCACATGTGTGCGGGCACATGCGGACGGCGGACGGCGCGGTTGTAGCCCGTGTTGGTGTGGCGGTGCGGGGGCGGCGTCGTCGAGGTCGGTCGGAGGTCGGCGGTCGTCGGCGTCGGGGCTAGGGTTAGGGTTAGGGTTTGTGTTTTGGTTTTGGTGATATGTATATATATATATAATGTATATATATATAGAAGGGGGAGTGAGAGTTGGGCCGCGGGGGAAGGTTTGCTGAGAGGTTTGTTTGGTTTGTGTAGTAGGGGATTAGGAAATAGTTAGGTTTAGGAATAGGTTTTGTGTTTTGGTTAGTTTAAGTTTTTGTTAGATTTTTATTTTATTGTTTTTTCTTTTTCTTTTTCTTTTTCTTTTCATTTCTTATCTTTTTATTTATTTTGTTATTAATTATTATTATTATTATTATTATTATAGCTATATATATATTAACATATATATTCACACATATAGATGAGATAGAAAATTTTGAAAATAATATTTGCACACAAAATAAATTCTAGAAGTTTTACTTTTGTAAAGTTTTAATAAAATACTACACCCAAAATATTTTATGAAATTATTTTATAATTAATAATTAGATATTTATCTAGTTATATAAATCAAATAATTATATTATCTAATTAACTAAGTAAATAATTATTCAATAAAATAGGTAATAGTAAATAATGTACAATCTTACAAAAAGGAAAAATGCCTAACTTGGCAGGGAGAATTATGGGTTACTAATTGTAGAAAGTTGGGATTAAAAATAACCATAATTAAATTATAAATATATAATATCTAAATATTTAACACTTAATCTATGGTTGTTACACTAATGTCATACTAATACCAAGGGATCGAATTCTTGTGCCACGAAAAGATCCTACAAGTAGTGTCTCATGTGTTGGGAGATACAGATTTTGGGGCCATCCTATATTATTAATGTACAAACCACGGTGAAGTATCCTAATAAATCATTGGATTTTATTTGATTTAAAAAATCTAAAAAAATACAGGAAATATAAAATACCTATTTTTGGGTCAAGGGGTTTACATGTATCTCATGTATCTCGTGCATCTCGTGAATCTAGAAGACCTTAGAGACTTGCATGCCACGGACAACTTGTGTACAAGGGGATAAGTTATGCGGACGGTGTAAAACCCCATATTTTTAAATATTGTATTTATTTAATTATTGAATTTATTTATATTATTATGTAGTTAGTTAGATAATATATACGTAGTGATTTAAGTACCTATATAATTAATCATTTAGAATTGTTGTATAAAATCTATTATTTTTATTTTAGGAATCTTGTGGTAGAATTTTTTTAGAATTTATTTGGGTACAAATATATTTTTATATACCTCAAATATGTGCAAATAAATAAATAGCATAATAATAATAATAATAATAATAATAAGTATTAGTAATATTAATAATAGTAGTATTAATTATAGTGTTAATAAATAGTATTAATAAAAAAATTAGAAAAGAAAAGAAAAGAAAAAGAAAAAAAAAAGAAAAGAAAAAGAAAAATATATATATATATATATAACCCTATCACTAAACACCCGCCCCCCTCCCCTTCACCCCCTCCCCCCCCCCCCGCGCTGTGACCCGCGGCCCAGGGCCGACCCGCGACCGCTGCTTTCTCCCTACTCTCTCTATATATAAATATAATACCAAAATCCAAAACCCTAAACCCTAACCCTAAATATCTATCACGACCTGCACGACGCTGACCCACCGCCGCCCGGAGCACGCCGGAGCCGCTGTGCCGCCGCCGGAAGTCGCCCGCCGCCGTCAACCGCGGCCGCACGCACCCCAGCAGATCACATTGATGAACCCCTGTTCGGGCATAGATTCCCGTCTCCTCGCTCAACCAAAATCGGATTATTCTTCGCTGGTACGATCACCACCTATCCCTCTCTAAATATCGTAATTAGTTTTCATCGTGCAGCGTTAAAAACTAGGTAAAAATTGACGATAACTTTTGAAAAACCACGTTTTTAAACGACTATAATCTGTTGCGATGACCCAAGTTCAAGGACTCGTATCTCCCACCACAAAGATCCAAACTTAGAAATTCTTTTTGCTATGTGAAGACCACCTAACCGAGATTATTTTTTATCAATTAGATTAATTTATTTGATGATGTATGCAGAATTAAATTAGGATAAAAATTGCAAAAAACCTGTTTTTGAAACCTTTAAAATTTACGATACGGAGTGTGCCCCGCCAAACGGGACTGCCTCATCGCGTACCAGTTGCACCGAAAGGCGCGTATGGTATATCCAGACGTGAGCTTTCGCGGAAACTGATTTGGATGTGTGTGCGCGTCGGAATCACCCCGTATCCATAAAAAGGCCCCGTATTGCGACTTTTGTAAAATACCGCACCATTTAGTGTACGCTCGTCAGAATACGACAAAACTTGCGTCATTGGATTCGTGGTATCACGCTTGTCATGTGACCCAAGTTTCACGCGATTCTGAGACAGTTGACCAAGTCGCCTATTTGTGGGCCCTACGATTGACTTTTTGGGCAAATTTGTGTTCGGCTCACCGGAATTAGACGTATCGTTGAGTTCGTATTAATGTTTATAATTGGTTTGACCTATAATTTGTCCCATTTAGAGACTTTTACCTCTGGCACACTTTTCGGTGCAAAATGGGCCACAAGTGTACCCCGCTTTGACCGAAATTACCGTTTTGCCCATGTGTCCAAATTGGACGAAAGGGTAGTATTTTTTAGCTATCTCGCTTATTCTGGGAACGTTGGTGACGTTTATTTCGGCATCCGAAGACGTTCATTCTGAGACCGCAGTTTCTGATCTTGTGTGCTTGACTCCTAGACGTTACACTTTGCAGCTTCCTTGCTAGGCGAGATACCTTGCCAAATTTCTTACAGTACTTTGCATGCTTATTATATTTTTATATGTTCATTGCATGTGTGTTTTTATTTCAGTCATATTTACATACTATATATATGTTGACACACACTTGACACATAGTATCATGGGAGGGGAGGACCATCAGTAGGCGTATGGGCTATAACCACTCTGGTAAACCGTAGTATCTAGCACGCACTACGGTAGTGTGCCGCGCTGGTCGCTACCCCCACGGTATATCAATTTCTGGAGTCGCGCTGGTCGCTACCCACGCGGTATGTCAATTTCTGATGTCCCTGCCGTGTGTGTGAGTTATGAGATTTAGATCGAGTAGCCTACCCATGCCCATATGTCAAAAAGTTATCCTCATTATGCATTTTATATAGATTGTCTTGTACAGCGTACTTATATATTTTCTGTCTATATTACATGTTTACTGTATTCAATTGGCATGCTTCTATGTATCTTGTTACGTCCCTTTGAGGACCTAGTCCCTTGCCAGGTATAGACGACCAAGAGTATCCGTAGGAGTACGAGCCTGGACCTGACGCATTATTTTCTGCCGAGGAGGCCTTACCTTCTGAGCATCATTGATTATCTCTAGTGATGGATCTTCTTAGCTGATACACTTCTATCATCATCTTATTTTATATTGGAGGTTTTATACTTCTCTCTCATTTTAGTTTTGGATATAGTCTTTGGTAGTGGATTTGTCTCCACCCGACTATTATTTTGGATTATTCAGACTCATTATTCTAGTTTAGTCATTTCTTTTCTATGAATTGTTGTGTGGATGAGATTAGTATATCTGTGACTTGTGACACTATATATATATCACATGTGAGTTTATATTCATATTACAACGTACGTGGATATTATGGTGTCCATATATTGGAGTTGCCATATACAAACGGCTGGCATGCTTACGTGTTCCTAGTCCTACGTATTTTGGGACTGGGGTGTGACATATTTTAGTGGTGGCCCATGCAGGTCGAGAGCATATTGTCTCGGTTATGTTATGTATCGAGCAAGCCTGCGCATAGGACTAGAATATAGGATCTCATCCACTTATTTAATCACCTCCCTTGACTTTATCTCGCATTCTTATTTAATTGCTTGTATTGCATCTTGCTTGATCCTTTCACAACGTCAATCTTCTCTTTTCTTTCGTACTTGATAGGGGTTAAGAAGGTGCCTTATACCAGGTATATACACTATAGTATTCAATAACACTATTAGTTAAATTATTGTAAGTTGGGTAGTATGTCTCATAACCTAGTAACACATAGTCCTGTTGACTCATTAATGAAGTATAATCGAATGACACAAACTATAGACTTTCATAAGAAGATAGTGTTCACCCAGACTGTAGAACTTAGAGGCTCATACATCCATTTGGTTGACTTTAGACTTAGACAAGAAATTAGTATGGCAACTGTAGAGGCACAACACCGATCTTCTTAGTAAACTTAAATTATTCTGTACCTTCCTCCATCATAATCAAGCATACTCATATTTTTTTGTACTACCTCGACTTATGCTGCTATTATAGCCTAGTTTTGCAAGCTTATTCTTTTATTGAGCTTGTTCATGACATATATATTATTGGGGGCCCACACTAATACATTGTCTAAATCAGAATCAGTGCATTATGGTTTGATCAACCTTAGTACGCTTGGTTTGCTTTTCGTATCACTACTTTACGTGCATTGAGATATAGTTGACTCAACTTGTTAGACGAATATACTTGCCCTCTAGACTGGTCTGAGCATATCATGTCAGGTACATAACTGTTCTGATGTGAATATGTGAATAGGAAGTCACCAAAATAAGATTTTAATCCACAACTGCCTTGGCAACTCCCTTTCAAATTCTCTAATCCCTTTGAATTCCGTACTTGTATTCTATCACCTCCTCCTTGAATTCTTTATTATTGTTTTCCGTCTTCCCCTATTTCAAAAAGACGAACGTTCGTGCTTAGTATAAGTTTGATACACGGAGAGTACTAGATATACCACATAGGCCAAGCACTCATGATGACAAATAAGGAAGCGCAGGCACATGAAGTCGTAGATACAGGTACGATCTTAGTTATATTTTTTTTGCATACTCATGACCCCCTTATGACACAAGATCTTAGTCGCATAGTAGACGTATAATTATATATATGGTGGTTTAGCAGTTATGAGGATATATTGATATTCTACCCAGGTGGCATACACGCGATGCTAATAGATTACGCGAGTAGCAGTAGTAGTATTTTTTCCTATCACCATCTCTCCCCTTAGGGTGGCTCATCTTCTCTTCTATACCCATTTCTTGTCCCATGCTTAATTCTCCCTATCGTAGTTACATCTTTTCGTGCCATCATGAATTGTTTGATTTACTTCAACTTCACCCTTATTTTGTTAGTTAAAACATAAATGTGTTAGTAATGATTGATAACTAAATGATGAGTTAATAATGATAACCCTTATGTATATGCACTATAGCAATATATGTATCCCCTTATTATTTTAAACCATGGATAGCATCCCTTAGTCTAACAGGAATTAGTTGGATTGTTGAACTAGTTCATACTTCTAATAGGTTTATCATTTAGCAAAGACCTTAATTGTTGTCCTAAAACTTAGAGTAAGCTTAGGAAAGAATTGAAGGCACTTGTTACAAACTGATGACTATGATAAATAGTTGGCGAGGTATCGACAGCTGCAGCTAGACCATTATAGTAAAGTAGTCGAATTATTTGCAGACATACTGGCCAGGTAGCATGGTAGTATTAGACTATGATACTTGACGGTTACAGAGAAAAATCATAGTTATGAGATTCCAAACGGGTATCCCAAGATTCTTGACCCAATAAATAAATTCGTCTTACAACCTAGACAATAGCCTCAAGAGACTTTGACTACTAGTAGAATTCTTGTAAGTTGGATAGTATAGACGAGTTAGAGGAAATTAGAATAGGATATGGACAATAAATAAGAAGTGTTAAGGTGACTGGCCATAACTTTTAGGAAGAAATGCTAGATAGCAATGAAGTATAATAGCTATAGTGATTCATTATGAATATGGGTAGTGTCAATTTCGAGGACGAAATCTTTGTAAGTTGGGTAGAATATAAAAGCCCATATTTTTAAATATTGTATTTATTTATTTATTTATTAAATTTATTTATATTATTTTGTAGTTATTTAGATAATATATACGTAGTGATTTAAGTACCTAGATAATTAATCATTTAGAATTGTTGTACAAAATCTATTATTTTTATTTTAGGAATCTTGTGGAAGGGTGATAGAATTTTTTTAGAATTTATTTGGGTACAAATATATTTTTATATACCTCAAATATGTGCAAATAAATAAATAGCATAATATTAATAATAATAATAAGTGTTAGTAATATTAATAATAGTAGTATTAATTATAGTGTTAATAAATAATATTAATAAAAACAAAATAGAAAAGAAAAGAAAAGAAAAATAAAAATAAATAGAAAAGAAAAGAAAAAAGAAAAAATATATAAAATCCTATCACTAAACCCCCCCCCACGCTGTGACCCGCGGCCAAGAGCCGACCCGCGACCGCTGCCTTCTCCCTGTTCTCTCTCTCTATATAAATATAATCCCAAAACCCTAATCCTAAATCTCCATCATGACCTCCACAAAGCCGACCCATCGCCTCCCGGAGCACGCCAGAGCCCTTGCGCCGCCGCCGTCAACCGCGGCCGCGCGCACCCCAGCAGATCACAGCGATGAACCCCTGTTCGCGCGTAGATTCCTGCCTCTTCGCTCAACCAAAATTGGATTCGTCTTCGCTGGTACGATCACTACCTATCCCTCTCTGAATCTCGTAAATTAGTTTCCATCGTGCAGCGTTAAAAACTAGGTAAAAATCGACGCCAACTTTTGGAAAAACCACATTTTTAAACTACTATAATCTGTTGCGATGACACATGTTCAAGGACTCGTATCTCCCACCACAGAGATCAAAACTTAGAAATTATTTTTGCTATGTGAAGACCACCTAACCAAGATTATTTTCTGTCAATTTGATTAATTTATTTGATATTGTATGCCGAATTAAATTGGGTTAAAAATTATGAAAAACCTGTTTTTAAAACTTTCAAAATTTGCGATACGGAGTATGCCCCACCAAACGGGACCGTCTCGTCGCATACCAATTGCACCAAAAGGCGCGTATGGTATGTCCAGACATGTGGGCTTTCGCAAAAACTGATTTGGACGTGTGTGCGCGTCGAAATCACCCGATATCTGTAAAAAGGCCCTGTATCGCGACTTTTGTAAAACACCGCACCATTTAGTATACGCTTGTCAGAATACGACAAAACTTGGACCATTAGATTCGTGGTATCATATTGGTCCTGTGACCCAAGTTTCATACGATTATGAGACAATTGACCAAGCCGCCTATTTGCGGGCCCCACGGTTGACTTTTTGGGCGAATTTGTGTTCGGTTCACCAGAATCTAAAATTGGACGTACCGTTGAGTTCATATTATTGTTTAGAATTGGTTTGACTTATAATTTGTCCCATTTATAGGCTTTTACCCCTGGCACACTTTTCGGTGCAAAGTGGGCCACATGTGGACCCTACTTTGATCGAAATTACCGTTTTGCCCCTGTGTCCAAATTGGACGAAAGGGTAGTATTATTTAGCTATCTCACTTATTCTGGGAATGTTGGTGATATTTATTTCAGCATCCGAAGACGTTCATTCTGAGGTAGTAGTTTCTGATCATGTGTGCTTGACTCCTGGACGTTACACTTTGCAGCTCCCTTGCCAGACAATATACCTTGCCAAATTGCTTACAGTACTTTGCATGCTTATTATATTTTTATATGTTCATTGCATGTGTATTTTTCTTTCAGTCATATTTATATACTATATATGTTGACACGCACTTGACACATAGTATCATGGGAGCAGAGGATAATCAGTAGGCGTATGGGCTATAACCACTCTGGTAAACCGTAGTATCTAGCATGCACTATGGTAGTGTATCGCGCTGGTCGCTACCCCGCGGTATGTCAATTTTTTGAGTCGCGCTGGTCGCTACCCTCGCGGTATGTCAATTTTTGATATCCCTGCCGTGTGTGTGAGTTATGAGATTTAAATCGAGTAGCCTACCCATGCCCATACGTCGAAAAGTTGTCCTCATTATGTATTTCATATAGATTGTCTTGTACAGTGTACTTATATATTTTTCGTCTATATTGCATGTTTACTGTATTCAATTGGCATGCTTCTATGTATCTTATTACGTCCCTCTGAGGACCTGGAACCTTGCCAAGTATAGACGACCAGGAGTATCCGCAGGAGTACGGGCCTAGACCTGACGCATTATTTTCTGCCGAGGAGGTCTTACCTTTTGAGCATCATTGATTATCTCTAGTGATGGATCTTCTTAGCTGATACACTTCTATCATCATCTTATTTTATATTGGAGGTTTTATACTGCTCTCTCATTTTAGTTTTGGATATAGTCTTTGGTAGTGGATTTGTCTCCACCCGACGTGTGAGTTTATATTCATATTACAGCGTACGTGTGTATTATGGTGTCCATATATTGGAGTTGCCATTTATATACGCTGGCATGCTTACGTATTCCTAGTCCTACGTATTTTGGGACTAGGGCATGACAGACGGTTGCTGGGGCTCTAGCACCGATCCGATCCGGGTGGAGCTTCGTGTATGGTCATATCGTGCCGGACTTGGATGGCTTATAGCGCATCGTGTGCTCTCGTTGTTTGCCATCCTTGTCATGACCAATCCATTATGGCCATGCCAGTGACCTCATGTTCATATAGATAAGTCATCCTCGCTTAGAGACTATCCGCATACGAGTCATTGCATAGCATCGAGAATAACTGAACACTTGAACGATCATAACACACTTGTACATATGGAGCACTTGAACATCTTATGCAACACACCTGATCATCCGAGTAACTCGTGCTCCCAAAAGCGTAATATTGCTCACAATACAGTGTTTGTATATGCTATTGCCCCCGAATGTTTATACATGCTCGTGCTTAAATTAACTTGGTTTACCTTGGACAGGGAAGGACAAATGGTAAGTTGGTAAGTCTCGCCGTGTTTCCACTTATGCCGCACGGCACCTTGCCACACGAGTTAGGTTATTCTTCATTGCCATGAAACTGATCCTAGGCAACTAGAAAGACAACATAATAGTCGGTGCACGGAACCTATATTACGTGTTTGGATTTGTCGAGCGGGCGAGTAGCCCCCCCACTAGTGCATTCATGTACTAATAATCCACCAGATTGTTTGCAGGGTGCGGGAGAACCTCGTTCGGTGCAGATGCCTCCTTCGTGCGTGCTAAGGCATGGAGTTCACTCTGAAGCCTTGGAGCGTTGCGTCCTGAACTGAAGCACATATACAAGAAATAATGTTGGAACATCACATATACATCATTCCATAAATGTAGCCACTTGGCACGCTTTTACTGTTTCGGAGAGAGAGAGGCTTGAGCGACTTGTAATCTCGGCTATACGCCGCTTATAGCACTTGTTCAAATATCAATAAAGAGTTTGCTTTACTTCTACTTGTGTTATTCAATGCTTCCGCTATTGACGACTCAGTGAACTTGTTACCAATCGCCTATGCGTTTATAATTTTGTTACACTCGGATAATCTGTGTGACCCTGTGGCTTAGACCTCTTACCTCCAGCCAATGAATCACGACCTTGCACGGGCGTGGCTCACGCTCGTGCGATATCACGCCCAAATGGGTCAAGCGATCTTCCCGCGGGAGCGCTAGCACGGTAATTCTCGCCTAACGGGGACGGCTGATTAGCCTGCGGGAGATCGGGGCGTGACATTTACTTCATATGCTGGTAACACTGAGAATAGAATATTGAACATCGATACAGGTATAAGTGCATCAGTGTACAATAACTATGAAGAAAATGTTCATATGCGAGTAAAATTGTATTTTGGTACCACCGGGCCACGAAAAGGTAAATAAGTTGGGACCTATGGGTTACCAACTGATATCAGAATGAGAAAAACAAGAAGGATCAATAATGCGAGACTTTACTTACATTTCTTTACCATACAATTTATGCGTAGGTTTTATTTACATAGTCGTTGCATGGTCAGGGACAACTTATGCACAAGGTATGGTTAGTTTCCTCGAACGAGATGCACCGGGCACCAAAATCGTTCGGCCTAGGAGGAAATATAGTGCTTTGGTAGCACTGGGTATAAACGAGACATTCATTAGGGATCGTAACCTTATGAATGGCACTTCGTACGTCCTTCGAAGTCCTATATAGGATGTCCCTCGTGGTGCAAAAGCATATCACCAATTACCCTCATAGAGTTAGGCTGCATACTAACAAGAATATTTATGCAGGCTTAACGTTATCTCGGTTAAGAAAGATTCGTATTATTTATATTGTGGCTAATCTTTGTTTTGTAGGGATACAATGAGTGAGTTATTGGTAAGAATCGTCGTTAGGCGATATGTACATATTTTATATATATTCAATCTATCATACTGTTTCCAAAGTATGTTTCATTACGCTGCTGAATACTCTGATCATTGAAATGAACCTCGTTCCTAATAGAAATATCACTAAGTTAATATGCATGCTCTTCACATAAATTCTTAATGTCAGTTTAGATAAGTGGGCTAGTTTTTACTCACCAGTACGCAATATGTAGTGACCCACGTTTGTGGACATCCGTAGGTACTCAGCATTGGGGTACGCAGAAGCACTTCTTCCATTAAAGGCATCTTTTGTTATAAATGACATAATATATGGAACAGTGTAATTCATTTATATCAGGGAGAGAGTAAGCCAAGACGACAAATATCAATGTAAGCCAAATTGGTCAAGTATCAATTATATTTGAGAGCTTTGTAAAAAAATTGTAAGCCATGCACAAAATTATCATTATCAATAAAGAGAAGCTTTTCATTATATTCATTGTGATTTTAATTTGTCTGCTTAATTTTGCTGTGATGTCATTGTTTCTGAGATATACCATACCTTGTTTATCTTTTTGCCTTGTACAAGTGCACTCTAGGCTTGTACGATATCACGCTCGTGGCTACTTTCGGTTCTTCGAAATTGGAACGTGACAAATTGGTATCAAAGCACGGTTTATGCGTCCTTGGACTCGGCAAATTCTAAATCAAAGTTTCTTCCATGATTACTCAATGATGCCTCTGCAGATACTCAAAGTTGTGCTAGTGACTATTTAAAGTCTCTTCTGCGATTGGTCACAGTCGCCTCAGTGTGTATTCAAAGTTGCATTTTACGAGTATTCAAAGTCGCTTCTGCGATTAGCGAATTTGTATCTGTGATCATTCTGTGTTAGTTCCGCCATTGTTCGAAAGTGTTTCCACAATTGAAAATATTTGACCGCTTGGTTACACTCACTGAATGTTCCATACTATGAGCTTAAATATTATGATGCCCTACTTGTTGTGATTCATGAATTATAAATGATACCAAGAACCCAACAATGATTCGATGACATCGATAACTTACTTGTGATTAATACTTTGTATGCGGAAATAAAAGAAATCAATATGTATGCTAATCAAGAAGAATTATGCATAAGTGATTTCAATAAAAGAAATCAACAGTAAAGCTGAGTTGATTCATGTGCGATGGTGGGATGGTATTTTATATCTGAGCATGAGAATCATGTTATAGCACGCAATGCTACCATGTGATGGTGGTGCGGGATGGATGTTGGATCCGTGTAAGAATGGTGTGATAGTCAGAAAATGGTTTCATTTTGAGTGGTATATGCCTCTACCATCTTAGTGAAGCATGTGCAATGATCCTTCCATAAGTGATAGTATTGAGCCTACAAGTGAGAATGGGGTAGTGCCGAGACTTAGTCGGGAATGATGCCTTATTGTATGCGGTATGATTGTCCCTTGGGCATCTCAGATTGGGTATCAATATCGGATCCTTGATAGTTGGATTTGAGTTGTCAACATTAGACCCTCGATAGCTTAATGTTACATGGGGTAGCAAGGAAGTGGGAAGGTATGTAATGGATGTCTTAGCTGGGATCAACGAGTTGAATTATATGGTTAGATTGTGGCTTAAATATGCTGGGTAAAAGTTTCAAATTTTAGCATCGACGATCGAATATTACTATCGATAAACAAGTTCGATCGTATATCCAGTGAGATTGGTTGAACTGATTGGGAATCACAAGCGGAATATTATGTTGGTTACTTGAGTTTGAAAGTTCTTGGAAATTAATTAACGATGGACCGAGTATGTGGAAAACTATTTCCTTTGACCTTAGGTGTATAGCATTTACTATATGCCTAACTTAAAAAGGGTAGCAACCGTGAATTGGGAATACTTAAACCTAATGATTGACAAATAATAATTAATTAGCTTATAAACTTGTGGGATTACAAGAACTAATCGATGACCATTTTATCTGGCAATATATGGAAGTTCGTCAAGAGTCTTTGATGGATGGAATACTAATAAAGCTTGAGGTCTAGTACGTTGGGATAAATTCTATCGACGAAAAGTTTTGTCACATCAGTAACAGTTGGTTGGCAGAAACCTTAGTTGCATGGGTAATAGTTGATTGGCAGATATAATTGATCAAATTATTAATATGGGATGATCCCTAACTTGGTTGGTTGACTAATATACCGAGTACGTGAATAATTATCGAAGATGGTTAAGTGAGATAAAAATTTATGAGACATTGATGAGGTGATGCAATTAAATTGATAGTTAATACGAATAAAAGTTAACCCTATCAAAATAAAGTTGGCAAAAGTATGTTCGAGGTGACTGGTGCTGCTGGTGGTTATATTAAAACATTCTCGGCTGCTGCTGAATATGGGGATGCTTGGCCAATCCTGCGCTACCACTCATATCTCCAAAAATATTGCGACTCCTCTTAGTCCTGAGATCCAGATCCTCTTCTGCAATCTGGGCATCCATCAAGATATCCTCAAAGGTAGCGGTACGACGACCAGAAGTGCGCGACCTAATATCTCTCGTCAGCCCCTTTCTAAACTTGCGGGCTCGATATCCTGGGTCTCGGATCATAGACGATGTAAAATGGCTCAATTGATAGAATTCTGTGGCGTACTCATCGATCGACATGGTTACTTGGACCAAGTCATGAAACTGACTCTCCAAAGCTCCCAGGGCCACGCCGGGAAAGAACTTCTCCTTGAAAAGCTCCTTGAAGGTCTCCCAAGTAAGTCCTTGTGTAGTAAGTCTTGGCTCCGTGCGATACTACGTGAGTGCGATATCGAACATCTGATTGCCGGTCGCCTCTATCTGCAAGCTCTCCAAAATCTGGGCCAATCGCAGGTTTCTCTCTATATCCTCTAACCAGTCATCAGCGTAGAGTATTCCTTCGATACCCTTGAACTCTTGAGGTACCATCCTCTTAAAATCAACTGTAGTGCCTAGTCTCTGTTGTTGCTGCTGGCCAGGATACTGCTGGGCAACTCTCTCAACTGTTTATGGTGCCATCTGGTGAGCGTTCTCCATGCTCTCTCTCATCAGCTCAGTCTGCGCTTGGTGTCCCTCTGACTGCACCCTTTGAGCCTCAGCTTGAACTCGCTGAGATTTTGTCGTCACTCTCTGGGCATCTACCATGCCCTCGATCAAAGTAAACATCTGTGCTCCGTCAACGGGCATACTTCCGGGAAACAGAGTCGGTGGTTGAGGAAGGTTCTCCGTCATAGCTGTGGCAACACTCAAAACAGGTGGGAGAAGAGGAACTCCAGATGTCTGTCCGTCAGGTTGAGAGGTGGCATACCCCTCTAAAGCTGATGCTCCCACTCTCATAGATATTGTCTTCGACGGCATCCTGAAGACAGACTGAAAAGAATCAATTTAGGCAATAAATACGATATCATCAAGGAAGGACATTAAAATTCTAAAGGAAGCAATATTTAGAAGGAATAAGGATAACAAGAAAGAAAGATTGGAAATATTCCTAGTTGTGATTGAGTATTCGCTCTCATTCTAGTATGCTATATCCTAGATCATATCGCAGGCACGCAGTAGTAAAACTAAGTCATCGCACTACCATGACATCGTACAACTTGAGAAGTCAGACCTGCATGGGCCACCACTAAAAATGTGTCACGACCCGCACCCAGAATAGGGGCACGAGTACGTGGGTACGTCCAGCCTACGCCACAACATCGGCGGTAGAACGTTGTCTAGGTCTCAATAATACTAAACATAACTCACCACATGTCAATGATATCAACTCCACAAGGAATATAATGAATAATGCATTATCAACAGCTAACAATATATATAGTCAATCACAATAGCTATAAGAAATAAATGACACGATAAGATATAAAGATAAGGAGTACTAACATAAGTCAAGCATGACAACTCAAACAGAGATAAAACTAAAGTATAGCTGTCCAACATAAATAATCTCCACAAGTCTTAATTTAAACTCAACATAAGTCTCAATATAAACTCAAAAGCATAAAATAAATATTATCTAAATAGCTGCAGGTAGTGTCTCCTCTAATGGAAGGGACTCTTCTAAACTCTCTGGTAGGTAGTCTCCCTCTAAACCTGGTCCATAGTGTGTAGGGCAGAAGTCCTCAAGATCCTCTGAAAAAATATTTTCCAGCCAGGAATGGAGCAAAGTACATCTCTAACAGCAGTTCTAAATCAATAATATAAACTATGTAGCAGTAAATAGATGTAAATATACAAGATGCATATACATGTACAATAGATACACAATAAAGAAAATACTAGATATAAATATAAGAATGAACAATATGAAAATAAACAGGAATACTACTGACTAAGTATGTGAGTACTAGCTTTAACATATGATCGGCTTAGGAACTTGTACATGAATAATGGCCTGGTTAGTCATACATGCAGTGTATGACCAACACTCATATGAAAATAATACTTGTACACGAAGGGTATGATCACATATCTACACTAAAATACTACCCACCCCCGACTAGTATAGTGGATCCAACCATGGTACGCTATGGCACGGGATTCCCCAAGAAGATAGCGACTCTTCCTGAGAATCAGTGTCTGTACATGTACAAGATAATCAATGAAACAAGACTTGCATAAGATACACCATATACAAGGAATAATATCTCATAAAGAGATCCAAATATACCAATCCGTGTAACCATCGTGTCAAAAAATATGGATATCTACACTAAATACAATGAACATAGAGGATATCATAAACAAAAAACTATCAGAGAATGTACTCGCCTGTGGTCCTCTACTGGAAATACCGATATCCTGTTTCCAAAGTCTTGTTTGAATAATCTAACAGTCCTATAGACATCATTTAATAATAATATTGTATCAGTCGTTACACTAGCATACACACAATCATAAATACACTGAACTCAGATACTATGCTAGGGGTGATACTTGTCTTCTAGTAGGGTCAAGTGTGCGTCTAACTGCACAGGTGTCACGTCCTCAAATGCTATGCATAATCAGACAGCCGCTCACTATCACATGTTTAGCTAGTACGTTGGTGTACACAAGGCAATCAACTCATAATTTCTTAGGGTCATATAGTCAATGTAAATACGGGATATCCATAATTAACACTTATGGTCATATAAAATTATAAGGGATATCCACAATTAACTTAGGGTCATACAACATAGATATATATATATTACAGTCATACTTAGCACTAGAAATCAATTCCCATAGAATATGTATATATCTATATATATCAACTAATTAGTATACACACACGCACGCACAACTAGTTTTGGGTTTACTTGTATAGTGGCTTGCGATGAACATCTAACAAAATATATCATGAAGCGATACCCTAAATCCTAACACTACTCACACATGCATATATACACAATATAAAAGGGAGGCAAGTCGAACCTGCGTGTTAGCGGGCACGGGCACGGGATCGAGGGTGACTGTCGCAGGTTATCTCCGGCGAGGTGGGACAGGTAGACGATGACGACGACGACGATGATGATGATGATGATAATGATGATGGTGATGATGATGATGAAGGTGATGATAATGATGATGATAATGATGGTGATGATGGTCTGGCTGTGGCTAACCGTCGGAGGGGAGAACTGAGGTGAGGTCGAGGGGAGTCTGGCAATAGTGGCGTAGGAAGTCTGGCAGTAGGGAAGGTCATGGCGGTGAGGAGGAGTTGGGGTTGCTGCTCAGCGACGGAGGTCGACTGCCTTGAGGCGGGGATACTGTGGAGCGGAGGTGGTCGTGGGGATGACGTTAATGGTGATGGTGAGCTCGTCGATCCGGTGGAGATCGTCGATCCAGTGGAGGTCGACTGCTCGAGAATGGAGAAGAGAGGGAGCGGTAGAGTCGGGTCGTCGTACTATCGAGGAGGAGCGCAAGCGGTCAGGGGGGGATGGATCCGGCGAGGAAGTCGGTTGGGAGTGGTAGTCGAGTTGATCAGTGAGATGGCCGGGGAGTCGGGGTTGGTTCGGGATAACGGTGGTGTCATGGGGGATCGTTGGCTGTGTTGATTGTGGGCGTCGATCGGCGTTGTGGTCGAAGGGAGTAGCGGCTCGGGAACGAAGACAGGAGATGGGAGGTCATAGAATTCGGTAGTTTTCGTGTGGTAGTGAAGGTGGTCGGCTCGTCGGGCTCCGACGGTTGCAGAGACGGGGACTCGGGTGCTCCGGCGGGAAGGTGGCCGGACCGGAAGGGAGGAAAGAGGATGGCTAGGGTTTCGGTTTAGTTGGGTGAGGGTTGATGAAGATGAAAATATTAAGAAGAAAAGTTGCATATATATGTAGAAAAAGTAGGATGATGTAGCCCTAGGGATTTGGGCCGCCCAAGTACACCTTGGGATGGGTTTCTTTCGACATGTAGAAATTTAAAGGGCTAGGATGGTGTTGTTTGAAATAGATGGCTATGATTTGATGAGGGAGAAGGATATTGAGTGTTGCACACTCCAATATCATAGAGAAAAATTACATGATCGGTCAATAAAAAAATGGTGTTTCTTCATGTGCATTGACCAATAGAATGGTGACACCTCATTGCACTTTTGCAAATAACTCCCCAACAATTGGAAAATTGCACAGAAAGTAGGAATTAGGATTTACTGAGGGAAAATACCATGTTTGATGTGATATAGTGGCTAAAAAGGGTGTGTGGTATTTAGTATGAGTCTTGAGGGTGTGAATGGGGGTTTGGTTTGGTGTTGGGTTTAGTTTTGGGTTAAGTTGGGTCCTTACACTAATTTAATTAAAATTAATGTAAACGGTGTTCTAAAATTAATTAGAAGTACATAGGGCTAAAATTAGGTGGGACACAAGTGTCATGGACGTAAAGAACTCAGAATAGAATATTATCATAATTTGGGTTGCACAAAATGGATCAAGATTGTGTCTCCAATTTCGATTGGAACGCACAAAGATGCAAGTCGAATTTATTTGGAATTTGAAAATAACTTCTGCGATGAATATTGTGCGACTAAAATGAAGCACAAGAGTGTATATTTATGAGTTACACAAAGGTCAGAATGGAGGACAGGCACGTCTAGGACAAGGGTGTAAAATTTATTGGAAGGCAAAAGCTAGGGTAGCGCTCCAAATATCGAAGCAACGGTAATACACAACAATTAAATAAAATCACAATAATATATTATTATCCTTAATATTTAATCCTGAATAATACTAATTAAAATCCATAATCCTATATTTTGGTCAGGGGTTCATCTAGTGGGCTTCTCGGTCTAGTCTACTAACTCATGCATTAAAGAACACCATATAATATATATATATATATATATATATATATATATATATATATATACACATATCATGCAATTATTTAAAATAAATATACACAATACTTATAATAAATAAAAAGACAAAAATACTCCTATTTCAGAATGTGGTAGTGACAGTGTCACGACCCCACCCGAAAATTGGGCATGAGCCGTGGGTACGTCCAGCCTACGCCGCGACATCGGCGGTAGAATGCTGTCTAGGTCTCAAACATAACTCATCATGTTAATGGTCTCAACTCCATAGGGAGGACAAAGATAATATGGATCAACAATTTATAATATACTCAATCACAAAACTATTGGAAAAAAAAGGCACAATGAGATATAAGGATAGAGAGTACTGACATAAGTCAAACACAAAAATAAATACATCACAAGTATAGAGTCTAGATGTCCACCAAGTGTCTCAACAATAATACAACCCAAATCTCGGTTCTAGAACAATGATACATAAATAAGACAATCTAACTGCCTGCAGGTGGTATCTCCTCTAAGATGGGAAATTCCTCTAGAATTTCTGGTACAAAATCTCCCTCTGCTCCCGGGCCGTAGTGGGTAGGACAGAAGTCCTCCAAGTCCTCTAAAAAATATTATCCAGTCAGGATTGGAGCGAAGCACAAACACTAAACAACGGTTTCATTTATGTTGACAAAAGCTATAAAACAGTGTAAGGAAATACAAGATGAAAGAAATACTGGAAGTATAGAATACTAAAGAATATGAAATAAGCAATAGAACATCTAGCAATGAATACAAATATAAGTAAATGCTAGAACAAGTGAACTGAAGTAAAGAATAAATATCTGGCTATATGTTTGAGATATCATTTTATTATGTGATCGGCTGGGACGAGATCAGGCTTGATATATATGATTGGCTATGATACATGTGAGGTTAGGCTAACCATCTGGTTAGCTATGATACGAGCAATAGTCAGGCTAATCATATATATCAGGCTCTGAGGCATGTAAATGGTAAGGCTTGTAGTGCCCCGCTCGGCACTATGTACAAGTGATATCGCCTTGCTTGCTCGAACGGAAGTCTTCTCGGAGAGTTCCCGACCGATTAATCATTGTGAGTGGACAGAACTGCATTCTCTGATTCTTGTACGACTTAATAATGAATCTGAGTTTTCGAATGCTTGTTTGCTTAAGAAGAATGTTTTCATAAGAGAATGATAGAACCGACTCAGTATGCTAATAAGAGAACTCACATAGCTTGTCATTGAAACGAATCTGCTGCCTAACTAAGAGAATGGAAATGCTTGTCAGAAATAAAATAGAACCATTGCTATGCTAAAGAGAATAAGAAATGTTGCATGCTTAGAAATACCGACACAGCTATCAAACAAACCTGTGCTATGCTAAGAAAAAATAAGTAAATGAACGGCTCGAATATGTCCCTTTGAATATGCTAAGAAAGAGATAGTTATTACATGTTAAACTATGAAATTAATCGCGCTTGCCTAGATATGTTTCGCTTGTCTGTTTGCTATATCGAACTACTATAAGTGAAATATGTGAATGCAGTGACTAATAGTACGCCCTGAGGATATGGCTCGCAAGGGTCTAGTGGGGTGTGCTATTAGTAATGTGACAAGATGTGCTTCGTTTCGATAAGATGTGTTTCGCTAAGACTGCATATATTTTGCTTGATCATTGTTTTGCTTGCACTATGTGTTTATGTCATTGCATTGGTCTCGGACAACTTGTGCACAAGGTCTTGTCTCTCGAACTATTCCTAGGGCACTGGGAATCACTCGGTCCGGAAGAGATTTTTGGATCGCCCTGAGGTATACGGCCCGTAAGGGGGTCTAGTGGGGCGATATGTCTATTAGTGTGGTGCAGAACCCATGATGTCACAGCTGCTAGTACTCGGGTGTGTTGGTAGAGCTGGACCTCGTGTGACAGCTGCCGACACCCGTGCGTGCTAGTGAAGAGCTGAACCTTGGGCAACTGTTGCTAATCATGGGGCGACCCATGGACCGTCATATAGATAGGGCGCATGCTAGGTTCACCTTCTTGCATACCTATCGATTGATGACGCCAGAGATTGATACATAAGTTATGAATATGCAAATTGTGACTAACTTGTGTGTCTGCTGCAGGGATAACCGTTCGGCTATGGGGCAAGAAATATGAGTTATTACATAAGTCTGATCATTTATTTTGTCTGCATCATAGAGATTATCTGTTAGTGCTTCAAGCATTGCATCGGTCAGACAATGACTATTAGTGCGGGAGAGCTGAACCTCGGTCTCAACTGCTAATAGTATCAGAATGTTAGTCATTGGTTAGCTGGATTACCGCTACCGATCCTGAGTTTCTCGGGGACCGAATTCATATAAGCTAGTCCTTCTGTGCGCTTTATAGTATGATAGTCCATTTTGATATATTGCCTTAATTCGGTATGTTTCAGTCCATTATAAGAATACTGCTCCAAAAGATAAATTGTGATGCACAATACATGCTGCGCACTGCACGATAGAGCACTGTCCCGATTCGTATGCTTATAGTTTGAATATGCAAAACTGTTTCAAAGTTATGTTTTCAAAGAGGTAATCTGACTATAGTTCTGAACTGCATGAAATAAACCTAAGTAAAACTAGCAAGATCACTAGTAATGCAATATTTTACCACATGATTACTTAGTGTGGGTTTCAGGGGGTGTAGCTTCTGTTCAGTTGTTTTATCTCACCAGTACTTGCATAAAGTACTGACCCACCAATAGTTTGCTTGTTCTCAGGTGCTCGTTCGTCCGAGGAAGCGATAGCCGTACCTCATCCCAAGGAACCAAAAATTTGGAGTCGATGCCTTGAGACGTATCGAGATGGAGCTGCTTTTGTATAGAGGGACATAATGTATGGAACGGTGTTATTGTAATCAAGAGAAGAGTGCTTGAGCGATCTGTAACCTCGGCCTTGCGCCACTTGTAACACTTCTGATTATCAATAAAAGAGCCTGTTTTTATATGCCACTGTGTTCTTTACTTTTCTGCAATATGTGTGCCGCTGCTTCAGTATTGAATAGCTTACTTGCCCTTGTTTAACGCTTTGGCCTTGTGCAAGCGCATCTTAGGCTTGCACGGCATCACGTCCTGATAAGAACGATTGTCCTGCGGGAGAGCTGTAAAGTGGTGATTCACGTTCAGCAGGGACAATTGGGCTTGCGGGAGATTTGGGACGTAACAAGGCTATACCCGACGTGATGAATGGGGTGAGCTATGATGCATGTAAGGTGGGGTATGATCACATAATCTGCTAATATTTCCCCATCCTCAGCTAGCACGATGGATTCCAATCACGACTCCTCACGACAGGTATCTAGGATGCTAACCCGTGTATCCACAGTGTTAGAATCAAGTATATTATACAACTAGAATTATAGAATTAATTAACAAAAACGAAAACTGTCAGAGAATATACTCGCCTGTGGTCCCAAGGAAGGTGCGAGGATCAATGTCCAAGGCGAGATCATAATGACCTAATTATGGAATATCAATGTCAAAATATTGAATTAAAGGAATAAACATGTTTAACTAATTAATTACGAGGCCTCTAGGTCAATTCTAAGGTTTACTGGTCAATACTAGGTCCACTAGTCAGTTTTTATATCCTGGAAGTGTATAGTGTATACTATCTATCTAAACTAGTCTTTACTTAGCTATACAAAACCTCAGTATTAAGGATCTACATGGTATTAGGTTATAACTATATCCTAGAGCCTAGTTAGTATATAAGTAACTTATATTAGTTTTGCCACGCCCCAGTCCCAAAATACGTAGGACTAGGAATACGAAACACGCATAGCCGTATGTATACGAACTCCAATATATGAAAACCATATACACACGTAAGCTGTACATGAATATTCAATCCACCAGTGATAATATACTATCACAACAAGTCACACACAATCTATATCTCATCCACAACACAAATAATAAGTAGGAATAAAGAGCTGAATAATATCTAAATATCAAAGATGAGTATCAAGTCTGATAGTCGGATGGAAATAAATCTACTACAAAATGACTATACTGAAGTAGCAACAAGGATCTCTAAACAGTGGTAATAAATCACAGATACTCTGAAGGTACGACCTCCTCAGTCTGGTAAGTAGCGTCAGGTCCAGATCCGTACTCCTGCGTATACTCCTGCTCGTCCATATCTGGAAAGGGACCTGGTCCTCAGAGGGATGTAACAAGATACATAATAACATGCCAACAAGTACTGAAAAATAAACATCCAATGGGTTGCCTAACCGACTAAGTGAATGCAGTTTGAGAACAACTCTCCACCAAGTGGGCTATCTGGCCATATAGTGGGATTGGCATGATTCTCTCAGAGAATTAGGGGCCTATAAAACATGTCGTCTTTTGAACGGCAGAGGCCGCCAAGTAGTATAGGGGCCTACAAAGCATGTCTTCATCACGACCGCGTATCTCCGGTGGAGCGTACGGGTTACATAAAAAGGAAAGTGCAAAGGAGCCCAAATGTCTTACTTGTTTTCTCCCCATCCCATGCTCTAAGCATGCCACATCCATGACACGATAGAACCTCTAAATAACTGCCAGGTCTACTAGCATACAAAGTTTCTATCAGCAGTCATCCCTAACGCACGGCCAATACGTATAGGAGGCCAGATTTATCATACAGTCCGTGATCTATATGAGACTCACAACTCGTGTAACAACTGTGTCACTGCCAATGAACCTAATGATGCTCTATAATACTGGGGTGGTCTCATAAAGTAGGTTGAAAAAATATACATAAATAAAATATGATACGACGATATCGTCGTTGCACCCAAGTTTCCTTGGACGCACAATCTATTTAGCAATAAATGAACTAAATAAGCAGAAATAAATTATGCAAGCATCATATGGAATGTAAATAATAGTACGATGACAAGGTATACTTGCCGGGCAAGAAATTTGTATAGTGTAAGCGTCCAAAAACGGTGTTAAGTTTGGTGGAAGAATTGAGGTTTAGGGTTTGGGGTGTACTGCATGGGATATATATAGGGAAAGAGGTCGGTTCCGCGGGGGGGTGATTTAGCTTAGTGGTTTCAAAAACCACTGCTGCTGCTGTTTCTTTCTTTCTTTAGTTTTGGTTTTGGGTTTGGGAGATTTTAGTAAAATAATAGAGATAAGAGGCGGTGGAATAAGTCGGCTCTCACGCGCGGAGAAGGAAAAGAAAAGTTGGTTTTTGCTACTGTTGTTGTTGATATTTTTCTTCTCCTAACAGGTCCGGGTAGGGGCTAAACGGGTAGTGGGTTTAGGATAGAGGGTTTGGGTTTCGGTTGAGATCCAATAGGAAATTTTTTTTCCATATATATATATATATATATATATATATATATATATATATATATACATATATATACATAGAAAATTCTAAAAATTATATTGGTGCATACCATTATGCTAGCAACTGGCCAAAGGGTCTCCTACATAGAATAAATTAGGAAAAATTTATAATGGCTCCATAAATCCCCTAAATGCACAACACCTCAAATAAAAATACAATAAAAATATATTTCCTCTATTTAGCTCATAACTACTAAATGAATTAAAAAGTTTAATACGGTTTTCAGAATTAGGAGTTTTATAATTTACCTTGCTAGTACTCCACCTTAAAAAGTATTAACCAATTCCTTACTCTAGCCATACTAGTACCAACTTAGCTGATCACTAAAACAATATACTAATTCTTACACCCTTAATAACTTAATACCTTAACTAACACTAGTCATTTACTAGCTCAAAGTAGTGGTACAAAGGCATACTAACCTGTCGCAAGACCCCACAGTGTGAAACCTGGGCAGTATCAGAGCTCAGAGGTAGCCAAGAACCAAGATAACTGATCTAAAGAACCATTCACAGTTTTACTGTCTGAACTGTTCAAACTTTCACATACATGGCTTAACATTTGATACAACATAACAGGTATCTAAACTTGTTCAACTTACACAGGCATGGCCAAACTAGCTGCTGATACATGCATGGCTCAATCTCTGAGATAAGAATATGTCCACTGGCAGGATATGAACTTGTTCACTCTTGCACATGCAATGGCCTGATTCCTGAGACAAACATAGGCTACTGGCAGTCAACCATCAGAACTTGCTCACCCTTACACATGCATAGCCTAATCCCTGAGACAAGCATAGGCAGGATCCACAGGTAAGTTTTCCTTAGTTGTTCATTGATACCCAGTATCAAAACTCACAGCTAGAGTGAAACTCAATTCTCATTCTTCCCCTAACACAGGCACACACAGGTTATACACTACTGATACACAATACGGCTGTAGCCACAGTTCAGTTTTGAACTGATACTGTGTGCAGATACATACTGCACAGTTCCCCCAAAATACTGAGATATTCTGATACATCCCACACAGTATCAGATTCTCACTGATATAATAAACACAACCTCTCATTCAACACAAACCACTGTGTTGAACCTGATTACCAATTCCCCCCATCTAAATCCTATACACAGGCACAAACACTACACAACCCGACTCTGCACAGTGAACTCACACAAAACTGGGACTGACTGATACTGAGCTCAGCAGTATCCGATCCAAAACCCCCCAAATACTTGATACACTGATACACTATGAACTCAACAACTGCACTCGACTGAATCATTCACAGTTTCACCCTACACCTCTCCCTCACTGAGGCACAGTCCAAGAACACAGGAAACCTAACTCACAGGTACACCCAGTCATCTCAACCACTGCTTTGGTACTGTAATACACCTAAACTCAAACCAATATTTTTTCAAATACTGGTACACTGATACACAGTATCAGGAACTCATCTCCTAATACATAGAACCCTAACACACACATGTAAAACCTGACTACACACATAGGACTCACTCAAAAACTGAACTCAGAAGAACACACTGATACAGTGATCAACTCACTGTGTTGAACCTGGCCCTCTTTCTCCCCAATCACTGATACCAGTGTCCCCCTGCTCTCACTGCTGATACACACAGGAACCCTGATACACACAGGAACCCTGAAGAACCCGACTCTGCACAGTGCTCAGGCACTGCCTTAGGGACCCGACCATACAGTGAACTCCCCATCGATATACATATACAATAACACATATACGTAGGTATATATCTACACATTCATATATATATATATATATATATATATATATATATATATATATATATATATATATATATATCAAGGTTCATAAGAACTAGGTTAAAATTAGGTATTCCCCTTATGGAGCATTTCATCAAACATATAAAGTGCTGAAAATGGATTCCACACTAACAACTCCTGAATACCCAAAACAAAATCCTAAAATCGAGATCAAACCTATATGTATACGATGTAATCATGTGTAGATGCATATCCCCATGATTAGGGCTCAGGAAATTTGGGGAAAAACCATCGGTTGAAACACCGAAACCCTAGAATCAACTAGGACTCCATGGAAAAACCAAAAGAGCCATTCCTAATTCAATGGTGGGCTCCTAATGGCCAACAACAATTAAAAAAACAGAATTAATGGGGTTTTAATTCGGATCCTCACCTATTGGGAGATGGTTTCCCAATGTAGCTCATATTTCTTCAAGCCTCCTTGGTCCAAGCTCCTAGATCTCTCTTGATGGAGGAGGAAATGGGTTTCTAGGGCTATAAATTTCCTGAAATTTGAGGGAGGGGATGGTTTTCTAAGTGGAGGCTAGGTTTAGGTTTTTCTTCATGAATGAAGAAGCTTGAGGGAGGCTCCCTCTCATTAAATAGGACTAGGGTTAGGGTTAAGGCTTCCAATGCCAAGTGCCTAATTAGCCCTTCATGATTTGTCATGAAGAACTTAAAAAAAAAGTTTAGCCATTCTTTGAGGGTTTAATTAAAAACTAAAAATACTAATTAGGGTTCGGCCGCAAGGGTTAAATCTAATGGGTTTTTAGGTCAAACATAATAAACCTATGCATGAAAGAACACCCAACAATTTTAATAAACTTATCATACATATTTATTTACACAATAAATTAAACATGGCAATTTACAATAATGTCCTAACCTAGAAATGTTGTAGTGACAGACAGACATTCATTGGGGATCGCAACCTCATGAATGGGACTTCCTACGCCCTTCGAAGTCCTATATGGTATGTCCCTCGTGGTGCGAAAGCATATCACCAATGACCCTTATGTAGTTAGGCTGCATACTAACGAGAATATTTATGTAGGCTTAACGTTATCTCGGTTGAGAATGATTCGTATTAATTATGTTGTGGCTAATCCTTGTTTTGTAGGGATACGATGAGTGGGCTATTAGTAAAAATCGCAGTTAGGCTATATGCACATATTTCACATATATTCAATCTATTCTATTGTTTCCAAAGTATGTTTCATTATGCTGCTAAATACTCTGATCATTGAAATGAACCTAGTTCCTAATAGAAAGATTACTAAGTTAATATGCATGCTCTTCACATGAATACTTAGTATTGGTTTAGACGAGTGGCCTAGTTTCTACTCACCAGTACGCGATTTGTATTGACCCACGTTTGTGGGCATCACCAGGTACTCAACATTGGGGAAGTTGTTGTAACGGTTCTGAGGCATCGAAGCATTGTTGGGACACGCAAAAAATCTTCTTCCATTAGAGGCATCTTCTGTTATAAAGGGCATAATGTATGGAACAGTGTAATTCAGTTTTATCAATAAGAGTGTAAGCCAAGACGACAAATATCAATGTAAGTCAAATTGGCCAAGTATCAGTTGTATTTGAGAGCTTCGTAAATATTTTGTAAGCCATGTACTCAATTATCATTATCAATAAAGAGAAGCTTTCCATTATTTTCATTATAACTTTAATTTGTCTGCTTAATTTTGCTGCGATGTCGTTGTTTCTGAGATATACCATGCCTTATTTATCTTCTTGTCTTGTACAAGTGCACTCTAGGCTTGTTCGGCATCATACCCGTGGCTACTTTCGGTTCTTCGAAATCAGTGCATGACATATAGGACCTACGCAGCTTCACTGTAACAACAAAAGTGTTATACAGATTGCAAACAATCCGGTTTTCATGAACGGACAAACCACATTGAGATTGATTGTCACTTCGTCCGAGAAATTTTTTTGCTGGCACTATTTCTCTACCACATGTGACGTCCGTTGATCAGCTGACAGATTTTTTTACAAAGTCACACCCTACACCGCGATTTCAGTTTCTATTGGGCAAACTTATGTTGTTTGATCCACCATGAATTTGAAAGGGGTGTTAGAATGATTAGATTTAAAATTAGTTATTAGTTAGATTTAGTATTAGATTCTTTTTTCTTATATGGATAAATATCTCTTTTCCTACTCCTATCCGGATATGGATACATTTTCTTTATTTATATTCGTAGTTATATGACTTTTTACATCATCTATTAATAAAATCAATATTGTTGATTTGTTTCATACTTGATGAAAAACTCTCAAAAGCAAATCCATTAGTTGAGTTAGCAATTAGCAAGCCATGTAAAGAGGATAACATTATGCAGACACCATCCAAAAAAAAATTCAAAAATAATATTAGTCAAATCAAAAGAGTGAATTGTCACGGCACGGCATTAAGTAATTGAAAAGAAAGGATTAACATACAAGAATTTTGTTATTAAGCCAAAGATGTGACCATCTTTCTGCAACTTGCATCTGCTATATTGTCCAATCTTCCTTACTCTCAAGTCACACCAAAATTGATTTATCATCTTGTCCGAGAACGTCTGGCTCGTCAACACTTCCAAGTTTGATTATTTCCTCGATTGGCAAAGTTACAAATGTTTCGTCAAACGACACTACATATCCACGCTTACAGTCAAAGATCTGTACACAAATTAAAGCTTACGAGGAGCATTGTACTAATCAGCTAGATACTAAAATTCAAACAAACAAAAAAAAAATATCGAAATAAAACAAAGTCCACAAGATTCAAATACTATGTTAACAATATTATTATCTGAAATTTAACTTAAGCAACAAGATGCTCATGTTACACGAACTAATGTTGAACTTTCTTTTGTATATATGTAATAAATAAATAAAAATCCCCCTTTTCACTATGATTCCATTGTACTTAATTCCACTATACTTTCCAAATACCAATACAATTTCAGTGGTTCTCGGTTACAAAACTATAGAGAAATTGTGACGGAAGCCATCACTATATTGTTATAGCGATAGATTACCGATAGAATTGTCATTATAGTACATGTAATAAATAATATATATAATAAATAAATAAATAAATAAATAATATATGTAAATAAATAAATAATCCTCTTTTATACTAAGATTCCATTGTACTTAATTCCACTATACTTTTCAAATAGGAAAGCAATTTTAGTGGTGGTTAGTTCCAAAGTTGACAAATATCTGCCCATAGATACTTCACTATAAGTTTTCCAGTCAAAGGACTGTGATCAAGTAGAAGGCAAAGCCATTACGGACCCCTTCCACCAAAACAAGAATATTTTGACTAGGGTTGGAATTTTAAAATATGTTTCGTCATATTATATTAGAGGCTGGATAATAAATTTTGTAAAATTATGACGGAAATATAAGTCCGCAAAACATAAGAACTATGTATTCATAAGTATCACCAAAAAAATTTATGACATTGCATCTAACCTGTCGTTCCACTATACTACCAAAAGAAATGACAAGATGGTCACTGTACCGCCATTAATAGTGGTGGGATGAATATATATTTTTGTTTATTTAAAAAGAGAATGGCCAAAAGCAAACCACCATTTAATGCAAAAAAATAAAATAAATAAATAATATGCACTTATACTGTAAAATCTAAAGACGGTCTTGTAGCCATCTCGCCAAACCTAATGGTGGTGGTCTGGATGCATTTCGCAAAAGCTATTGGCTGTACACAAAAGCTATTGGCTGTACACTCATATATATGTAAGTTTATAATTTTTTAGACTTGGTATCTCTCTCCTAATATCTCCAGTTTAGTATCGTGGGCATAATTTTCTGGAATTTATGGGTTGGATAAACTTGCAAGAAAATAGTGAAACTACTTTCCGGGCTTATGGCTGATAGTTGTACGTATTCATTCAAGGATTCTTAAAAGTCATGAGTTACTAAATGTTGATGAAGAAATGCATAAAGTCTTTTGAGTTATGAAACTAGTGGGATCATGAAGGACAACGACAACACTTGTATAAATGTGTGTGCGTGTTTTTATAAATTTGATAAAGGTAAATAAGAGAAAACCAATATGAGTAAAAGTTAATCCTCTTCCTTCATTAACCATTATAACCCACCTCAAAATATTTCCTTACCTAACATTTCTTTCATTCAGATCCGCATACTTCGCGTCCCACGAACTGTTTAGACGAACAGATGCTTGGTATGCTTCGTTACTTCTTTAGAATGCATGCTTCATTGTCGGCATCATTTCATTTTGAAAGGGACGTCCACTTGAGATAATTAAAAGGCTAGACATTGGCGTTGGAGAAGTCCACCCATCACTATTCCTACTGGTACTTGTTAGATGAAAGTGCCGTAAGCAATTACGTAAGTGGTGTATACTATAATATAGGAGATTTTGCAGGACTGGTGACCTAAAGGAAGAAAGAAAAAAGAAAAAAGAAAAAGTCTTTATTGTTATCGGTTGATCAAACTAGTTGCCATTGTGGAAGAAGTAGTGAGAATCATGTTGATTATCCTTTAAGCCAAGTCAAATAATGCTAGCTACATATCCTGTTGGTGTTTTCCACTTAGTTTTGGAAGTTTTAGTTCCACATTGAAAAACCACGAATATGTATATCTCAATATATAACTATGCTTAGTATTGGTATATGTACATGGGGTGGAGGTTCATGTGGATTGACTTTCCTAGAGAGATTAAGTGTGAACTCTATTATGACAATTTTTGTTTTGTTACCAACTTTGGAAAGTTTTTCTTAGGAGCTAAGTCCTGCGACTCGGACACGGGCACGGGAACGGACTCAAGGACGCAAAGCGTTATGCAACCCGGCGCAATGCGATCTGGCGCTATGCGGCCAAAGCGTTATGCAACCCGGCGCAATGCGTACAGGGGCTATGCAACCAGGCGCTATACGGCCAGGGTCTTTATGGCCAGGCGCTATGCAACATGATGCTATGCATCCAGGTTTGGATGAGCGAGTCGCATGTGGAGGGGGCAGGGTCTACTTTAGGCAGTGAATGGTTTTATGTGCTTTCCGGAATATGCGACGCATGCGGCACGAGCGACTGCTTTCTGCGTTTGGCGGCGCTGTTTGCCACGTGCAGTACAGCATGTCAGGGGGCGGAGACGGCGCATGTGGCGAGGGCGACATATGCGGCTCTGACACACAAATTTTGGGAGATTTGGTCGGTCAGCGCATATGCGGCCTGGTGTTTCCTTAGGCCGCATAGGTGTTGTTTTCCTCTATATATAGGGGACCTCCTCTTTCATTTAAGGTGAGAGAAAATAGATAGAAAAAACTGAGTACACTAGATCATATGCGGCCCAGAGTGTCTTCCTCTCACATGGTATTTTTTGTGTGTTTTTTGAAGGTGACATTGAGCGTTCTAGATGTTCATTAGTGAACTTGCTGGTTCCTGGGGGCAGATTGTCTGTACAACAAATTTTGCTTTGAGCAACGGTGGTTTTGACCACCCCAGCAACGAGCTTTTCTTCAGCATTTTTTTTGCTTCGTTCTTTCTCATTGTAGCTTCTGCGAACGTAAAGAGAAGAACATTTTTTTGTTGCTTGTTGTAATCTTCATTATCTTCGGAGTTTTTTGAAACCTTTTCTTGGTTCATGCTTCGTTGGAATCGAGGAATATCAGATGAGAAACTCTTGTGTGAATCTCTGATCGCGACGATAACTTGGGTTCCAGTAAAGAGAAGACCCTCGGGTCTCGTTAGTAGCTCTATTATGGCCCCATTCTACTATCTTTGATCCGTCTCGGGACTAACAATCTCAAAGTAAGATCCGAAGAAAGATGTAGAACATCCGATCAAATCTTCTCGGCAACAAGTTTTCACAAACTTAAGGAGATTAACGGGATACACTTCGAACAATTGGATGAGGGAAGGAGTCCTTTGTCAAATGTTGAACGTGAGTTGTCGAAAACTACCATTTCTTAGGATAGAGAAGTTAGCGTTTGAAGAATGCGCATTCCAGTTAGAAGAAAGATTACAATATGACCAAGGATTGCAGAATTTGCGCATGACGGGACTTAGCGCAAGACAGTTATTGGCGGTTGGCAAGACTTGGCCGCATAGCAGTCTCTTGACGCATGGCAGTTTCTTGCCGCATTGCAGACTTTTGCCGCATGGAAGACTCTTGCTGCATAGAAGACTCATGTCGAATGGAAGACTCTTGGCAGATGGCAGACTCTTGGCGCATTGAAGGTGCTACCGCAAGGCAAAACTGGTTGCATAGTGGCTTAGGCGCATGGACGTCTCTACGCATGGCAAGATTGGCGCATAGTGGCCTAGGTGCATGAAAGTTACTGCATTAGAAAAAACTTGGCGTATGGTTGGAATTGGAGCTTGAAAGCAGAACCAATTCAAACAATTATAGCAAGGTATAGCTAAACTTGGTTCCTTTGATTACTTAACTTGGTTGCTATGATTGCAGCGGTTGAGTTATCAAGCGTTGTTACTGACTGGTGGGTAGACACTGGTGCATTTAGCCACGTATACTCTGTGAAAGAGATTTTCATCAAGAAAGAGCACTATCTAAGAAGAAGGTCTCTTTGGCAAACAACTGTCAAGTAGAAGATCTAGGGATCAGGATTATGATTCTAGACTTCCGGCTTGAGGAAGAGATTGCTCTTATTGAGTTGTGACGCATCTGACTAAGACATGTCTTTTTCAACAAAGATGTCTATTTTAGAGATATCTCTAAGATGTGGGGGTAAGGAGGTGTCACTACCACATTCCGAAAACAGGGGTATTTTTGACTTTTTATATTATTTAATATTATAGTAGTTACAATTAAGTAATTACATGATAGTATTTTTTAATTTTAAATAATCATGTGAGGTGTGTAATTAAATATAGTATTATATACAGTGTTCATTTATTTTGAGCTAGCAGACTTGACCTAGAAGCCCAGTAGATGAACACCTGTCGGAATTATAGAATTCTGTGTTTAATTATTTATCTAGAATTTATTTATTGGAGATTGTAATTAATTGCCGTATTTTATTTAATTATTGCGCATTGCCTTTGCTTCGATATTTGGAGCGCTATCCTGACTTTTGTCTTCCAACGAATTTCACAATCTTACCCTAGACATGTCCGCCTTCCATTCTGCTATTTTTGCAACTCATAATTATGCTCTCTATGCATTATTTCTAGCCGCACAAAAATCGTCGCGGACGTTATTTAATAAATCCCCATTTTGTATCGTTGTGCGTTCCCATCGAAATTTGGGGATAATCTTGACCTATTTTTCGTGTGGCCCAAATTAGGGTAATATTCTGTTCTGAGTCTTCTTCATTATTGGTATTGATGACCTGACCTGATTTTGGCCCCATGTACTCCTAATTAATTTTAGAACACAACTTGCATTTATTTCTAATTAAATTGAGGATACTATTTTAACCGATCCTGAAAATCCCAATTTAATTCCAGTGCCCTGCTAATTGAGCCCATACCGACCATACAGCGCCCCCTGACCCTACAAAATACCGGACATCGAATCGCCTGCCAAATTTTCATCATTTCATGCGTCTGTGCAAATACCCAAATTTAAGGGGGCTAATTTGCGCATTTGCATTTTGGTGTCAACCTCCATTTGTTTAAACCAATGAGGGAGCCCTATTAATTTTTAATTAAACCTCACCCTCATTCCTCCATGAATTATTTTTCTCCATGACCAATCTGGACCCCTCATTTAAAGCGGGTCAATCACCACCCTTGATTTCACAACACCCTCTTACTATTTAAAGTCACATCAACCCTAATCCCTAGAAAACCTAGGTAGCCCACATCACAAGCCCACATCACAAGCCCCCATATTTCCTCTCCAACGTATGATCAAATTCTTCTCCTCCTTCTTCCTTTCTTCTTCTCTTTCTTTTCTACTTCTTCTTCTTCCCTTCTTCTTCTTTCTTTAGTTTCTCTTTTGAATTCAAAAGAGGAGAAGGGGGGAACACTGTTCACCCCCCTACTGCACCCGGCCGACTGAGCCCGCGCCCGGCGGCGCTGCCAACTCTGGTTCTCCCCGCTCACCACCACTACTTCCAACCCTCCGGCCTCCCTGCCGAGCTGCACTGCCCCGCAGCCCGATCCCGTACTCCGGCGTGGTCAGCCATCCTCCGGCCGACCTGCACTCCGGCCACTACTCCAGCTCCGCGCCTCCTCCATTGCCGAGTCCCTCATCCTCCATACAGCCGACTGACGGCTGCATCGGCTGCTCCTCCCTCTGCGCTTCTTCCCTCCGGCAGCCACTGATCAGCCTCCGACCGCCGCTGAACTCCTCCCCTGCATTCCCCGAGTCCCCCTCTGCGTACACCTCAGCCGGCGGAGCCGACTGCACTTCTTCCACCGGTCCAGCCATCAACCGGCCAGACCCGACCCCCGCTACTCCGGTCCCCTGCTGCTCGACAACAACCACCTCCATCTTCACCATCCACCACCACTACTCCTCTCCCTCCGGCGAGACTCCGGACGACCACCACAATAAGCCCCTCCTTCCCTCTCCCCCTTTCCCTGTAATTAACATGTATATGTATGGTTTATTTAACATGTATATGTGTGGTTAATTTATATATAGTGTATGTATGGTGTACATAATGTATAGAGTACATTAGTTGATTAATGCATGGTGTACATTAATTTATGTAATGTATAGTGTACATTAATTAATAATGTATAGTATATATAATATATGTATATGTATAATAGTTATTTAATTAATGCTTTAAATATGTGAATATGTATAGTATATAAATACGTTAGTAATGTATATTTTAATATATGTACATGGATATTATTCATTTATAAATAAAATGTTAAACATGTATAAGCATAGTATATATATATACTTTAGTATATGTATGTATTAATGTATATATACATATAAATGATATATGAAATGTTTTATTAGTATATGTATGTATAAACGTATTTTGGTGCATAGTATGTATTTAAATAAATTGTATAATTATAGTATGCATAATTAATTTTATAATGTGTAATTAATTGTATAGGGTTGTATTTACTTAATTGTATAAGTATATATTATTGTATTTTTAATTGGTACATGTGAGTATATATATATAATTAGTCTATGTATGTATTCGTTAATTCGTATGTGTATATATATATATTTGTATAAACCCTTAGCATATTTTTAATAATGTATACATATATATTTTGTATATGTATTAAATTTGATATATATATATTATAAGTACATATGTTAATTAAGATGTGTATATTTATGTATATCCCTACCAGATGACCCTAGTTGACTAGTGCCCTGCCTGGCATGGCCTTGAGGCCAGTGTTTATAGACTGTGTGTTAGCGTAGCATCTGATGCAAATGTGGTTTTGCTTTGTGATATGTTTATAGGACGGTTGGTTTACCCAGGGGATACTCTGGAACGGGACATCAATAATTACCAGCTAAGGACCCAAGGCAAGTACATTTCTCTGATAATTTTTAATTATTGATAATTCCTATAAAGTTTAATAATCTAGAAATGTTACATCTGAATCCTTAACACTGTGCTACACGGACTAGTATAGCTTGGATCTGATTATCGTATTGATATTGATATTAGACATCGTACATGATAGATTGGACTTGCTCGTGTATCGTGACGTGTCATGGTTGGATCCACAGTACTAGTTGGGGGCGGGAAAGTAGTTAGTAAAAAATATGATCATAACCTCTTATTGCAGTATAGAACAATGTAAGTGTTAATCATGCTCTTCACATATGATTAGCCAGGCCCTATAGCTATCATACATGTTCCCAAGCCTATCATATTTCGAAACTACTATTTCAAACACTTAGAATAGATTACAGTTCCCTATTTTAAATCATATACTACATCTCCCGTATATGATACTGTATCTTATTCTTTCCATTTCTTTTATGCATTGACTATGTCACATTGCCTATTTTGCATGTCTCTTTACTTTGCCTGTCTCTCTATTTGCCATTGCATTTATTTTACTGTCTTCTCAGTATCTAGCATCATCTGTTTATTGCTTTATAGTCCTTATCAATTATATGGAACTGTTATTTGAGATTTGTACTTTGCTCCTTCCTGACTGGAAACATTTTTCCAGACTATGCCTTAGAGGACCGGTGTCCAACACTTTATGGACCATATGGTGAGTAGCTGCACTTGGGCTTGGTAGTTAGTTGTGATTCTGGGAGGTCTAGCCGGAATCACTAATTCTTCTAGTTTTTTGATTAGTTCTTTTAGCAGACTATTTGGTACCGGATTTGTCTCCGGCATTTTATTGAGACTTGGATATTTGTTGAGTTAGAATATTACTTGAGACTTGTGTTATATTTAATTTTTGTTCGATATCTTATCGTGCTGTAATCCTGTGATTGAGTATGTGTACATTTTATTCGTGTCATCCGTGCCTCCTTATGGAGATTGGATGCTTGTGTGAGATTGGCTAGATAGTATCATGACCTTGACAGCGTTCTATCGCCGATGCTGCGGCGTAGGCTGGACGTACCCACGTACTCGTGCCCCAATTCCGGGTGCGGGTCGTGACACGTTTTTAGTGGTGGCCCATGTAGGTCAGACTTCGCGAGTTGTGCGATGTCGTAGTAGTGTGGCATCTTTGTTACACTATTGCGTGCCTGCGATAGGATCTAGGACATAGGATACTAGGACGAGAGCGAATACTCAATCACAATTCCTTGAGAGATTCCTGGGATGACCCCTGAGAATCTTGTTAAATTTTCTAATTTAAAACATTCCCTTGTATTCCGTCCATTCTCGCTTATTGATATTAAATTTGATTATTGTTGATTAGGTATTAAATTAGGATCTTGGTTTCATCGTAGAGTTGATTTCATATCAAGATGAATTTGCAGACTGATTTATGGTATTATCTGATGATGCATGTCGATGAGGACAGCGAGGAAGATTAACACTAGGGCTATTGGACTACTAGATATGGATTTAAATTATAATTTGAAGATTGAAAATGAATTGCATTTTTAATTTTGAGAAGTTGAGTTAATATTGTTATTAAAATTTTGAGGATTCAGATTCGATTTAATGAACATAGACACAACTGTAAAGATTTTAGTGATTAAGTTTTCATTTCAGTATTTAAATAATTGATCTTGAGGGGAGTATATGCATTTTACTTAAAAATTTATTCGAGGAGTTATTTTGAGAAATTTTATTTGAGGATAAGATTTTATAGTGGGAGAGATGTATTAGTATATAAGTAGATGAGATGCATGAGTAAGGATCTGTTGGCTTGAGCATGATTGAGATCTCACTGCCAACTGACTTGGGTGTTCATATAGGATTGTATTGGAGAGAGCAGTACTTAGTATGATGGGTTGCATTTGATATACACTTGAGTGATAAGGATAACTAGTATCAGCGATTGCAGTATGTAAGAAGCTAGCAGTGAGTGTGCTTGTAGTAGAACTGTGGTACCTAGAGGATAGAGGTATCAGACCATGGATGTATCTTTGACCTGTGCAATCACAACTAGGAAGTTATTCCAATCTATTTATCTTGAATGTTGCTTCTCTAGAACTGTACTGTCCTTCCTTGATGATATCGCATTTTTGCCTTAATTGATTCTTTGGGATCTGTCTTCAGGATGTCGCCGCAGACACGATCTATGAGAGCGGGAACATCAGCTTTAGAGGGGTCTGCCACCTCTCCACCTGGGGGACAGACAGCAGTAGCTCCTCCTACATCTCCGATGCACGTAGGTGTATCTGCACTTAGCAGGGATCGTCCTCCCCCACCTGTTCAAAAGATTGCCGTAGCTGTGACGGACAACCTTCCTCCTCCACTGACTTTGATTCCCGGAGGTTTGCCCATTGACGGGACGCAGATGTTTACCTTAATCCAGGGCATGGTAGATGCCCAGAGAGTGACGGCAGACGCTCAGCGAGTTCAAGCTGAGGCTCAGAGGGTGCAAGCAGAAGCGCACCAGGCACAAGCCGAGCTGATAA
The DNA here is from genome assembly GCA_036927795.1 of Iris macrosiphon. Taxonomy (NCBI): domain Eukaryota; kingdom Viridiplantae; phylum Streptophyta; class Magnoliopsida; order Asparagales; family Iridaceae; genus Iris; species Iris macrosiphon. The sequence goes on from JAYESA010000004.1 coordinate 146,364,044, forward strand.
GAAAAAATATGGAGAATGCTCATCAGGTGACTCTCCAAGCTTTGGAGAAAGTAGCACAGTACCAGCAGTTTCCTGGCCAGCAGCACCAGAGATCAGGCACTATAGTGGATTTCAAAAGGATGATGCCTCGAGAGTTTAAAGGCACCGAAGGGATACTCTACGCTGACGACTGGCTGGAGGATATAGAGAGGAGCCTGCGATTGACCCAGATTCCGGAGAACTTGCAGATAAAAGCCGCTGGCAGTCAGATGTTCGATATCGCACTCACGTGGTATCGCACGGAGCCGAGAATTACTGCACAAGGACTTACTTGGGAGACCTTCAAGGAACTCTTCAAGGAGAAGTTCTTTCCCGACGTGGCATTGGGAACCTTGGAAAGTCAGTTTCATGACTTAGTTCAAGGAAACATGTCGGTCGACGAGTACGCAGCAGAATTCTGTAGATTGAGCCGTTTTGCATCGTCTATGATTCGGGACCCAGGAGATCGAGCCCAGAAATTTAGAAAGGGGCTGACGAGAGAGATTAGGTTGCGCACTTCTGGTCGTCGTACCGCTACCTTTGAGTCTATCTTGATGGATGCTCAGATTGCAGAAGAGGATCTGGATCTCAGGCCTAAGAGGAGTCACAATACTTTTGGAGATACGAATGGTAGCACAGGACCAGCCAAGCATCCCCGTATTCAGCACCAACAGCAGTACCAAGTACCATTTCATATTCAGCAACAACTAGGGACATTTCAGCATCCACCGCAGTACCTAGCACCAGTTCCTATCCAACAACATCCATGGGCATATCAGTATCAACAACAGTACCAGGCACCAGTCCGTGTTCAGCAGAATCAGCAACAGCCTCCGAGAGAGACACAGCGGACTTGTCATTTCTGTAAGAAGCCAGGTCACCTTTGGGAGAGCTGTAGAACGAGGCTAGGACTTTGTTTGCACTGCGGCACTGCGGGACATCGAGTAAGGGATTGTCTTCTAGCCCCTTATCTTTCCGGCCAGTGCGCAACTTCAGATTATAGAGATCCAGTTAGGCTACCTGTGGAACCGTATATTGCTCAGCACCCGCGAAGGGAACCACCCCAGCAGGGCGGGGCATTGCGATGACGGTCGAGGAGACCGATACTACAGGTAATGTGTTAGCAGGCTCTGTTCTTTCCTTCCTTCTGTTCCTATCTACTTGATTGATTGATTGATACCTTAGTACCGTAGCTTGCATGCATGATTTCTTGTTATAATGTAGTTAGTAGTACCCGGATACAGAGACTGCAATACCATGACAAAAGATACCATGACCGTACATATTCCCCTTAGGTTACATGTTGTATGATTATAGGAAAGATTTTTAGATCAGGATTATTGGGGTTTGACCATGACGAAGATTTCTGAAGGGGTTATGACTTGACAAGAGAGACAAGATGATTAAAATTCAAGGATAACCATTGATTTAAATAGAGGGTTAAGAAATTAACATTGCATAATTGGTGGTTTATTAATTCCAGGAAGATTATGACATGCTTAAATTGGTTATTAAAATTTGGAAATTTTGGGAGATTTATCAATATATTTATTTAATTGCAAGTTATGAATTTTAGAATTCTATAGGGGATGTTGCAATTAGAGAATCTTCAAGTATCGCATTGTTGAGTATTTTGAGGAAGAAAAAATCGAGAAATAAAATTTTGATGGATAAATGTTTAAATTCAAACTTTGTGGGACGAGATTACATTTTTATATTTGTGCATTGATAAAAATTAAATTAGAGGAGTGGATATTAAATTCCGAGTTTTGAATTTTTAACTAAAAATTTTGGGGAATTTTGATAAAAATGGACTTTGATTTTTATTTCGAGGATTTTTCGGAATGCAACAATTTTAGAATTTTGAAAATTGTGGAAAGACGTTGTGGATTATTACCTGATTTCATGGATGATGAATTTAAGTTTTGAGGGAAATAATAATGTGTATGATTAAACACTACTATGAGGATTTTAAATTTTGAGGACAAAATTCTTTTAAGGAGGGTAGACTTGTCACTACCACATTCCGAAAACAGGAGTATTTTTGACTTTTTATATTATTTAATATTATAGTAGTTACAATTAAGTAATTGCATGATAGTATTTTTTAATTTTAAATAATCATGTGAGGTGTGTAATTAAATATAGTATTATATACAGTATTCATTTATTTTGAGCTAGCAGACTTGACCTAGAAGCCCAGTAGATGAACACCTGTCGAAATTATAGAATTCTGTGTTTAATTATTTATCTAAAATTTATTTATTGGAGATTGTAATTAATTGCCGTATTTTATTTAATTATTGCGCATTGCCTTTGTTTCGATATTTGGAGCGCTATCCTGACTTTTGTCTTCCAACGAATTTCACAATCTTGCCCTAGACATGCCCGCCTTCCATTCTGCTATTTTTGCAACTCATAATTATGCTCTCTGTGCATTATTTCTAGCCGCACAAAAATCGTCGCGGACGTTATTTAATAAATCCCTATTTTGTATCGTTGTGCGTTTCCATCAAAATTTGGGGACAATCTTGACCTATTTTTCGTGCAGCCCAAATTAGGGTAATATTCTGTTCTGAGTCTTCTTCATTATTGGTATTGATGACCTGACCTGATTTTGGCCCCATGTACTCCTAATTAATTTTAGAACACAACTTACATTTATTTCTAATTAAATTGAGGATACTATTTTAACCGATCCTGAAAATCCCAATTTAATTCCAGTGCCCTGCTAATTGAGCCCATACCGACAATACAGCGCCCCCTGACCCTATAAAATACCGGACACCGAATCGCCCGCCAAATTTTTATCATTTCATGCGTCTGTACAAATACCCAAATTTAAGGGGGCTAATTTGCGTATTTGTATTTTGGTGTCAACCCCCATTTGTTTAAACCAATGAGGGAGCCCTATTAATTTTTAATTAAACCTCACCCTCATTCCTCCATGAATTATTTTTCTCCATGACCAATCTGGACCCCTCATTTAAAGGGGGTCAATCACCACCCTTGATTTCACAACACCCTCTTACTATTTAAAGTAACATCAACCCTAATCCCTAGAAAACCTAGGTATCCCACCTCACAAGCCCCCACATTTCCTCTCCAACGTATGATCAAATTCTTCTCCTCCTTCTTCCTTTCTTCTTCTCTTTCTTTTCTTCTTCTTCTTCCCTTCTTCTTCTTTCTTTAGTTTCTCTTTTGAATTCAAAAGAGGAGAAGGGGGGGAACACTGTTCACCCCCCTAATGCACCCGGCCGACTGAGCCCGCGCCCGGCGGCGCTGCCAACTCCGGTTCTCCCCGCTCACCACCACTACTTCCAACCCTCCGGCCTCCCTGCCGAGCTGTACTGCCCCGCAGCCTGATCCCGTACTCCGGCGTGGTCAGCCATCCTCCGGCCGACCTGCACTCCGGCCACTGCTCCAGCTCCGTGCCTCCTCCATTTCCGAGTCCCTCATCCTCCCTACAGCCGATCGACGGCTGCATCGGCTGCTCCTTCCTCTGCGCTTCTTCCCTCCGGCGGCCACTGATCAGCCTCCGACCGCCGCTGAACTCCTCTCCTACATTCCCCGAGTCCCCCTCTGCGTACACCTCAGCCGGCGGAGCCGACTGCCCTTCTTCCTCCGGTCCAGCCATCAACCGGTCAGACCCGACCCCCGCTACTCCGGCCCCCTGCTGCTCGACAACCACCACCTCCATCTTCACCATCCACCACCACTACTCCTCTCCCTCCGGCGAGACTCCGGATGACCACCACAGTAAGCCCCTCCTTCCCTCTCTCCCTTTCCCTGTAATTAACATGTATATGTATGGTTTATTTAACATGTATATGTGTGGTTAATTTATGTATAGTGTATGTATGGTGTACATAATGTATAGAGTACATTAGTTGATTAATGCATGGTGTACATTAATTTATGTAATGTATAGTGTACATTAATTAATAATGTATAGTATATATAATATATGTATATGTATAATAGTTATTTAATTAATGCTTTAAATATGTGAATATGTATAGTATATAAATACGTTAGTAATATATATTTTAATATATGTACATGGATATTATTCATTTATAAATAAAATATTAAACATGTATAAGCATAGTATATATATATACTTTAGTATATGTAGGTATTAATGTATATATACATATAAATGATATATGAAATGTTTTATTAGTATATGTATGTATAAACGTATTTTGGTGTATAGTATGTATTTAAATAAATTGTATAATTATAGTATGTATAATTAATTTTATAATGTGTAATTAATTGTATAGGGTTGTATTTACTTAATTGTATAAGTATATATTATTGTATTTTTAATTGGTAAATGTGAGTATATATATATAATTAGTCTATGTATGTATTCGTTAATTCGTATGTGTATATATATATATTTGTATAAACCCTTAGCATATTTTTAATAATGTATACATATATATTTTGTATATGTATTTAATTTGATATATATATATTGTAAGTACATATGTTAATTAAGATGTGTATATTTATGTATATCCCTACCAGATGACCCTAGTTGACTAGTGCCCTGCCTGGCATGGCCCTGAGGCCCGTGTTTATAGACTGTGTGTTAGCGTAGCATCTGATGCAAATGTGGTTTTGCTTTGTGATATGTTTATAGGACGGTTGGTTTACCCAGGGGATACTCTGGATTGGGACATCAATAATTACCAGCTAAGGACCCAAGGCAAGTATATTTCTCTGATAATTTTCAATTGTTGATAATTCCTATAAAGTTTAATAATCTAGAAATGTTACATCTGAATCCTTAACACTGTGCTACACGGACTAGTATAGCTTGGATCTGCAGTCATGAGATGTTACATTGATTATCGTATTGATATTGTACACGACATATATATTAGACATTGTACATGTTAGATTGGACTTGCTCGTGTATCGTGACGTGTCATGGTTGGATCCACAGTACTAGTTGGGGGCGGGGAAGTAGTTAGTAAGAAATGTGATCATAACCTCTTATTGCAGTATAGAACAATGTAAGTGTTAATCATGCTCTTCACATATGATTAGCCAGGCCCTATAGCTATCGTACATGTTCCCAAGCCGATCATATTTCGAAACTACTATTTCAAACACTTAGAATAGATTACAGTTCCCTATTTTAAATCATATACTACATCACCCGTATATGATACTGTACCTTGTTCTTTCCATTTCTTTTATGCACTGACATTGTCACATTGCCTATTTTGCATGTCTCTTTACTTTGCCTGTCTCTCTATTTGTCATTGCATTTATTTTACTGTCTTCTCAGTATCTAGCATCATCTGTTTATTGCTTTATAGTCCTTATCAATTATATGGAACTGTTATTTGAGATTTGTTCTTTGCTCCTTCCCGACTGGAAATATTTTTCCAGACTATGCCTTAGAGGACCGGTGTCCGACACTTTATGGACCATATGGTGAGTAGCTGCACTTGGGCTTGGTAGTTAGTTGTGATTCCGGGAGGTCTAGCCGGAATCACTAATTCTTCTAGTTTTCTGATTAGTTCTTTTAGCAGACTATTTGGTACCGGATTTGTCTCCAGCATTTTATTGAGACTTGGATATTTGTTGAGTTAGATTATTACTTGAGACTTGTGTTGTATTTAATTTTTGTTCGATATCTTATCGTGCTGTAATCCTGTGATTGAGTATGTGTACATTTTATTCGTGTCATCCGTGCCTCCTTATGGAGATTGGATGCTTGTGTGAGATTGGCTAGATAGTATCATGACCTTGACAGCGTTATACCGCCGATGCTGCGGCGTAGGCTGGACGTACCCAAGTACTCGTGCCCCAATTCCGGGTGCGGGTCATGACAGGAGGTGGAGGCACGTGATGGCTATTTTCAGATATAGGTAATCAGGAAGCCGTTTAGACGGATGACTACAATTATATATCCTATGGAGCTGGTGCGCTGAAATATCTGTGACTTCTATTCTCCACAAAGGGCCGAAATAAAGTTTATCACTTCTTTCTTCGACGATTTCTCAGGGAACGCATTTGCGTATCTTCTCATAATCGAAGGATAAAGCATTCGAGAACCTCAAGGACTTCAAGTTTGGAGCTGAGCATCATATCGGTCTACAACTCAAAAAGCTCAAAAGTTTTTAATACGAAGAGCATCATTCTTTGGATTTGCATCGTTCAGCTTAGAACATGGAATTGACTATGGAACGACATCTTCGTACTCTTTCAGTCCATTGAAGGTGCAGATAGGAAGAACGAGCGGTTAATAATAATGACAACTTCTATATTATTGTTCAAAGGGCCTTCCAGATTGTCTGTGGAAGAAGGTTGCACTTACCGTCATGTCCTTAGTACCGCTTGTCACTTCTAATATAACTTTGGTTCAAAGTCAGATCTACATGAATATCATTCGATTATGGGGATTTTTCGGAGGACCGTATCAGCCAGAATGATTGGCACTTATATAGAAGAAGACGTAGTCCAGGAAGGAGTTATCTTTTAAGAGACAACATTTGAACCAGAACTCGAAGAGCAGTTAGCTAGAAGAGTCAGGAGGTCGAAGGACAAAAGATTATCTGATCACCTATCATATGTAGGTCATTTCACTTACTAATGATGAGGCGATGAAGACCAGGGACTCGGTCTGCCTGAAGGCGGCAATCCATGAAGAGTTTGACCCCATAACAACACTTGGATGTTGATCAATCTGCCTGAAGGAGCTAAATATATCAGATGCTTATATATCTTCAATAGAAGAAAATGGAAGCATACAGAATAGTTGAGTTCAAGACTAGGCTTGTAGCCTAGGGGTTTTCTCAGATATATGGGACTGAGTTTTGTGGTACCTCGTTGAAGTATAATATATTAGGATGATGATTGCCGTAGCTGCTATTCATAAGCTGATTGTTTATCAGATGAAGGAAAGACAACAAGTCTTGGAGGAAGACAGTCATGAGAGATTTGCAGACAATAGTTAAAATTATTATCATTCAGGTTTGAAGACAGTCTGCGGGTTGGTGATATCTCAAATACAGCCAAAAGCAAATCCCAGGATGTGGCAATAGAAGTTTGACAAGTCATCTAGTCAAAATTATCACAGGATCAGCGAGACAGACAAGTGTGTGTATGCAAAGTTTGCTGATAAGAAATGAGTCATCTTTTGTATCTATGTGGACAACTTGTTAAATCCCAACTATGGATATAGAAGTGTCACTAGAACAAAGATATCTTTTTATCTAGACTCAGGACATGGGATTGCAGATGTCATCCTAAGGATAGAAGATAATCCGGATGCCAAGTGGTCTTGCTCAATCACAAGATCTCGGCATAAGAAGATTGCTTACACGCTTTGGGTATTAGGGTCGATACTTCTCAGGTGTAACATGAAGATTAAGAAGGCTAATCCAAGGGAAAGCATCAGACAGTTGGTGTACTCGAGCATCATCAAGTGCATGATTCAAGCTGTTAGTACCACCAAGCCTGATATAGCTCTCATTGTAGGGATGTTGAGTCAGTTCACTAGTAGTATGTGTGTTGTTATATATTGGAAGTTGCAAAGAGGGTTATCAGAATTCTCAATTGACTCAGTAGTATATCCTACACTACAACGGTTATCAGATATGATGGAAGACTCCAGTGATGCTAGTTGGTGCTCAAAAAAGAAGAGTGAAAGATCCACGGGAGGACGTGAGTTCTCCAGGAGTAGTGCTTCTATATCGTGGAAGTCGAAGAAGCAGTCTTTACTCTCAGAGTTCTTTGCACTATAAGCTGCAGCATATTAAGCAGGATGGCTCTAGAAGCTCTCAGATGATCTTCCTATAGTTAGTACACAAATTCGGGTGATACCGATATACTTAAAAAACCAAAATATTGCAACAGTGGCATTTATTCATCTCTTCAAGGGTTTGAAGAGAACTATATGGATAAAATACAAAACACTGAATGAGCGCAGCCTGCGTGGATCATTACAGTGGTTAATGTTCAGAGCCAGGTAATTCTGGTAGATCCATTCATGCTAGGCCTCAAGGGCTAGTATAGAACACTGAATGAGCGCAGCTTGTATGGATCATTACAGTGGCTAAAAGATCAAAGTCAGGTGAATCTGGCAGATTCGTTTTTAATAGGCATCAAGCTCCAGCTGATTGTAAGAACTATAAAGGAGCATAGTACTCCTTGCTACCATTGAGTGACACCACCATGAGGTACCTCGACAGGATAAAGCCTCAGTTTTGGGCCATGTCACAACAGCAGCAGCAGCAGCAGCAGCAGCAGCACAACATATAGTCAGAGTCAAGTACTATAAACGAGCGTAGTACTCCTTGTTACTGTGGGGTGAAACCACTATGAGGGACCTCGATAGGGTAAAGCCTCGGCTGCAGGCCATGTCACAGTGGCAGTAACTTCGTACATAGTCAAGGTCACAGCAGATATGGGCTTGGAGGACCTCTGGTTTGGCGTATCTGCAATTATCATGCCCCAGTCCCAAAATATCGAGGGACTAGACGCGTGATAATGGCCAGCAGCACACACCGATGGATAAATCTAATTTAATGGATCCATCGGGGCATACTTAAGCTGTAATATAACAATAAGTAGGTCCAATGATACATGTCACAGTCTATACTAATCTCATCCACAACAGATAAACATAGATCAAAGCCAGAATAATATAAATAAAAATAAACTAGCATATCTCAATAAAAGTGTCTCGGAGAACAATCCGAGAATAAGGCTGATACATCAATGAAATAGACTGAAAATAAAGAACTAGAAATAGAAATAAATGAGTATCTCAAGCCAATACTCAGGAGAAGTTCTCTGGTACGATCTCGTCCTCTGATCCTGGTTATGCTCCAATGTAGGCACTTGCTCCTGCTAATGCTAATGCTAATGCTAATGCTCCGGTCCCGTATACCTCGGGATAGATCTCGTCAGATAATCCTGGGGACATAATCCGGATCCAGGTCCTCAGGGGACATAGCATGGTACAAATAATACAAGCCAAAATAAATGCAGTGCAGCAAATAATAAAATAAATAGAGTAAGTATATAACCAGCTAAATGATATGCAAGTGATAGTTTTAGTCATACTTGGGCTGAGACTACTACAGGATCAGTGTCGGAGAAACCCATAGCAGTATTAGTATCACGACTCCAGTAGATATGCCGAAGCACCTCCAGACAATAATATATATATATATATAATATAATCAGCCTTTGATATGGTAATACTCTCCCCACCCAATGTAATCTCATGTCTCATGTCCATGACACGCAGGATCAAAACTAATACAGTAAGTCATATAATGTCTAAGCATGTATCATGTATATGTCATAAACCTGTATCCTATACAGAATCATCATGGATATCTCAGGAAGATTCTGTCTCATGTAAAGTGTCAAGTGTCCTGGGGTATAGTGTACATGGTAAGAAAAGTACGAGAATATAAAAAGGTGTCACGAATGTCCATCTCTAGATGACAATACACAACACTGCGTACAGTGTTGGCACCCGACTAATAATCGGACACTAAGTAAGTCACACGGTCCTAGGTCAAGCATGCACAATAATATAAATAAATAAAGAAAAATATGTAACAAGACTGCAAAGTTGGCAAGGTACACTTGCAAAACGATGTATAAATAAGTCAAGGAAATAAGTAGAAAAGCTGCAGGATTTGGCAAGGTACACTTGCCTGGGGTTCTGGCTCCAACTGTAGCTCTGGTCTCAGTGTGATCTGCAGGTACTACTCCGGTTGCTGAAATAAATATTACCATTAGATTCAAAAAATATCAAATAGCTAGAAACGTCTGTCCTTAAGTCCAATTTGGACACAAGGGCAAAAATGACAGTTTCTGGCCAAAGCGGGGTCCACATGTGGGCCGCTTTGCACCAAAAACCGTATCAGGGTCAAAGGTCTCCAAATTCATCAAACACAGTATCAACAAGTCAGGAACGATGATACGAACCCAACGGAACTTCCAGAATTAGATTTCGATGAGCCGATCGCACGCGACCAAGTCGTCCCATTTCGGCGGGGCGTACTCAGTTCCGGGGTGAAACAGGGCATTGTTTTTCCTGTTTTTGGATCGCGGTTCACGATCATCACAGGACGCGACGCACCGAGCGGATTGCATGGACATCGAGGGGGTCATGTGGTCTACGCGTTGCAACAAACGGAACAGCAAACGGAATAACGAGGAGAGAGGAAATGCTACCTGAACAGGGCTCCGTGAATCTGACTTTCACGTGTCCGGGGTCGCCTTGACACGAGTTGTGTCCGTGTCCGCTGTGTCGGAGCTAGGGCTACGGGTCGTGGAGACTGTGCAGGGCTGGGCGGATCACGGGGGTGGTCTAAAGTCGGACTGCGGGGGATCGGCAGGGGAGATCGGTTGGACTGCTCGGCGCCGGAGTCTGCACAGGGGGCGGTCGGGGGTCGTTCAGTCGAGGGGAGGTTGCAGTGGTCGAGGTCGGAGGAGTTCGTGCGGGGGGGAAGAAGGATAGGTCGGGTGGAGGTCATGGCCGGAGCCGACGCTGCGGGCTCGCAGTGTCTGCCGGAGTTGAGGCCGGGCTCGGGCTGAGCAGCTGTAGCAGTCAAAAACAGCGGGGTGGTCGGACTGGGGAAGAGCTGAGGTGAACTCGGGTTGCCGTCGCCGGGCTCGGGCGGTCGTCTCGTGCAGGGTAGTGGTGCAGTAGTACAGCCGGGGAAGAGGATGTGGCCGGTTGGAGATGGGTAGGCGGAGGAGGCGAGACCGGAGGACGGAGGCGAAGAGATGAGGAGAGGGTAGGGTTCCGGTGAGGCTTGGGGAGGGGACGACGGTGGAGCGGGGAGTCGAAGTAGACGGTGGGGGCTGGTCGGCTGTGCGGTGGAGGAAGAGGGAGACGGGGGAGAGTCGACTCGTGCTGGGGGTGTGTCCGGGCGGCGCTGGGGGTTTAGGGTTAGGGTTTGGGCCGGCGGGGGCGAATTATAGGAAGTTGTAACAGGGATTCCGGTTGGGAATCCGACTAGAATTAGGTTTAAGATTCGGGTTTGGGTCCGCGGTTCGGGTCGGGTTTGGGCCCGGATCCGACCCAATAAAGAATTGGATTTGGGATTACTAGACCGGTCGGTCCGGTTTGGATTAGTTCGGTTTATTTGGAATAAACCTGGTTTATTTCTAGGTTTAAATTTGATTATTTATTTAATAGTTTTTAGGACTTTAAACGCGTTTTCGGAGTCCAATAAATACGCAAAAAATTACACTATGTCCAGTTTCTTATTTTACACCATAAAATTTTATTTCTATAATATTTTAATATTAATTAACAGTAATTAAAAATCATTTAATTACCAATTACCTAGGTTTTAATTACAGAAAAAATCCCAGAAATACCAAAAAAATTGTGAAAAATCCCAATTAAAAATTTACTAAAAATCAGGTGCTTACAGCAATCCTACCATTTAGTTTTATGTTATTGGTTCAAAGAGAAATCTACCAGGCATCTAGCTATTTGTTCAAGGAAGGACCATTGACCAGGAGAATATCAGGTACAGTGGGTAGTCCACAGGGACATTATGGGATACGTACACGGAACCACTTTGGTCTATTATTTGTTCTTGATCAGATAATTTCCTGTAGGAGGATGGCTTTGACGTCTTATTGAGTTCTAGGGCAGAGTGAATGTCTGACGTGCGATGCAGGAAGCACGAGTAGTTTCAGCACTCCAAGGGACTTGTATCCCATGCTACAGTAGCGTGACACCACACAAGGGAGTGAACCTCGGCTTCGGGATATGTCACAGCGGCGGTAGCACCGCACATAGACAGGTAGCCTAATGCTGAAAAGAAATAGAGAGTGGTAGTACAACACTACAAAGAGGCATGTGACCTCATACTACAATGGGTGGCACCCTTGGTTTCGAGACATGTCACTGTGGCGTAGCACCGCATGGAAGCGCAAGACTTCATGCTGGGAGGTAGTACAACACTACTAAGAGGCATGTGGCATCATGCTACAGAGGATGACTGTAAACCCCCTAAAAATTTTAAATTTTATTTTAAGTATTTTTTATTAAACTATTGAATTTCTTAGAGTATTTTCATAGTTAATTAGAAAATAAATTTTATTGATTAAATTACTTATATAAATATTCATTTAGAATATTTCCAAAAAATGTTTATTATTTTTTTTCGTCTTTTTAAAGGATGATAGATTTACTGAAATTTATTTTGTGTGCAAATATTTTTTTTGGATTTATAACCCCATCTATATATGAAAAAATATATATATAAATAATATATAGTTATTAATGATAATAATAATAATAATAATAATAAGCAATAAGTAATAGTAGTAATAATAATAATATTAATAATATTAATAATAATAATAATAATAATAATAATAATAATAATAATAATAATAATAATAATAATAATAATAATAGTAATAGTAATAGTAATAGTAATAGTAATAGTAATAGTAATAGTAATAGTAATAGAAAAGAAAAGAAAAAGAAAATGAAAATGAAAAGAAAAAAAAAAAAATATATATATATATATATATATATATATATATATATATATATATATATATATATATATATATATATATATATATATACATATATATATATATATATATATAAAAGAAAACCCTAAACTAAAACCTAAACAAAACCTATTCCCATCTGCCCAACGCACCCCCCCATCCCTCTCTCTCTCTCTCTCTCTCTCTCTCTCTATATATATATATATATATACATATATATATATATATATACCATAAAACCAAACTCAAACCCTAACCCAAATCCCCGACCTCGACCTCCGGCCATTGCAGCCCTCCCCGCGACGCCGGCGACCACTGCCGCACCGGCCGGTGACCGCCGCGCAGCAGCCACGGGCCGCCCGAGCGCACGAGTGTGCACAGCCGCACAAGCAACAGCGTCCCTCTCTGCAAGGTGATGTATCTATCTCTTCTTTGATCCTTTTCTTGAGCGGTTTATCCGCGTACGTTCACAATCTAACCCTTTAGAATTTTCTTTAAGTGGGACGAGTTTTCGTGCCCTGAATTGGTCGACAAATAGATCGGAAGTCGGCCGAAAAACTGACTAAAAATAGTCCAGATTTTCAACCCAAACCCCATGTTCATGCCTAATTTGCCACGAACCAATTTAATATTTTCAAAATATAAGTAAAAGGTTTTCTTCTCAATATAACCAAGAACTTAACTGTTCTTTTAGTTTTTATTAATTTATTTTATTTTTTAAATTATTTGACCTCCAAAACGACCAAAAACTTGGTAATTTAAAATTGAGATTTTGTGATACGGAGTGCATCCCGCCAAACGGGATCTCCTTGTCACTTACCAATTGCACCAAAAGGCATATATGGTATATCCTGACGTGTGAGCTTTCACGAAAGTTGATTCGAACATGTGTGCGCGTCGGAATCAACCCGTATCCGTAAAAAGTTCCTATATCGTAACTTTTGTAAAATACTACCCCACTTTGTGTATGCTCATTATAATATGACAAAATATGCTCAATTGGATTCGTGGTATCACGCTGGTCCTGTGATCCAAGTTTCACACGATTCTGAAATAGTTGACCAAGCCGCATATTCGCGGTCCCTACGGTTTGACTTGCAGGACGAATTTGTGAGCGGCTTACCATAATCCAAAATTGGACATATCATTGAGTTCATATCGACGTTTAGAATAGTTTTTTTGACCTATAATTTGTCCCATTTAGAGACCTTTACCTCTTGCACGTATTTCGGTGTAAAGTGGGCCACATGTGGACCCCGCTTTGACCCAAAATTATCGTTTTTCCCTTGTGTCCAAATTGGATGAAAGGGTAGACTTTTTTGACTATCTCACTTATTTCGGAAATGTTGGTGATATTTATTTCAGCATCCGGAGACGTTCATTCTGATGCCATAGTTCTGGTCCCTTGTGCTTGACGTCTAGACGCTTACATTTCGCAGCTTTCTTGCCAGGCAAGTATACCTTACGTAATTATTTACAGTACTTTACAAGCTTATCATATTTTTATATATTCATTATATATGTGTTTTCTTTCAGTCATAATTATATATTATATATGTTGACACACACTTGACACATAGTATCATGGGAGGGGAGGATAATAGTAGGCATATGGGCTACCCAATCTGGTAAACCGTAGTAACTAGCACGCACTACGGTAGTTGTGTCACGATGGTTGCTACCCTCGAGGTATGTCAATTTCTGGTGTTGCGATGGTCGCTACCCTCGAGGTATGACGACTTCTGATATACATGGACGTATGTGTGAGTTGTGAGATAGCATGTGTAGCCTACACCTACCCATACGTCAAAAAGGTTGTCCTCATTATGCATTCATATAGATTGTCTAGCACAGCGACTTATATATTTTCTGTGTATTATGCATGTTTTACTATATTCAATTGGCATGCTTCTATGTATCTTGTTACGTCCCTCTAAGGACCTGGTCCCTTTCAAGGTGTAGACGATATTGACTATTTGCAGGAGCACGGGTCAGGACTTTCTACTTCTCTCTCTTTCAAGGAGGTCTTCTCTTCGAGCCTCATTGTTCATTAGATGTACTTATTTTTGTTCCTCTTATATTCTAGTTTGGTAGTGGATTTGTCTCCACCCAACTACTTGTTCTTATCAAGCAATTTATACATGATTCAGTTATATTGTTGATTGGTTATTTGATTTTGTGGATGAGATCTAGTTATGCCCTGTGACTTATGACATAAATATATACCCCTTGTGAATTATTGTTCATAATACAGCATACGTATGTATTATGGTTTCTATATATTGGAGTTGCCATATACATATGGCTGGCATGCTTACGTATTGCTAATCCTACATATTTTGGGACTGGAGCATGACATATTTTTGTGGTGGCCAATGCAGGTCGAGATCATATTATCTCAGTTACGTTACTGTACCGAGCAAGCCTGCACATAGGATTAGAGTATAGGATCTCATTCACTTATTTAATTACCTCCCTTGATTTCATTTCGTATTCTTATTTGATTGATTGCCTTGCATCTTGCTTGATCCTTTCACAACGTCAATCTTATATTTTCTTTCGTGCTTGATAGGGGTTAGGAAGGTGACTTGTACTAGGTATATACCCTCTATTATTTAGTAACACTATTAGTTAAATACCTATAAGTTGGGTAGTATGCCTCATAACCTAGTATCACATAGTCCTTTTGACCCATTAATAAAGTGTAATTGAATGACACCAACCATAGGCTTGCATAAGAAGATAGTATTTATCTAAACTGTAGAACTTAGAGGCCCATACCCCCATTTGGTCGACTATAGACTTAGACAAGAAGTTAGTATGACAACTGTAGAGGCACAACACCGGACGAGTCTTATCTTCTTTGTGAACTTGACTTATTTTGTACCTTCCTTCATCATAATCCAGCGTACTTATATTTTCTGGACTACCTCCGCTTATGCTGCTATTTTATAGCCTAGTTTTGCAAGCTTATTCTTTTATCGAGCTTGTTCATGACATATGTATTATTGAAAATGCCTACTAATACATTGTCTAAATCAGAATCAATGTATTTCGGTTTGATCAACCTCAATGCACTTGGTTCGCTCTTCGCGTGGCTACTTTACGTGGATTGAGGTATAATTGACTCAGCATGTTAGACGAATATACTTGCCCTCTAGAGCGTGTCGTATTGGTTACATAACTGTACTGATATGAGCATGTGAATAAAAATTTTCCAAAATAAGATTTTAATCCACAATTACCCTGACAACTCTCTTTTGAATTCTTTAATCGCCTCGAACCCCGTACTTGTATTCAATCACCTCCTCTTTGAATTCTTTATCATTGTTTTTTGTCTTTCCCTATTTCAGAAGGACGAACATTCATGCTTGGTATAAGTTTGATATACGGAGACTACTAGATATACCCCATAGGCCAATCACATTACTTTGTGACTGTCTTTTATAATTAAGGGCATATCACATGTGATATATTTGGTGTTAAATTTTTTGAGTATATGTTGATATTTTAACTAGATGGCATACCCACGATGCTAATGGATGACACGAGCAACAGTAGTAGTAGTAGTAGTATTCTCTTTCCTATCACCATCTCGTCCCCTTGGGTTGCTTATCTTCTCTTCCATCCTTATCCCATGCTTAATTCTTTATATCGTAGTTGCATCTTTTTATGCCATCATAAATTGTTGATTTACTTTAACCTCGCCCTTTATTTTTTTAGTTAAAATATAACCGGGTTAGTAATGATTAATAACTAAAAAATGAGTTCATAATGATAACCCTTATGTATATGCACTATAACAATATATGTATTCTCTTATTATTTTTAAAACATGAGTGGCATTATTTAATCTAACAGGAATTAGTTGGATTGTTAAAATGGTTCATATATCTAATAGTTTTATAAAGTTAGTCTTGTTGCCCTAAAACTTAGACTAAGCATAGGAAAGAGTTGAAGGCAATTGTTACGAATCGATGACTATGACAAATCATTGGCGAGTTAGCAACAACTGCAGCTAGACCATTATAGTAGATTAGTCGAATTATTTACAAATATACTGGCCAGGTGGCGTGGCAGTATTAGACTACGATGCTTGACGGTTACGGAGAAAAATCATGGCTATGAGATTCCAGACAAGTATCCCAAAAAATTTGACCCAATAAATAAATTCGTATTACAACCAAGACAATAGCCTCAAAAGACTTTCACTACTAGTAGAATTATTGTATGTTGGGTAGTGTACATGAGTTAGAGGATAATATCACGACCCGATTCCTTAGAATCGTTGGGACATCCCCCGAATCGTGATGCCGTGCGGGCCTGGGGTTGCGCCCGCACAAGGCTAAAGTATTTTGCATAGCAAGCACATATTCAGAGTACGCAGATAAATTAAAACACAGATTTGAAATATGGAAAAGTTCTCTTTATTGATAATGAACATCTATTACAAACTCTTAAACGAGTCAGCTAATATGCCGAACGGCTTACAAAAAAGATGACTCAAAATGAGATAGCAGTCCTGTACATTACATTCCTTTATAAACTCAAAATGATAAAGACCTCCAGGCTGGAGGACGGCTTTGCCACGAAGCTACATTTGTGTATGAAGAGTTGCAGCTTCTGACTTCAAAAGGCTTTAAGGGTGCGGTGAAGATGCACCAACAGCTGGACTGGATCGGGAAGACGACTTCGGCTCCTCGCTCGGTTCGCCTTGGTATAGAGAACCTGTTTCAACGAGGGTCAGCATGTCGAAACATACTGGTGAAGGCGAACTAACCGAACTATACCAATCAACACGTTGTTTTAATGAAGCATGCATATTTGTGGGTTTCTATCTTGTCTTAGTTTATTTACGAGTAAGCACATATAGAATTTACTGAAATGAACGTGCCACCGTTCGGTGAATTTTACCTGACCGTCTGAATTACCTGCACAATACTTACCATGCCTTCTCTACCACGAAGACACAAGTTAGTATGCAACAGGTTTAAATATACAATTTAGATCACTGGCTTGATGCCACAAAGGGACGAGTTATAGTCACGGGATAGAAAACGATATGCAACGCAGGTTGCGAGCCCCGCCACATGCCGTTTACTTCCTCAATTCCAATTAACTAATCCATATGTTCCGTCCGGATCGGATCGGTCCCAGCGCCCTGGCGACCGTCCGCGAAACCTCCAAAACCTTGTGCACAAGTTGTCCGTGATCGAAGCGTTCGTTAAGTTTTCCATCAATCCATGCACGTTTTAAGATAAATTCTAGCACGATACAAGTTCCATACACAACAGTCTTTGCATAGTCTTTAAGATCCATCTATGGCAAAGAAAAGTGTGTTCCATATGCATAACAATATTCATAGAAGATATGCATTCTAACTAAACTTGAAGCATATAATGAACATTCTAAACGAACCAGCATGCATACAAGTAATCGTTCACAAGTTTGATTGACAAGCAGTATTACCAAGTCTATTCTCTTTTATCTTGGTATCTTTTATTATTACTTGGTATCGTTTGATCGGGCAACAAGAATGCAAGAGTTTTGGTGTGAAGACTTGGAAGCAGGGCTAGCTAATCGAGTTGGTAGCCACTCACTTAGATTGTTGGAAGGGAGAAGGAAAGAGGCGCTTCACGACTCCGCTCGCAAGCCGCCTACTGCTCGTTCACCTGCAACACGAACAGCTCGATCAATATTCTTTCCTCTCTTTCCAATCTCGGAATTGAAGTGCAGTTCAATGAACGAAAATAATAAAAACCATCGAAACCGTTCAAGGAAAACAAGCAAATCCCAAAACCAACTCAAAGTATGAAAGCAACAAGCGACATCAAAAACCGAAGCAATAAAAGATAGCAGCGGAGAGGTCCCTCCTGACTCTGCCGCTAAGCCGATCCTTGGGGCACGGTCCACTGAATGTGGGAATCAATTCCGAAGAAACAAATCCATAACGAGGACGAGTTCTTGTTTTAATCTATCCCGATCGAACGATACCGTCTTGTGTTTCTTAGCCGCGCTCTCCGTACCGGGAGAACGGGGCGCTACATCCTACCCAACCAATTGAAAGTTTTGTCCCAAAACTTAGGAATAGAGCCTACCTCTAAGGAATATTACGTTGAGGCAGAATCTTAGAGGGGTGGGGATAATCTCGAAATATGTGGCCTGGACTGCCACAGTTGAAGCACAGACCCTTTCTAATATGGCAGTTATTTACGGTATGCCCCGGCTTCTTACAATAGAAGCATAATCCTTTTTCCTGGTTCCCTTTATGCTGACCACCGTCGTTTTGACGCTTTGCAGCATTGTTCCCTCCGTCGTTGCTATGGCGTTTATGACTGGATGTATGCACAGCGCCGGTAGAAACGTGAGGATACTGTGGCTCGAGCGATAGGGCATGATTCATGACTTCACGCATGGTTTCATACTGATTATTGACCACGTGCGCATGGATGGCAGGGCGCAAACCACCTTCAAACCTTCTTGCTCGACTCGCTGCATCAGGTAAATAGGCCCTAGCGAATTTGGAGAGCCGGTTAAATTCGATGGAGTACTGTTTAACTGTCATACTGCCCTGCCGCAGCTGCACGAAATCATTTTCCATTTGACGTTGTACTGGAGGGGGTACAAACTCCTCTTCGAACGCGACACAAAAAGTCGTCTACGAGATCGCCTCCTCTCCGTGATCAAATTGAAGAGATCGTCGATGCACGTTCCACCAATCGTGCGCGGTGAGGCGGAGCTGTAATTGAGCGCAGGCGATGCGCTTCTCTTCGGGTACCTCTAGCAGAGCAAAATGATCTTCAAGCTCGGCTAGCCAATCTAGAGCTACCAGTGGGTCCTCAGTCCCGTTGAATGGGGTATTGCAGACTTTTCTGAAATGGCCCATGTTGAAGGCAGTCACGTCCCTCGGCCTTGGGATTTGAGGCGTCTCCACTTCAAGCACGTGCTGTTCCACCGGAGTCGTTGTCGTTGCGATGGAATGGTTGGCAGCCAAAGTCTGAACGATCTGCTGCAGGGTATCTACCTGCTTCTGTTGGACTGAGAATCGGGTCTCTAAATTACTTTAGAACTTGGCTTGGCGAGCATCATCTCTTTGTCGTTGCGATTCTAATATTTGCATTACCCGCTCAAGCGGGTCGACTTGAGATATGTCGCGCTGGCTCTGAGAGCTTCCCGAATTTCCCGAACTACTTTCTTGTGTTTCGTTCGGTGCTTGCGCTGCAGATTGTGCTGGTACCATTCCTTCAAAAGAAGGTAAATTATATTAGAATCATAATGTATTATGGACTTATTGCATGAACGTATCTTATTTTGGCCTAGCGAGTTCAAGAGTTCGCATAGGAATTGATCGTTAAAGGAACTTTTCCAGCACGAAGTCTAAGGAACTTGAATCTGTGCTCTGATACCATTATGTCACGACCCGATTCCTTAGAATCGTTGGGGCGTCCCCCGAATCGTGATGCCGTGCGGGCCTGGGATTGCGCGCGCACAAGGCTAAAGTATTCTGCATAGCAAGCACATATTCATAGTACGCAGATAAATTGAAACACAGATTTAAAACATAAAAAAGTTCTCTTTATTGATACTGAACATTTATTACAAACTCTTGAACGAGTCAGCTAATATGCCGAACGGCTTACAAAAGAGATGACTCAAAATGAGATAGCAGTCCTGTACATTACATCCCTTTATAAACTCAAAATGATAAAGACCTCCAGGCTGGAGGACGGCTTTGCCACGAAGCTGCATTTGTGTATGAAGAGTTGCAGCTTCTGACTTCAAAAGGCTTCAAGGGCGCGGTGAAGATGCGCCAACATCTGGACTGGATCGGGAAGACGACTTCGGCTCCTCGCTCGGTTCGCCTTGGTGCGGAGAACCTGTTTCAACGAGGGTCAGCATGTCGAAACATACTGGTGAAGGCGAGCTAACCGAACTATACCAATCAACACGTTGTTTTAATGAAGCATGCATATTTGTGGATTTCTATCTTGCCTTAGTTCATTTACGAGTAAGCACATATAGAATTTACTGAAATGAACGTGCCACCGTTCGGTGGATTTTACCTGACCGTCTGAATTACCTGCACAATACTTACCATGCCTTCCCTGCCACGAAGACACAAGTTAGTATGCAACAGGTTTAAATATATAATTTAGATCACTGGCTTGATGCCACAAAGGGACGAGTTATAGTCACGGGATAGAAAATGATATGCGACGCAGGTTACGAGCCCCGCCACATGCCATTTACTTCCTCAATTCCAATTGACTAATCCATATGTTCCGTCCGGATCGGATCGGTCCCAGAGCCCTGGCGACCGTCCGCGAAACCTCCAAAACCTTGTGCACAAGTTGTCCGTGATCGAAGCGTTCGTTAAGTTTTTCATCAATCCATGCACGTTTCAAGATAAATTCTAGCACGATACAAGTTTCATACACAACAGACTTTGCATAGTCTTTAAGATCCATCTATGGCAAAGAAAAGTGTGTTCCATATGCATAACAATATTTATAGAAGATATGCATTCTAACTAAACTTGAAGCATATAATGAACATTCCAAACGAACAAGCATGCATACAAGTAATCGTTCACAAGTTTGATTGACAAGCAGTATTACCAAGTCTATTCTCTTTTATCTTGGTATCTTTTATTATTACTTGGTATCGTTTGATCGGGCAACAAGAATGCAAGAGTTTTGGTGTGAAGACTTGGAAGCAGAGCTAGGTAATCGGGTTGGTAGCCACTCACTTAGATTGTTGGAAGGGAGAAGGAAAGAGGCGCTTCACGACTCCGCTCGCAAGCCGCCTACTGCTCGTTCACCTGCAACACGAACAGCTCGATCAATATTCTTTCCTCTCTTTCCAATCTCGAAATTGAAGTGTAGTTCAATGAACGAAAACAATGAAAACCATCGAAACCGTTCAAGGAAAACAAGCAAATCCCAAAACTAACTCAAAGCACGAAAGCAACAAGCGACATCGAAAACCGAAGCAATAAAAGATAGCAGCGGAGAGGTCCCTCCTGACTCTGCTGCTAAGCCGATCCCTGGGGCACGGTCCACTGAATGTGGGAATCGATTTTGAAGAAACAAATCCATAACGAGGACGAGTTCTTGTTTCAATCTATCCCGATCGAACGATATCGTCTTGTGTTTCTTAGCCGCGCTCTCCGCACCGGGAGAACGGGGCGCTACAGATAAAAGAATAGTGTATAGACAATAAGGAAGAAAAGTGTTAGGGTGGCTGACCAAAACCTTTTAGGAAGCACTGCTAGCTAGCAATGAAGTGTTAATAGTTATAGTGATTTATTACGAATATGGGTTAGTGTGAATTTTGAGGACAAAATTATTGTAAGTTAGGCAGAATGTAAACCCCCTAAAAATTTTAAATTTTATTTTAACTATTTTTTATTAAATTATTGAATTTCTTAGAGTATTTTCATAGTTAATTAGAAAATAAATTTTATTGATTAAATTACTTATTTAAATATTCATTTAAAATATTTTCATAAAATAATTTTTATTATTATTTTTTTAGTCTTGTTAAAGGGTGATAGATTTTCTAGAATTTATTTTGTGTGCAAATATTTTTTTTAGATTTATAACCCCATCCATATATGTAAATATATATATGTAAATAATATATAGTTATTAATAATAATAATAAGCAACAAGTAATAATAATAATAATAATAATAATAATAATAATAATAATAATAATAATAGTAATAGTAATAGTAATAGTAATAGTAATAGTAATAGTAATAGTAATAGTAATAATAGAAAACAAAACAAAACAAAAGAAAATAAAGAAAAAGAAAAGAAAAGAAAAAATATATAAAGCCTAAACTAAAACCTAAACAAAACCTATTCCCATCTACCCAGCGAACCCCCCCCCCCGATCCCACTCTCTCTCTCACTCTCTCTCTCTCTCTCTCTCTCTCTCTCTCTATATATATATATATATATATATATATATATATATATATCATAAAACCTAACTCAAACCCTAACCCAAATCCCCGACCTCGACCTCCGGCCGACGGCAGCCCTCCCCGCGACGCCGGCGACCACCGCCGCACCGACCGGCGACCGTCGCGCAGCAGCTGCGGGCCGCCCGCGCACACGCATGTGTACAACAGCACAGGCAGCAGCGTCCCTCTCTTCAAGGTGATGTATCTCTCTCATCTTTGATCCTTTTCTTGAGCGATTTGTCCGTGTACGTTCACAACCTAACCCTCTAGGATTTCCTTCAAGTGAGACGAGTTTTTGTGCCCTGAATTGGCCAAAAAATCGACCGAAAGTTGGCTAAAAAACTGACTAAAAACTGTCCAGAATTTCAACCCAAACTCCCATGTTCATTCCTAATTTGACACCAACCTGTTTAAAATTTTCAAAATCGAATTGTAATGTTTTCTTCTCAATATAACCGAGAATTTAACTGTTCTTTTATTTTTTATTAATTTGTTTTATTTGTTAAATTATTCGACCTCCAAAATGACCAAAAATTTGGTAATTTAAAATTAAGATTTTGTGATACGGAGTACGCCCTGCCAAACGGGACTGCCTCATCATGCACCAATTGTACCGAAAGACGCGTATGGTATATCATGATGTGTGGACTTTCGCGAAAGTTGATTCGAACGTGTGTGCGCATCGAAATCAACCTGTATCCGTTAAAAGTCTCTGTATCGTGACTTTTATAAAATACCACCCCACTTTGTGTACGCTCATCGGAATATGAAGAAACTTGCGCTATTGGATTCGTGGTATCATGCTGGTACTGTGACCCAAGTTTTACGCGATTCTGAAACAGTTGACCAAGCCGTATATTCGTGGGCCCCACGGTTTGACTTGAAGAGCAAATTTGTGATCGGCTCACCGGAATCCAAAATTGGATATATTATTGAGTTCGTATCAACGTTTAGAATTCTTTTGACCAATAATTTGTCCCATTGAGAGACCTTTACCTCTGGCATGCATTTCGGTACAAAGTGGGCCACACGTGGACCCTGCTTTGACCCAAAATTATCGTTTTGCCCCTGTGTCCAATTTGGATGAAAGGGTAGACTTTTCTAACTATCTCGCTTATTTCGAAAATGTTGGTGATGTTTATTTTATCATCCGGAGACGTTCATTATGATGCCATAGTTCTGGTCCCTTGTGCTTGACGTCTGGACGCTTAAACTTCGCAGCTTTTTTGCCAGGCAAATATACCTTGCCAAATTGTTTACAGTACTTTGCATGCTTATCATATTTTCATATATTCATTATATATGTATTTTTCAGTCATAATTATATATTATATATGTTGACACACACTTGACACATAGTATCATGGGAAGGGAGGACAATCAGTAGGCGTATGGGCTATCCACTCTGGTAAACCGTAGTAACTAGCACACACTACGGTAGTTGTGTCACGATGGTCGCTATCCTCGAGGTATGAAGGCATCTGATATACATGGACGTGTGTGTGACTTATGAGATAGCATTTGTATCCTACACCTACCCATATGTCAAAAATATTGTCCTCATTATGCATTCATATAGATTGTCTAGCACAGCGTACTTATATATTTTTTGTCTATTATGCATGTTTTACTGTATTCAATTGGCATGCTTCTATGTATCTTGTTATGTCCCTCTTAGGACCTGGTCCCTTTCTAGGTATAGAGGATCTTGACTATTTGCAGGAGCACGGATCAGGACTTGCTACTTCTTTGTCTTTTGAGGAGGTCTTCTCTTCGAGCCTCATTGTTCATTAGATGTAATTATTTTTGTTCCTCTTATATTCTAGTTTGGTAGTGGTTTTGTCTCCACCCAACTACTTCTTAGCAAGCATTTTATACATGATTCAGTTATATAGTTGATTGGTTATTTGATTCTGTAGATGAGATCTATTTATACCCTGTGACTTATGACATAAATCTATACCACTTATGAATTATTATTCATAATATAGCGTACGTATGTATTATGGTTTCCATATATTGAAGTTGCCATATACATACGGCTGGTATGCTTACATATTCCTAGTCCAATGTATTTTAGGACTGGGGCGTGACAATGACACCACATAAAGGAGTAAACCTCGGCTTTAAGCCATGTCACAGAGGTGTAGCACCGCACAGGAGTGCAAGACTCCATATTGTGTGTAGTAATGGCCCAACTAAGAGGCATGTGTCCTCATGCTACAGTGGTATGACACCACAAGAGGGGGATCCTCGGCCTTGGACGGCCATGTCATCTGGCGTAGCACCGCACAGAAGCGCAAGGCTTCATGCTAGATAATAAACTCTCTTTAGTAGAAGAACTCACATAAGTGTATGGATAGAGATATAGGCCGTCTCTGGAGGAAAAGCTTTTAGACGCCCAAGATATGTATACTGAGACTATGTCAACACAGGGCCTTTAACGTGCCACCAGATGGCACAGCTGAGGTTATTGTCTGAATAGGAAGAATAGCAGCTATGGTATAGAATTTAAGGATTAGTTTATTCTTGTATCGTACTGTTGTTTGACCCATACGGGAAGATTCAAGTCGTCTGTGACATCTATCCTAATGCATGATGACAGTCACTATGAGGAACGATCAACCATATATTGTGATATATATATAGGGAATTGTTGGTATTTTCTACTTAGATTTTGGAGTTTTAGTCCCACATTAGAAAACCACCAATGTGCATATCTCAATATATAGCTATGCTGAGTATTGGTATATGCACATGGGGTGGAGGCCCATGTGGGTTGATTTTCCTAGAGGGATTAAGTGTGAACTCCGTTATGACAATATTTGTTTTGTCACCACCTTTGAGAAGTTTTCCTTAGAAGCTAAGCCCTGAAGGGGCTTAGCGACTCAGACTCGGACTCGGGCATGGGCTGAAGGGCGCAAAATGGCACTTTTTTGGCATACTTTGTACTTAGCACGTCAGTATCGTCGCATGGCGCTCGTGCGCTCCTTTATGCGCGAGTTGCATGCAAGGTTGCTAGCTCGGGCTCATGTTTCGTGGCACATACGACTTGGCTTTATGCGGCCAAAGTGCTATGCATCCCGGCGCTATGCGGCATGGCACTATGCGTCCAGTCGTTATGTGGCCAGGGATTATGCGGCCTGGGGTTATGCGGCCAGGGTCTATGCGGCCAGGGTCTTTGTGGCCAGGCACTATACGGCCTGGGGCTATGCGGCCTGATGCTATGCGGCCAGGTTTGGATGAGCGAGTCGCATGTGGAAGGGAAAGGGTCTACTTTAGGAGGCGCATATGGCGCATGGTTTTCTGTGTCTTCCGGAATATGTGGTGCATACAGCACGAGTGGATGCTTTTTGCGTTTGGCGATGCTGCCTTGAGCAGTATAGCATGGCATGTGACGGAGATGGCGTATGCGGCACGGGCGGTGCATGCGGCTCTGACACCCAGATTTTGGTGATCTGGTCAGTCAGCGCATATGAGGCCTGGTGTTTTCTCAGGCCGTATAGGTGTTTTTTTCCTCTATATATAGGGGACATTATCTTTCATTTGAGGTGAGAGAAAATAGATAAAAAAAACTGAGTACACCAGATCATATGCGGCCTAGAGTGTCTCCCTCTCACATGGTAATTTTCGATTATTTTTCGAAGGTGATATTAGGCGTTCCAGAAGTTTATTTATGAACTTGTTAGTTCCTGGAGAAAGATCGTATGTACGGCAAATCTTGCTTTGAACAATGGTGGTTTTGACCACCCCAGTAAGGAGCTTTTCTTCAGCATTTCTCTTTGCTTCGTTCTTTCTCATTGTAGCGTCTGCGAACGTAAAGAGAAGAATATTTTCTTGTTGCTTGTTGTAATCTTCATTATCTTCGGAGTTTATTTGTAACATGTTCTTTGTTCATGCTTCATTGGAATCAAGGAATATCATATGAGGAACTCTTGTGTGAATCTCTGATCTCGAGGACAACTTGGGTTCCAGTAGAAAGCGGAATACCCTCGAGTCTCGCTAGTAACTCTGCTATGGCCCCATTCTACCATCTTTGATCCGTCTTAGGACTAATATATCCTCGTATTTATCAAGATAATTGAGCCAAGCCCTTTTTTTTTACTCTACTTGAAAGAAAAATCAATCAAATTGACAGCATTATTTTGCAAAAAAATACAAAGTTCTTATACTCAAGAATAGCATAAAGTTACCATAATGTCGTAATTAGAAAGGTTTACAAGGCTAATGAAGATTTAACGAATTATGTATGAAACATGTGATAACGAATTGTTGATCGAGGCTAAAGATAAAGAAACTTTTTACTAAATTGAAACAAGTACTAGCTCTAATTGTCGTTCAAGCTATAAGATTTTTTGCATTAAAGGAACAATATGAATTGCACAACATCAATCATCCAAACTGGGTGCTTATGGTGGGATCATGGTAACTATACCATCAAGCAAGAGAAACAGTTTCGATAATTAGTCTTGCATACTCTCGATGCGTCATCTAATATCAGCTCCAGTGCAAAATCAGATGATCCACCATCTATTATCACCTTGAGTGAAGTGTTGGCCAAATCCTTCACCTTCTTCCTAACCATCCTTTCTTCTGTCCTAACAGAAGCTCCTTCACATTTTCCTATACATCCTCCCTCCTCACCATCTCATATTTGGTCCCATTGCTAGCTCCAATTCTTAGTCTAATTCTAACCAAATCAACAACAAACTTCACGTTGAGATGTCGCTCTGCTATCATATATGTTCAAATAGGGGTGGTTCTGTAAATACAAGAAGTTCAATGTAGTATTATTCTTATAGGAAAAAATACGTCTTGCAATATAATTGGCATAGAAAACATCATGGTAAAAATGTTTGATATGGTGGTGCAAATTTAACACTAGTGAATGTGAGACACGTTCCCGATTTGAAGAAGAACATAATTTATTTGGACGCATTGGATGTGGCAGATTGCAAGCTCGTTGCTGAAGATAATTTAGGACAACTTGTGTTAGTACCGAGGTGGATCAAAGATGGTAAAACGCGGGCCATAGCAGACCTATTAGTGAGACCCGAATATCCGTTCTCTACTAGAACCTATGTATAGTGCTACTGCCGATGTCAAAGCTGTATGCCCCACCCACATCGCATGCGCCGTCTCCGCCACCTGACACGCTGTACTCCACGAGACAGATAGTGCCGCCAAATGCAAAAAGTAGACGCTTGCATCGCATGCGTCGCATATTCGGAAAGGCACATTAAACCATGCATCGCATACGCCGCCTAAAGCAGACCCTGTCCCCTCTATTTCTTTTTAACATTAGGCTACCTGTCTATGTGCGGTTCTACTGCCACTGTGACATGGCCTAAAGCCGAGATTCACTCCCTCGTATGGTGTCACGCTACTGTAGCATTGGATACAAGTCCCTTGTAGTGCTGAAACTACTCGCGCTTCCTGTAACGCATGCCGGACATTCACTCTGTCCGAGAACTCATTAAGGCATCAAAGCCATCCTTTCACAGAAAATATTTTGATCAAGAATAAATAGTAGTCAACAGTGGTTCTGGGTACGTATCCTACAATGTCCCTGAGGACTACCCCACTGTACCTGATATTCTGCTAGTCAATAGTCCTCCCTTGAACCAATAGCTAGATGCTTGGTAGATTTTTATTTGAACCAATAGCATAAAACTAAATGGTAGGATTGCCGAGATGCAATACCATAAGTCCTTCAAGCCCATATCTGTTGTATACTTGACTATGTGCGGTGTTACTATCGCTGTGACATAGCCTGTAGCCGAGGCTTAACCCTGTCGAGGTACCTCATAGTGGTGTCACCCTACAGTAACATGGAGTACTACACTCATTTATAGTACTTGACTTTGACTATATGCAGTGATACTGCCGTTGTGACATAACCCAAAGCCGAGGCTTTACCCTATCGATGTACCTCATGATGGTGCCACCCCACGGTAGCATGGAGTACTACGCTCCTTTATAGTACTTGAATCTGACTATATGCGGTGTAACTGCTGTTGTGACGTGGCCCAAAGTCGAGGTTTTACCCTGTCGAGGTACCACATGGTGGTGTCACTCCATGGTAGCATGGAGTACTATGCTTCTTTAGAGTTCTTGCGATTATCTGGCGCTTGATGCCAATTATGAAAGGATCCATCAGATTCACCTGACTCCTTTTAGCCACTGTAATTATCCATGCTCGATGCACTCAATTAGTGTTCTGTAGTGGCCTTTGAGGCCTATCATGAATGGATCTGCCAGAATCACCTGGCTCCGAATATTAACCACTGTAATAATCTAAGATGGATGCACTCATTTAATGTTCTATGTTTTATCCACACAGTTCTCTTTAAATCCATGAAGCGATGGAAAGATGCCACTACTGTAGCTTCCTGGCTTTTCGCAGTATATTGGTATCACCCGAATCTGTGTACTAACCATAGAAAGATCATCTGAGAGCTTCCAGAGCCTTCCTTCTTAATATGATGCAGCTGATAGTGCAAAAAAATCTGAGAGTAAAGACTGCTTCTTCGACTTTCACGATATAGCAGCACCACTCCTGGAGAAGTCAAGTCCTCATGTGGATCTTTCACTCTTCTTTCCTGAGCACCAACTGGTTTTACTGAAGCCTTCCATCATATCTAGATAAATCTTGTAGTGCAGGATATACCACTGAGTCCAGTTGATAATTTGGATGACTCTCTTCATAGCTTTCAGTGTTTAACAACACACATACTGCTCGTGAACTAACTCAGCATCCCTACAGCGAGATTTATATCAGGCCTGGTGGTACTCGCAGCTTGAATCTTGTACCTGATAATGCTCGAGTATACCAACTGTTTGATACTTTTCCTTGGATTAGGCTTCTTCATATTCATATTACACCTGAGGAGCATCGACCCTGATACCCAAAGCGTGTGACCAATCTTCTTATGCAGAGAGCTTGTAACTGAGCAAGCCCACCTGGCATCCAGATTATCTTATATCTTTATGATGACATTCGCAATTCCATTTCCATATTTTGGATAAAAGGACATCTTTGTTCTAGTGACACTTCCATATCCACAGTTAGAATTTAGCAAGTCATCCACATAGATACAAAAGATGACTCCTTTCTTATCAGCGAACTTTCTGTACACACACTTGTCTGTCTCGCTGATCCTGCGATAACTTTGACTAGATAACTTGTTAAACTTCTGCTGCTACATCATGGGATTTGCTTCAGGTCGTATTTACGATATCATAAAACCGCAGACAGTCTTCAAACCTGAATGACAATAATTATGACTGTTGTTCACGAATCTCTCATGACTGTCTTCCTCCAAGACTTGTTGTCTTTCATTCATCTGATAAACAATCAGCTTATGAATAGCAGCTACGGGTATCATCATCCTGATATATGATACTTCAATGAGGTGCCATAAAACTCATTCCTATATCTTAGAAAACTCCTAGGCTACAACCCTAGTCTTGAACTCAATTATTCTGTCTACTTCCATTTTTATCTACTGAAGATATATAAGCATTTGATAGGTTTAGCTTCTTCAGGTAGATTGATCAATTTCCAAGTGTTGTTATGGACTGCCTCCTTCCAGCTGACTGAGTCGCTGGTCTTCATTACCTCATCATTTATAAGTGGAACGACCTCCATATGATAGGTGATCAGATCATCTTTGGTCCTTCGACCTCATGACTCTTCTAGTTGACTTCTATTTGAGTTCTGGTTCAAATATTGTCTCTAAAAAGATAACTCCTTCCTGAACTACGTCTTCTTCTATAGAAGTTCCAATAATTATGGCTGATACGATCCTCCGAAAGACACCCACAATAGAACAATATTCATGTGGATCTGACTTTGGACCAGATTTACATCAAAAGTGACGAACGGTACTAAGGACATGACCGTAAGTGTAACCTTCTCCCACAGACAATCTGTAAGTTCCTTTGAACAACAATATATAAGTCATCATTACTGTTAAATGCTCGCCCTTACTATTTGCACATTCAATAGACTGAAAGAGTACGAAGATATCGTTCCATAGTCAATTTCATTTTCTAAGCTGAACAATGGGAATCCAAATAACGATACATGTTCCATAGTCAATTCCATGTTCTAAGCTGAACGATGCAAATCCAAAGAATGATGCATGTTCCATAGTCAATTCTATGTTCTAAGTGGAATAATGCGAAACCAAAGAACGATGATGTTCGTATTGAAAACTTCTGAGTCTATTGAGTTATAGACCGAAATAACTCTCAGATCCAAACTTGAAGTCCCTGAGGTTCTCGAACACTTCATCCTTCGATTATGAGAAGATACGCGAACACATTTCCCGAGAAATCGTTGAAGAAAGAAGTGATAAACTTTATCCTGGCCCTTTATGGAGAATAGAAGTCACAGTTATCTGAGCGTACCAACTCTATAGTATCTGTTCTTATATTCATCCTTCTAAATGGTTTCCTAACTACCTATGTCTGAACATAGCCATCATGTGTCTCTACCTCATTACCCCCACATCTTGGAGATATCCATGAAATAGACAACTTTTTTAAAAAAGATATATCTTATTCAGATGCATCATAACTCATTAAGAGCAATCTCTTCCTTAAGCCGAAAGTCCAGAATCATAATTCTGATCCCTAGATTTTCTGCTTGACACTTGTTCGCCATAGAGACCTTCTTCTTAGATAGCGCTCTTCCTTGGTGAACAACTCTTTTATAGAGCATGCATGGTCGAATGCACTAGTGTCTACCCACCAGTCAGTAACCATGCTTGATAACTCAACATGCGCAATCATAGCAACCAAGTTAAGTAATCATAGGAACCAAGTTTAGTTATAACTTGCTATATTGGTTTGAATTGGTTTTGCTTTCAAGCTCCAATTCTAGCCATGTGCCAAATCATGTCTAGTGTAATGACTTTAATGCACCTAGGCCACCATGCACCAATCTTGCCATGCGTAGAGACGTCGATGCGTATAAGCCACTATGCGGCCAGCTCTGCCATGCGACAGAACCTTCAATGTGCCAAGAGTCTGCCATCTTCCAAGAGTCTGCCATGCGGCAGGAGTCTTCTATGAGGCAAGAGTCTTTATGCGGCAAGAGCCTGCCTTGAAACAAGAGTCTGCCATGCAGCAAGAAACTTCCAGGTGGCAAGAGACTGCCATGCAGCCAAATCTTGCCAACCGTCATGAACTGTCTTGCGCTAAGTCCTGTCATGCACAAACTCTGCAATTCTTGGTCATCTTGTAATCTTCCTTCCAACTTGAATGTGCGTCCTACAAACACTAACTCCTCTATCCTGGAAAATGGTAGGTTCTGACAACTCACTTTCAATATTTGACAAATGACTCCTTCCCTTATCCAAATGTTCGAAGTGTATTCCGTCAATCTCCTCAAGTTTGTAAAAACTTGTTGCCGAGAAGATTTGATCGGATGTTCTACATCTTTCTTCGGGTCTTACTTTGAGATTGCTAGTCCTAAGGTGGATCAAAGATGGTAGAACGTGGGCTATGACAGAGCTATTAGAGAGACCCAAAGGTCCGCTCTCTACTAGAACCCAAGTTGTCATCGAGATCAGAGATTCACACAAGATTTTCTCATCTGATATATCTTTATTCCAACGAAGCATGAACCAAGAATAGGTTATAAACAAAATTCGAAGAAAATAAAGATTACAACAAGCAAAAAGAAAATGTTCTTCTCTTTACGTTCGCAGATGCTACAATGAGAAAGAATGAAGCAAAGAGAAATGCTAAAGAAAAGCTCCGTCACTCAAAGCAAGATTCGTCGTACAGACGATCTTCCCCCAGGAACCAGCAAGTTCACAAATGAATTTCTGGAACGCTCAATGTCACCTTCGAAAAAATATTCAAAAAATACCATGTGAGAGGAAGACACTCTAGGCCGCATATGATTGGGTGTTCTCGGTTTTTTATCTATTTTTCTCTCTTTTCAAATGAAAGAGGAGTCCTCTATATAAATAGGAAAACAACACATATGCGGCCTGAGGAAACTCTAGGTCGCATATGCACTGACTGACCAGATCCCCCAAAACTTGGGTGTCAGAGCCAATTGTGCCGACCGCGCCGCATGTGCCATCTCTGTCTCCTGACATGTTGTACTACACAAGGCAGACAGCATCGCCAAATGCAGAAAATAGCTGCTCGTACCGCATGCGCCACATATTTCGGAAGGCACAGAAAACCATGCACAGCCTAAAGCAGACCCGGTCCCCTCCATATACGACTCGCTCATCCAAACCTGGCCGCATAGCATCAGGCAGCATAGTCCCAGGCCTCATAGTGCCTGGCCACAAAGACCCTAGCCGCATAGCCCCTAGCCACGTAACCCCTGGCCGAATAACGCCTGGATGCATAGTGCCTTGGCCGCTTAGCTCTGGGACACATAGCATTTTGGCCATATAGCACTAGGTCGCATGCGCCCGAGCTAGCAACTCGCACATAAAGGAGCACATGAGAGCCATGCGACGATGCTGACATGCTAACTGTAAAGTGTGCTAATAAAGTGCCACTTTGCGCCCTTGAGCTCGTGCCCGAGTACGAGTCGCTAAGTCCCTTCAGGGTTTAGCTCCTAAGGGAAACTTTCCAAAGGTGGTGACAAAACAAAGATTGTCATAATGGAGTTCACACTTAATCCCTCTAGAAAAGTCAACCCACATGGGCCGCCACCCCATGTGCATATACCAATACTAAGCATAGTTATATATTGAGATATACATATTGGTGGTTTCTCAATGTAGGACTAAAACTCTCAAAGCTAAATGGGAAACACCAACAACTTGGTGGTCGTAAAGGGGAAGATTGTTGTCAAAATTGTATTAGTTGGACAATAGCACAATTTTTGGAGGTGTAACCACAGCAACAAAAAAAAAAGAAAATGGATAGTGCAAGGACATGACGTTTACGCCTAAGCCACATGAGTGAGAGGGGTCCACGTGTGCTACAAAAAAAGGATTTGTTAAAGGGCCTGAAGGAGTACAACTTAAAATTTTACAAATTTTGCACGATGGACAAGCAATATAACGCGAGCTTCATGCAAGCAGTCCACAAGATAGAAGGACTCCTCAATAGTATTTTATTACGAGAAGACATGTTCTTATAGTTCTTATACAGATTATTTTTTAACACCCATATGAGAATCATAAGGATAAGTCTTCTCGTAACATGTGTTTCTATTAAGACCCTGAAAGGTGAATACTATGTTGTCACGGTAGCGAAGGACTAATAAACCATAGTCTATTAAGGCATGACATAACTTTACTTCTATGTATTTTTCTTCTATTTCTTTGTAGAAGTCAACATGGCATATATCGCCGTTGGAAGCTTCTAAAGTTAGTCTTGTTTGGATCAAGTGCACAAAAATATTTTAGCAAGTCTTAGGGTATAAATACAAACAAACTAAAAATTATACTAAGAGAGGTGTGTGTGAGAGATACAAAGAGAAAGAGAGACTAAAAAAACTTGTTTACTTCATTGCAGAAAATTATTACTGATTCAGTATTTCAAAATAAGAAACAGTAAAATATCTATCAAAAAATATATTAGAGAATAAATTGCCCAACAAAAATAATGATTTGATAGTAAGTCCAATTTTATAACTAAATTTTTTGTTCTACAGACATGTTAAAATTTCATTCTAACTAAAATTTTCATTCCTCGTTTAATAATTCATCTTCTTAGTCTTCCTCCTCTTTCTCTTCTTCCTCTTCTTCCTCCTCTTCACTACTTTCATTAGTTTTATCTTCCTCTTCCTCTTCCTCTAATTCTATCTCTTCTACTTGATTAAATACATAATGTGTAACTTTCTTAGAATCCACATCTACTTTACATAATGAGTAATACTTTTCTAGACGATCGACGAGCAACTAGTAGAACAAAGATCTCTAAAGAATATACAAAACATTGTCAACAGATCCCAAATAATATTCGATAAGAATTCCTAAAATACAATTGAAATTAATATCTACATGAATATGTGACATTAGAGACTCTGTATACCTATCAGTTTGTTCTCCTTAAGGTCGACGTACTTTCTCATATTTCACACGTACTCGTCTGAATATTTTAGTCCCTGAATCCACTTGTATAGTCTCCATTTATCCTTCTTCTCCAGTGAAAAAATTATCTTAGGTTTCTTATATTTTCCATTGCCTTCTTTTATCAAATGCAAATGAGGGCACCTACATATATCTTCCAAAAGCCTCATCTTAGGAATATCTTTTGTCTTTCCTTTGATGTCCATATTAATTATGTTGTCAAGTACATTCTTCTCAATATCCATAATATCAAGGTTATGTCTGATCAGATTGATGCACAAATATGGTAGTTCTTAGAATATACACTTTTTCGTCTAGTTATATATGAACACAACCAAATCCATCATACTTATACCCATTTGTTGGCTCTTTGATAGCACATGGTAAATCTTTCACCTCTTCACAAATTGTGTCTTAGAACTACCTTAGTGTGTGTGTGTATATATATATATATATATATATATATATATATATATAGAGAGAGAGAGAGAGAGAGAGAGAGAGAGAGAGAGAGATTCATAATCTATCATCGATGTCGTAGTCCACCTTTACACCAAACAAGGACAAGGTGTTAACTACTACTCCATGATAATGTGCATCCCCAAGACTATTAGAAAGCAGAATAATATACAATTAATGGTTTAATAGAGAGGTCAATAATTTCCTCAGCTTGTTATATTAATATTTAGGTTATCCCAGTCACATTACAAATAAAAATTCGTCAATCGTGTCATGTTGAAGCTAGACTAGCCAGACCATATATAACTATATACATAATCAGTAACAATCTAGAGTAACCCTCTCGGGCATTCACCGAGTTGGTAACAATCTCAGTAACAGCCCCATCACTCCTAGTGGGTAAATATTAGTTCAGTAACAGTATAAATGCTAGATAAAATACTCTATATACGTAGATGATATACTACAATATCGGGTAGCTGACCAACAAGATGCATAAAATCAAAATCCTTTCCTTCCCAATGATCTATGAATTTTAAGCTTGTTAATTATCCCTATTAGTTTTCTCGGAATTCATGTCGTGGACACATGGTCATCCATCCTAGATGTGATACCAAAGTATGGGTACGCTGGATGCAGATCTACGTTCGTTCCCGAGGGTTCCAACCTAGGTTCAACCTCAACGTAAATGCAGCAAACTATAAACAACCATATCATAATCCATGCTATGATGCTGACATATTATAGGGGTATCTATACATGTAAAAATATATATATATAACTATGATATCAATAAAAAGGGGCTACTACAAAAATACTATTAAATAATGATGGATCTCAGCGACGGAAAGGAATCCGTCGCTGAATCAGCGACGGACTTTCGGCGGAAATACGACTAATTTATTTATGTAAACAAATTCTATTATTTTTTGTCAATAGTTCATCGATGTTATCTTAGCGACGAAATAGCGACAAAAATATTCGTCGCTGCAAAAACATAAAATTTCAGAGCGCGTTTCATTCTCTCCCATTCTCAATCTCTCTCTCTCTCTCGATCTCTCTCCCCGACCCGGACCCCGACCCCGGACTCCGTCTCTCCGACCCCGGCTCCCTCCTCCTCGACCGCCAAACCCCCCATCCCCCTCTCCTTCTCCTCCTCCTCCGGCGTCCGACCCCCAAGCACTCCTCCTCCACCCTGACCCCGACACCCTCCCCCTCTACGGTGACCTCCCCCTCTCCGGCAGCCCCTCCCCCTCACTCATCCTCTCTACCTCATGCTTCGCCTCCTCCTCCTCCTCCGACGTCCGACCCTCAAGCCCTCCTCCTCTACCTCGACCCCCTCTGCCTCCGTCAGATAGCCTTCTCCTCTGGCTAAGGTACCCCTAACCCTCATTTTGATTTGGTTAATTATCGTATTTGGATTATGGGAGTTTGGACTCACGTACAGACACGATACGTTGGACACGGACACGAAGAGAAAATGAATGGTTTGGTATTTTTGATACATTGGACACGGACACGATATGTTGGACAAAGACACGTACGGACATGATACGTGTCACGACCCTTACCCGGTGTAGGGATACAAGTAGTGAACAATGCCCAACCTACGTCGCAGCATCGGCGGTAGAACGTTGTTTGGCTAATCTATCTAGTCAATATAATATGCCAACAATAATATAGATATACTCAATCACAGATCTAATATGGAAATAAGCACGAATATGATAAAATAATAGAATAGTCACAATACAACTCATTAGTCAAATAATAACAATGAGTCAGAGATACTAATAAAAGTAAGCTGGAGACAATTCTAGTACAAAGGAATAAGTAAGATCCTACAAGTCCTGGGTCGTCTGTCTCAGTCTGGATAAGACCCTCCTGAGCCAAGGTCTCGGGCTCTAAGCCCACAACATCCTGAGGTCCGTAATGAGTGGGGTACCACTCCTCAGTGTCATCTGAAAAAAATATCCAATCAGGAAAGGAGCAGAGTACATCTCTAACAGCAGTTCTAATCCATGATATAAACTATGTAATAATAAATATATATGAATATACAAGATACAATATAGAGATATAAGAGATATACAATAAGAAAATACTGGAAATAAATACAAGAATGAACAATATGGCAATGAAAAAGAATACTAATGACTTAGTGAGTGAGTACCAGTTTTAACATGTGATCGGCTTGGGAACTTGATACAAGATTAATGGCCTGGTTAATCATATGTGCGGTATATGATTAACACTATTCAATAAACAAGACTTGATACAAGGAGGGTATGATCACATATCTACACTACATACTCCCAAACCCCCGACTGGTATAGTGAATTCAACCATGGTATGTTATGACATGGGTTTCCACAAGAAGGGCACTACTCTCCTCATGAACCAATATTTGTACATGTACAATAAGAACAAAGAAATAATGCTGGCACAAGATACACCATAAATACCAAGGAATAATATTTCATGACGAGATCTGGATATACCAATCCGTATAACCATCGTGTCAACAAATCAAGGATATCTACACTAGATACAAGGAACATAGAGGATATCATAAATGAGAAACTATCAGAGAATGTACTCGTCTGAAATACGGTGAACAGTATCACATATGTCCGGTACGGTGCCTCGAAGACCTAGATATGGAATATTACATCAAAATGAGGTTTCAGAATAAAAATAAGTTAAACTAGTCAACATCTAGGTCAAAAAGTCATTTCTAAGTCAAAATAGTCAAACTAGGTTAACTCTAGATAAAACTGGTCAAACTTGGTCAAACTACCTATTTCTAGGTTGTATGAGTCTATCCCTAGGATATTGGGTCCATACACTATGAACTAGACCACACTAGCTAAACTAGGATACTATGAAATCACTCAGATACCGTATCTCAAGATACGTAAATAATAGATATGGAAATATCATATTATGCATATATATAATCATCAACAATATAATTTCTAACTAATTTAATGCTAAGTGGATACCTTGGCTGTGAACCAAATGTGGTATTGCGCCACTATACCCCCATCTTGATACTCAAATCCAATACCTTGAGTATCGACCCAATACCTTAAGATTTACCTTGGTAGCTCAAGGTAATGTCACTCTAGCATATAGTTAACTACCCAACACTAACTATATACTAATATATATATATCAATCTAATATAAACTTCTAGTATTCACAAATATCAACTACTAGTATATACTAATATGAATATTAAATACTAACCATCATGCTATACTAACTATCAATATAAACTAATACATATACACATATATACATATATACATATACATAGCTAGAGATACATATATATATATATATATATATATATATATATATATATATATATATATATGTAGATCTAATTTACTAATCAATCACAAGTACATACATACAGCTACTAACTAAACTAGATATCTTAACTAACTATCAGCTAGCTACTAACCAATTTGTTAACTAACAACTAACCAGATAACTAATTAAATTGATAACTAATCACTAGTAAACTAGCTATCAAATAACCATCTAACCATACTACCTAGCTCTGAAACTTGCTGATACTCTGTTGATGGCTTGCACGTGCACTGTTGCGGCTTGCAATGGCTGAACATGCTTGTTGCTTGTGCAGATCCCTCTGCTGCACTGCTATTTTCTGGTATAGTTGCAGCTGTTGCAGCTACTGTATTTGCTGCTGGTCGCTGCTGCTCAGGTTCTTGCTACTGCTGCTGCTTGTGCAATATGATGCTGCACGCTACCACTTCCTCGCTACACTACAGTGGATACTGCAGCTGTGCACTGCTCGCCCTAATTGCTACCTGCTGCTGAATCTACTCACTGCTGACCTCCCCTCTACATACATCACCCACACACAACACACAACAATGCACACTCTCTCTAATAGCTATATATATATATATATATATATATATATATATATATATAGATAAACATATCAATATATGGATACATAGTCAAAAGTAACATACACACACTCAAACACTTATGGTTAAGTAGAAGTATCATATATATATATATATATATATATATATATATATTGAGTTGTATAAGTATATGTATCTCTTTTATATTACATAGTTATATATATATATATATATATATATATATATATATATATATATATATATATATATATATAGCCATGTGTTTATGTATATATATACATAACTATGTAATATAAAAGAGATACATATATATATATTATATATATATATATATATATATATATATATATATATATATATATTATGATAATTAATATACTAATAGCTATACATAAGGCAATTGAATCTAGAAATGAAATTAACAAACACATGGAGTGCATCTCACCCATATCACACTAGATCTATGATACACTTGCGATACGAGTCCACCACACAACCAAACGTACCCCGAAGGACACGAGCAAGTCTAAAATAGTATATATGAATAATATGAAGAGTCAATTGTATATCTACGTATTTGTGTCAAAATATGACATGCACAATGCCCCGTGTTGGAGGAAAACTCCCAAAATAACACGTATCACTAAATTACTGGGATACGACCTACACGTATCCAATTATGGACATGACACTATCCATAAACAATCAAACACATCAATTTGGTTTAATTGACCAATTGACAAACAAAACATGTGTCAATCTCAAAATTCTCTTAAAATTGGTACAAAATACACCATAACTTCCTCCATAGGCCTCATATGAACATAATTCTAATTATTATGGGTAGCCTTATCATATGGGGTAGTTCCTAATAGTTAAAACACAGATTTAGAGTCTAATTAAAGAGAAAAAATTGAATTGTACCTATTGGAAGATGGATTCCCAATGCAACCTCCAAAATTGATGAAAGTGGACTCAAACTTATAGATCCTTGCTCCTCTTTGTTGATCCTTGTTTTCTCCTTCTAGATCCTTACTTTACTAGCCTCCAATGGTAATTTGAAAAGAAATTGGAAAAAAATTTGGTAGGGATTTGATGTGGTAATGAAAGAATTTGGTTGAGAAAAATTCTAGATCTAGATTTGGAATAAAAAGAGGAGAGAGAAATTCCCCTCCGAATTCTATATAGGCTGGCTACTAACCCCTTCCCCAAGTTTCTATAAAATATCCAACATACCCCTTAGGACTCTCATGAAGAAATAATTAAGGAGGAAAGATTATAGTCTAATGGTTTTATTTAATTAATCATCCTTCTAATGAATGGGCTTCTAATTGGGCTCAAATCAAACCAAATATAAATATTGGTCCATATGGATCTAATCTAAACTAGTTAGGTCCACTAACATAAGTCCAAAATAATAAACTAACATCTAACAATAATTAAATAATATAATAATTAATTATATAATATGCACAATATTTAATTAATTATAAAATGACTAAAATACCCTTTCCTAGAAAATATGGAAGTGACAAGTCTACCCCCCTGAAAATAATTTTCTCCTCAAAATTCAAAGACAAAAACTACTCCCAGAAAATAAAAACATAACATAACATAACTAGGCATGAACAGAACATACCTTAAGGCTTAAACAAATATGGGTAACACTCTCGCATTTTATCATCTCTCTCCCAGGTAGAATCCCCCGGAGAGTGATGCCTCCATGCGATACGTACCAAGAAAATAGTCTGGTTCCTCAGCACCTTCTCTCTCTGATCCATAATCTCAATTGGCTGCTCTAGATAGCTAAGAGTAGGGCCCACCTCTATCTTTGAGTGATCCAACACGTGACTAGGAGCCGTCACGTACTGTCTTAACTGTGATACGTAAAACACGTTATGCACTCCCTCTAATGCAGGTGTCAAGTCTAGTCTGTAAGCAACTGCACCGACCCTCGCTAAAATAGTGAAAGGTCCGATGAATCATGGACTAAGATTCCCGCCTCGACCGAAGCAAATCGTGCCTCGTGTCGGAGAAATCCACAGAAACACCAAACCACCAACCTAGAAAAAAATACAATCTTAAGAACTTAATCTATAACAAACAACCAATATCAAGCACAAAACAAAAATCTAAAACTATACCTCAAATTCCAAAGGTCTCCAGTGGCTATCGGCCCAATGTCGCTATTTCTCATGTGCCACTCGAAGTTTGTCTCTAATCAGATTAACCTTCTCCGCTGCATCCACAACCATCTCTGGCCCTAGCAAAGCTCTCTCTCCAACATCATCCCATGAAAAGGGAGTACGACATCTCCGACCGTACAGAGCCTCAAATGGTGACATCTCTATACTAGCCTGGTAGCTATTGTTGCAAGCAAACTCTACCAAATGGAGATGGTCCTCCCAAGATCCCCTAAAATCTAGTACACAAGTGCGCAGCATATCCTCGAGAATCTGAATAGTACTCTCTAATTGTCCATCTGTCTGGGGATGATATACAGTATTGAACTTGAGCTGGGTGCCCAAACTCGTCTGTAAATTTCTACATAAATGAGAAGTGAAACGACTATCCCGATCCGAGACTAGGCTGACGGAAACTCTATATATCCTGACGATCTGTCTCACATACATCTCTGCCAGCTTCTCCGTAGACAACCCCACCTTGAAAGGCAAAAAGTGGGCCGACTTGGTCAACCTGTCAACGATGACCAAATCGCGTCTTTCCCTCCTGGAGATCGTGGAAGTCCTGACCAAATCGCATCTTTCCCTCCTTGAGACTTGACATATAGTTACGTGGTATGCACATCGTATATTTGACTTATATATCTGTATTGGGTGGGAAGGACAACTAGTAGGCGTATGGGATATACACATTGGAATCCGTAGTATCCGGAGGAGCCACGGATCCAATGAATTCCATTATACAGATACTGCGTTCTTCGGAGCGATACGGACATATATATTTATAGATACCTTATTTTTTGGAATGATGGACGTTACATATACAGATACCTCACTCTTCGGAGTGTGGACGTTATGCCTACACCTACCCATACATACCAAGGTTGTCCTCATATTGCATTCACTTTGATGGTTAGCACACTCCTTTATTTTATTCAGTATTCATAAATGGCATATATTTTTGTATCTTGTTACGTCCCTTTGAGGATATGGTTCCCTTCCAGATTT
This sequence comes from Iris macrosiphon, assembly GCA_036927795.1. Lineage (NCBI taxonomy): Eukaryota > Viridiplantae > Streptophyta > Magnoliopsida > Asparagales > Iridaceae > Iris > Iris macrosiphon. Next base: position 146,406,210 of record JAYESA010000004.1, read on the forward strand.
GGACGAGACATATTATCCTACAGTGTAGGGACCCGGACAGGAGACGAGGTTCACATCCGAGGAGGAGCTAGAGGTGCTTCCATAAGAGTTTCCTTGATCATTGGTAGGCCTTTCGCCTAGGACTAGAGCATCCTTATCTAGTTAGTCGATGCCCTAGTCGCATTCTCTTTTCTGTCTTTCAGTACTTTTATTTCGTTATTGTAGTAGGTTTATTCCCATCAGACATATCTGGATTGTACTATGACATTTCAGTCTCTGTACTTATTTTTCAGTATTTATTTTAGTACTTCTTGTTTATATTGTGGACGAGATTATTCATTACCGGTTGTATGTTAGTCTGGGACTTGATAGTATTTAAGGACAGTGTAGTATGTTTTGTTGGGTCTATTAAATTGGGTAATCCCTCGGAGACGTATTAGCTGGCCATTGCCACGTGGCCTGGTCTCGTGTATTTTAGGACTAGGGCGTGACAACATCAAAACAAGATTTCGGAATAAAAATAAGTTAAACTAGTCAACATCTAGGTCAAAGAGTCATTTCTAAGTCAAAATAGTCAAACTAGATCAACTCTAGATAAAACTGGTCAAACTTGGTTAAACTACCTATTTCTAGGTTGTATGAGTCTACCTCTAGGATATTGGGTCTATACACTATGAACTAGGCCACACTAGCTAAACTAGGATACTATGAAATCACTAAGATATCGTATCTCAAGATACGCAAGCAATAGATATGGAAATATCATATTATGCATATATAATCGTAAACAATATAATTTCTAACTAATCTAATGCTAAGTGAATACCTTGGCTTTGAACCAAATGCGGTATCGTACCACTACACCCCCATCTTGATACTCAAATTCAATACCTTGATTATCGACCCAATACCTTGACATTTACCTTGGTATCTCAAGGTAATGTCACTCTAGCATATAGTTAACTACCCAACACTATATATATATATATATATATATATATATATATATATAATATAATATAATATAATATAATATAATATAATATAATATAATATAATATAAACTTCTAGTGTTCACTAATATCAACTACTAGTATTTACTAATATGAATATTAAATACTAACCAATACAAACTAATAGATATACACATATATACATACATACATACATACATACATACATACATATACATAGCTAGAGATACATAAATAAATATATATATATATATATATATATATATATATATATATGTAGATCTAACTTACTAATCAATCACAAGTACATACATATAGCTACTAACTAAACTAGATATCTTAACTAACTATCAGCTAGCTACTAACCAATTTATTAACTAACAACTAACCAGATAACTAATTAAATATATAACTAATCACTAGTAAACTAGCTATCAAATAACCAACTAACCATACTACCTAGCTCTGAAACTTGCTGATACTCTGTTGATGGCTTGCCCGTGCACTGATGCTGCTTGTAATAGCTGCACATGCTTGCTGCTTGTGCAGCTCCCTCAGCTGCACTGTAATTTGCTGGTGTAGCTGCAGCTGCTGCAGCTACTGCATTTGATGATGGCCGTTATTGCTCAGGTTCTTGCTACTGCTGCTGCTGCTGCTGCTTGTGTAGCATGCTGCTGCACGCTGCCACTTCCTCGCTGCACTGCAGTGCATACTGCAGTTGTGCACTGCTCGCCCTCGCTGCTACATGTTGCTGAATCTACTCACTGCTGACCTTCCCTCTAAACACATCACACAAACACATCACACACACACAACACACAATAATGCACACTCTCCCTAATAGCTATATATATATATATATATATATATATATATATATAGTCATAAGTAACATACACACACTCAAACACTTTTGGTTAAGTAGAAGTGTATATATATATATATATATATATATATATATATATATATATATATATATATATATTAGTGTTATGTTTATATGTGAGCAAGTGGTTATATATATATATATATATATATATATATATATATATATATATATATATATATATATATATATATATATATATATATATATATATATAACCACTTGCTCACATATAAACATAACACTAATATATATATATATATATATATATATATATATATATATATATATATATATATATATATATATATTAGTGTTATGTTTATATGTGAGCAAGTGGTTATATATATATATATATATATATATATATATATATATACTATAATAATTAATATACTAATAGCTATACACAAGGCAATTGAATCTAGAAATGAAATCAACAAACACATGGAGTGCATCGCACCCGTATCAAACTAGATCTATGATACGCTTACGATACGGGTCTACCACACAACCAAACATATCCTGAAGGATACGAACAAGTCTAAAATAGTATATACGAACAATACGAAGAGTCAATTATATATCTACGTATCTGTGTCAAAATATGACATGCACAAAGGCCCGTATCGGAGAAAAATCCCTAAAATTACACGTATCACCAAATTATTGGGATACGGCCTACACGTATCCAATTGTGGATACGACACTAGCCACAAATAATCAAACACATATCAATTTTGTCTAATTGACCAATTGACAAACACAACATGTGTCAATCTTAAAATTTCTCCAAAATTGGTATAAAACACACCATAACTTCCTCCATAGGCCTCCTATGAACCTAATTCCAATTCCTATGGGTAGCCTCATCATATGGGGTGGTTCCTAATGGTTAAAACATAGATTTAGAGTCTAATTAAAGAGAAGAAACTAAATTATACCTATTGGGAGATGGATTCCCAATGCAACCTCCAAAATTGATGAAATTGGCCTCCAACTTGTAGATCCTTGCTCTTCTTTGTAGATCATTGCTTTCTTCTTCTAGATTCTTACTCTACTAGCCTCCAATGATAATTTAGGAAGAAATTTGGTAGGATTTGATGTGGAAATAAAAGAATTTGGATGAGGGAAATTCTAGATCTAGACTTGGAATGAAAAGAGGATAGAGAAATTTCTCTCCTAATTCGATATAGGCCAGCCACTAACCCCTTCCCCAAGTTACTATGAAATTTCCAACATACCCCTTGGGGCCTCTAATGAAAAAATAATTAATGAGGGAAGGTTCTAGTCTAATGGTTTAATTTAATTAATCATCCTCCTAATGAATGGGCTTCTAATTAGGCTCAAATCTAACCAAATGTAAATATTGGTCCATAGATCTATTCTAAACTAGTTAGGTCCACTAACATAAGTCCAAAACAATAAACTAACATCTAACAATAATTAAATAATACAATAATTAATTATACAACATGCACAATATTTAATTAATTATGAAATGACTAAAATATTCTTTCCTAGAAAATGTAGTTGTGACAATACGCGGGTAAACCCTAAGCATAACGGGTTGGCTTTAAAAAAAAATTAAAGTAAAAAACATTTAGAATATAAGATTTGCATATAGGTAGAAGAGGAATTTATTCAGAAATTAAAATAAATTCCAAGTAATAGAATTTTATCTTGTCCTATATCAATTTTTTTGGTATCGAAAACAAATAACTATTAGTAAATTATTAACATTTTAAAAAATACTAGGAAAGGGTTCTAGGGGTATCAATATATAGGGTATAGTTACTTTATCGAACTAGTGTGAATAATAATTAGTTATTACAATTAAGTACTAAGTTAGAATATTCTTATTCTTTAAGTTTTTTAATACTTGTATTTAATCTATATTGTTTGAATATATAGGGTACGTACATACAGAATTGGTTTGAATAATAATTCGATACTTAATTGACCGATCGTAGATGTACAATCGGCGACATGAGAGTAGGATTGGTTTGACAGATAATTTCATGGCGGACGTTGAGGAATTTCTCAAATACGCTAGTAGTCAACCTAATTTCATGGATGGGAGGCTCATCAAGTGTCCTTGTCTTAAATGTCATAATATACCGTTTAAAGAGGTAGATCTCGTAAGGGAGCATCTCTACAAGAAGGATTTCGTACCAAATTACAAGGAGTGAACGGCTCAAGGAGAACCTTTGTATTCATAATATCATTATTCCTCCTTCAATACGAAGGTAGAAGAGTCCAGTCTCGGAGATAACTTTGAATATCCACCTTAAAACCTGGCGCGAGAGTTGGTATTTGATGCGGTCGGTCCAAGTTTTGATCCCAGGATCCTAATCCTGATGCGAAGGAATTATATGATATGTTCAAGAATATCGATACTCTGTTATACCCGGGTTGTGATTCTCTTTCTGTCCTGTCGGTGGTGATGCGGCTATTGAACCTAAAGTCTGATTTTAACTTGCCGCAGGAATGCGACGACTGGATAATTCAGTTTGTTAGAGAGTTATTTCCAAAAGGATCGAATGAGTTACCTAAAAACTTCTATAAGTAAAAGATGATGATACAAAAACTCAAATTAGGATACGAAAAGATGGATTGTTGACAAAACAGTTTTATGTTGTACTACAAGAAGAACAATGATAAAAATAAATATATTTTCTGTTATGCGGACCGGTACAAGCCAATTCGGGGCAAAAGAAAGTCAACTGTCCGAGCAATGTTGCGTCCATACAAGTACATAGAGTTTTTACCGATCACAAAGAGGCTGTAGAGGATGTATATGTCCACAAATATAACACAACACATGGCATGGCATAGCAAGGAACGAAAGATGGATGAAGGAGAATTATCCCATCCTTCCGATGGAGAGGCATAGAAGCATCTTGATTTGTATCATCCTGAATTTGCTATGAAGCCAAGGAATGTCCGGTTGGATTTATGTTCTGATGGATTCACTCCTTTCGGACAGTCGGGATCTCAGTACTCTTGTTGGTCGATGATTTTGACTCCTTACAATCTACCACCGTAGATGTGCATGAAGATTCCTTACATGTTCTTGACACTTATCATACCCGGTCTAAAAATTCTAAATAAGAACATCAGCATTGGGACATATGATATATTGAAGGAGCATAACTTTCATATGAGAGCATCTCTCATGTGGACCATCAACGATATTTTAGCATATGTGTAACCTCCGATTTCCAATTTCCAAAATAATTAGATTTTAATTTATTTTAAAATATCAAGTTTTATAAAATATTGCTCCTTGAAAATTTTTAATTGATTTTGAACGATGTTTGATTTTAGAAGGTAATTTAAAAATCTTTTATAAAAGTCATTTTTCTAAATGTCGATGTATTACAAAATAAATAAATAAATAATAATATATTTTTGTTTCAAATGTTTATTGGCTTGAAATCATAAAGTTAGTTATTTGATAAAATTAATTAAAAGACTAGTGTTTCTTCATAATAAATTTTATAATTAATTGGGGTAGTAAATAAATGAATTACGTACTTCCTAATATTTTGAAAAATGAGTTTAATTAGTAGCTAATCAAAAGCTTCTTAAAAACATTTTTTCTTAAATTTCTTTTCTATTTAATTTATCGTTTTCCGTCTCCCATTCACGCCCCATTCTTCCCACATGAAAAGCCCCTTTATATTTAATTCTGGGCCATTCATCATTGGGCCAACCCGCAACCCTTTATCCCACACCCTTCTCCCTATTTAAGTTCTCATTTTCACATCTCCCTAGAAACCCTAATCTCCTAATTATTAGCTAGCCTCCAATTCCCAAGCCAACAAGCCATCACCACCATTTTGTGTGCTCGTGTCCGTGTGTCCAACATCCGTGTCAGCCGTGATGGCCTCGGGTCCGACCCCGGGTGTCCCACCATATCCATTTCTTTTCCTGTGTCCAGATTTACAGTTTACAATCAGATTTCCGTGTCCGACACACCCGGACACAACCCCCACGCCCACAGTACATCGGATTCCTGTGTCTTGCCCCGGACACGTCCTCCACAGAGCACCATCCCCGTGTCCGACGACCCCCTGACACGCCCAGACCCTAACCGGAACCCTAAGCCCTAACCTAGGTCAGCCAGCCGCCGTCGCCGCTGAAGCCGGCGATCGCCGTGGCCGCTGGAACGAAGCCCTGTCGCCACCGCGTCGAGCCCTCGTCGAAGCCGCCCTGCCCTCGAACAGACCGCCACCGCCGAGAGGAGTCGCAGACCGCCACCGCCGAGAGGAGCCGCCGACCGCCTCCTCGAGCACCGAGCCCGCCTCCTCGGACAGAACGCCGCTCCTCGAGCGCCGAGCCCGCCGCCTCGAGCCGAGCGAGCCGCCGCGGATCCCCTCCGCTGAGTCGAGCGCCGCCGCGGAAGCCGAGAGCCCGCCGCTGTAAATCCAGCCGCCGCCGCTTCAGATCCATCGAGCCGCCGCCGCAGACCCGTCGAGTTCCGCCGCTGAGTTGAGCCGCCGCCACAGATCCGCCGACGCCCCGCCGACCGGTCCCGGCGAACCCCGCGCCAACGCCGACGGAAAACCCTGTGAGCCTCCCTTCCCTGTTTCTTTTTTCCTTTCGATTCTCAGAGGGGGGGGGGTGAGAGTAAAAGGGGTTAATTATAATTAATTAGTTAATTAATATTTAATTAGTTTAGTTAAATAAGATTAATTAGTTAATTAGTTTAGTTAGATATTTATTAACCAGTTAGTTAATTATAATTAATTAGTTAATTAATTAATTATAATTAGTTAGTTAATGAGTTGATTAGTTAATAATTAATAAACAGTAATTAGTTAGTAATCAGGAATTTATTTATCAACCAGTTAGTAAATATTAATCAATTAGTTGGTATTTTCTTATAATTAGTTTAGTTAATTTGTAATTGATGTAGTAAATAAATGTAAATGGGTTAGTATATGTAATTAGCTAATTTATGTAATTAGTTTATTTGGATCGGTGACCGGTTTTTACCATAAATGAAAATGTATTGGCTTTTACGTAAATTTTAGATTTTATAAATAAACCTTTACATTGTAATTTTGTTCAAAAGGAGAGTTTTAACAATTATTGTTCAAAATGATTTCCAAATGATTTTTCATAAATTAAGGAGTTACCTTGATTACGAACAATCGACCTTTTCTCTTATTAGCTAACTTGTAAATCTTAACCTTAGCTAAACCCCGGTGAATTTCTCTATGTATTGAGGACTCGGTATACTTATCTCGATTTTCGTGCCGAGCTCCGATCTTGGACTTCTTTATGTAGTTTCTAGCTAATTGGACTGCTCCGGACCCATTGGAACTAACTGCTACTTCATTTGGGATCACCTTGAGAAGTGTGGCATTATGTACATCATTTGATTTGCTAATATACATATATAAAAATATCTGATTGGTGTATAAATATACAAATATGTATTTTGTGCAAATACTATGAGACACTTGTATATATATTATATTACGTTTTATTGGTATACTTTGAGTGTAAATGTATATTATATACGTGCCCCTAATAGATGACCCTAGTTGACTAGTGCCCTGCCTGACATGGCCCTGAGACCAGTATTTTTGACTGTGTTAGTGTAGCATCTGATGCAAATGTGGTTTGCTTGTGTTATGTTTATAGGACTGTTGGTTTACCCAGGGGATACTCTGGGACAGGACATTGGTTTTACCAGCTAAGGACCCAAGGCAAGTACATTCTCTGATTAGTTTCTAATTTATGATATCTCCTATGTTCACTGTATCTAGTGTAAATATACATGTTCTTGACACGTTGGTTACACGGATTGGTATACACGGATCTCGTCATGAGATGTTATTCCTTATTCATGGTGTAGCTTGTACGAGACTTGTTTCCTTGATATCTTGTGCATGTACAGACACTAATTCCCGGGGAGATTTGCTACCTTCCTAGGGAATCCTGTGCCATAGCGTACCATGATTGGATCTACTATACCAGTCGGGGGTTTGGGGAGTACTTTAGTGTAGATATGTGATCATACCCAACTTTATATGCACCATAGCTCACCCCACATCTCACGTCGGGTGCGGCCTGACCACTTATATGAACCATAGCTGTTACGTGTGATTAGCCTGATCTCTACATGCACCATAGCTAACCAACGGTTAGCCTGACTTTATATGAACCATAGCTAACCAACGGTTAGCCTGACTTTATATGAACCATAGCTAATCACATGTAACCAGCCTGATCAAGTTCCCAAGCCGATCACATATTAAAGCTAGTACTCACACACTTAGTCATAGAATTCTTACTCATGGACATATTGTTCTTTTCCTGCATTTACTTACAGTATTTCCAGTACTTCTCTCATTGTACATTCCTCGTACTTATACATGCATCTGGTATGTTTCCATCTAGAACTGCTACATAGTTTATGTCATTTATATAGAACTGCTATTTAGAGATGTACTTTGCTCCTTCCTGACTGGAAAATATTTTTCCAGACTGTGACATTAGTAGACTGGTTTCTGACACTTGGGGATTGGAAGTTAAGGATTGCAGGTATGTTATGTTATCATTAGACTTGTGCTGTATCCTTTTATTTCTTCATTTCCTATCGTGCTGTAGTTGTGATTGAGTATTTCTAGATTTATTAGTGTTATCCGTGTCTCCTTATGGAGTTGGATACTAGTGTGAGATTATTTAGATAGTACTTGACCTAGACAGCGTTCTACCGCCGATGCTGCGGCGTAGGCTGGACGTACCCACGCACTCGTGCCCCTAAACCGGGTGCGGGTCGTGACACGTTTTAGTGGTGGCCCATGCAGGTCTGACTTCGCGAGTTGTGCGACGTCGTAGTAGTGTGGCATCCTTGTTATACTACTGCGTACCTGCTATTGAATATAGGACATAGGATACTAGGATGAGAGAGGATACTCAATCACAAATTCTTGAAAGATTTCCTGGGATGACCCCATGAGAATCTTATTTTCAATATAAATCTTTTCTTGTTTCCGTCCGCTCTCGCTTGTTGTTACTGAACTTGATTCTTGTTGAGCAATTATTAAATTAAATTCTTGGTATCATTTTTGAGTTTGATTCTTGTTAACCAGTGTTGACTTTAATTCCTGGTATCGTTATTGAGTTGATTTAAATTAAGATGAATTTTTACGGACTAGGATTTATGGTATCATCTGATGACATATATTGATGAGGACAGTGAGGAAGGTAAAACGTCTACTTTGGTTATGGAACCTAGAATTTATCGCAGCCATATTAGCTGTGGTGACGAGAACGTAGGAACCTGACTTGGATGTACATACTATAGTTATGAAGCTTAGAGTCTTTCGCAGCCATACCGGTTGGCGTGGCGAAGATTCTAGACGACATGATTATAGAGTGCATACCTTAGTTACGAAACCTATCGTTTATCGCATCTATGCTTACTGGCGTGGCGAGGATTCTGAGTGTCATGATTTCAGACAGACGTGTATGATTATCAGGTTGTATCCTAAATTGGTTCTTAAAATATCATCTCAAGACTTATCTATTTCTGTTATTCCAGGACCTTGTTCCACCGCTTCTTTCTTTACTAACAGTAAAGATACCTTCTGTCCTCAATTCAGTCTTTGAGCTCCTATTCCTTGAGGATTTCTTGTTAAGTATGATAATTAGTGGCTTGTAATTTTGTTTGTGTCTTGTATTAGTATTGACTGTGTTGCTAGTGAGTTGTCAGTGTTTCTTAGTTGGGCATGTGAGCAGTAGGCTTTAATCTAGAGTTAGCCCTTAGTATAGTACCTTGTACAAATGATTCTAGGAGTAGTGTCATTAGAGACTAAGGAGAGTATAGAGTATCAGTTCTCAGAGTTAGTATCAGAGCCAATTACCCGTCCTGGATAATCATGATTATGTAATTAAGTGATCTATGTAAACGATTAAGTATCAGGGAATTGTGTTAAGGATTTATGGAGCATGATGTCCAAATTGATGATTGATATCGGAAATGTTAAAGGTAAAGAAAGGTATATGTATAAAGGGTTTAATGAGATGTCATAAATAGAGGAATATCAGGATTAGTAATGGAAGTTGTGAAGCGTATCACGGATTAGCTTAATAGGCTTTAAGGGATTGAAGGAAATACATATACAACCATCGAGATGAGGAACCATACACATACCCATGAGAGTAAAGAAACATGAGTGTTATAGAGGATACAGGTGATCATGAGTCTAATGAGCTTGACGAGATAATCCATTAATGCAGCTAGTGATAGAATACCAAGAAGTGCTAATGATTCTATATCGCGGATTAGTCAAGAATGACGTTAATAACAGTAAGCACTCTGTGTGTTGATAATTAGATGATATACCAATTGACATAATTGAAATCATGAAGGAAAAACACAGTTGATGATAACTTTGATCATTGGAGGTAATAGTGCAAGTGATTCGGGCAGTACAAATTTAGTACACAGTTCTAGACAATAGAGGTATTGAGTGCACCTTGAGTATCAGAGACCGTGAGCACTAATATGTACATTGAGGAGTTATAAATTAAAAGGTGGAAATGAATTTAATATTTTCAGAATTTTTAAGGAGTTGAGATTTTATGTTGTTAAAATATTGAGGATTTAAATTTGATTCACTAAACATAGTTAAGGCTACAAAGATTTTAGAAGTGATTAAATTTTATTTCGATGTGGAGTATCTAATTTTGAGGAAGTATATGCATTTTTAAGTTGATCGGGAAGTTAAACCTTGACGATTATTTTAAGAGTTAATTTTTAGTAGATGAGAGATATGAATATTAATATATGATTAGTTGATATGGGTACCAGTGTACATGAATAGGAATTAGTTAGTGAATGTGCTAGAGTTAAGTGTTGTTAGAGATAGTAGACACTACAAGTAATATGTTAGCAGGTTCTTTCTTTTCCTTCCTAATGTTCTTTTTCGTCTTTTGATTGATTGATTCCCTAGTAACGTGGTTTATATTCATGATTTTTTGTTAGAATATAACTAGTAGTACCCCCTAACAGAGACTGAAATACCATGACAAAAGACACATGACCTATATTTTCTTAAATTGCATGGCTGTAGGAAGAGTTTTCTTAAACCATGATCATTGGGTTTTGACCATAGCAAAGATCTATGACGAGGTTATGACTGACGAAAAGAGACAAGAGGATTAAATTTGTGGATGAGCATTAAATTAAATAAAGAAATTAGGGGTTGTTATAACGGAGTTGATGGATCATTGATTTTATGATAATCAAGGTATGATTGAAATTCGAGGGCAAACAATTACTGAAAGGGAGAATTAAGAAATTGACAGAGCCAAAAATTTGAGGATTTATTAATTTTAAGGAGGTCTTGATATGATTGAATTGATTATTTAAAATTTGAAAAATTCGAGAGATTATCATTTTATCTAATTGATTGCAAGATAGAAATTTTATATGTTACGAATGTTGCATTGAAGATTCTGGAAGCATCGCATCGTGCATATTTGAGGAAAACGAAAATCAGAAAATAAATATCGTAAATGGAATAGTGTCGAATTAAATTCTTGGGATGAGGAGTTAGATTGGAATAAGCATCAATTGAATTTGAGTTAGATGATTGATGAGTTTTAAAGTTAAATTTTGGGATGCAGGTTTTTAAGTTTTATAAATATGCATTGATTGGGTTTCAATTGAGGGATTGGATAGTAAATTTTGTATTTAGTTATTTACTCAAAATTTGAGGAGACTATGATACGACTGGAATTCAACTAAAATATTGAGGATTTGAGTAATAAAGAATTTTACATTGGGATAATAAATTCAGAGGATGAAAAAAAAATATATTAGTTCAAAATTAGGAAACACTATACATATGGATAAAGAAATATGGAATGAAATGAAGCTCATGGTAAAGAAGATTTTAATAATTGATTATGGGATCGTATAATTGAAGGTCGTAAGGTTAGATCATGGTATATTGAGGTTGTGATCTAAATTAAAATCTTGACCATGACAGTAACATTGAAATCGAAGAAATAATCGAGGTATAGTTGATGTTAAGATAAACAAACTCGAATTTGATGATAAGGCTTTTGATTCAGAAATTCGAAGATCTAATCTAATAAAGTTGTGGAATTTGAACTTTTATAGATATTAGTTAATGATGAATCACAAGATTGAGAAAAGTAAAATGAACGAGGATAAAAAGGAAGGATTATTTTCAGATGGTAGTAAAGACTATTTTTCCTAGAAATTAAGAGGGGCAATTAGATGTCTCTTGATTACATTCTGAATGATGTATTTAAGTTCTTAAATCAAATTGTCGACCGTATCTTTCGATTCAGCTATAACTTTCATGTCTATATCATTCATTATACTGGGTCTTCCTTGGTTTAGTTACCTTGAAAAGGTAACGTGCATTATTCAAATTATCTGTTTTTGTGATCGTGTCTACTTCCCAAAACCTAACCTTCTAGAGGATCCAAAGCCGAGCCATGATTCCTTCATGTCATTCCTGTCTTAAACCATATTTTCTTTTTCTTCATGTTTCCTTCTGTTGGTAAATATTTTCCTTATAGAAATATTTTTTCAATGATATATTCATCATTATGAACAACAAATTTTTCTATCCTAGTCATCCCTAAAATTTCGAGGACGAAATTTTTCTAAGGTGGATAGACTTGTAACCTCCGATTTCCAATTTCCAAAATAATTAGATTTTAATTTATTTTAAAATATCAAGTTTTATAAAATATTGCTCCTTGAAAATTTTTAATTGATTTTGAACGATGTTTGATTTTAGAAGGTAATTTAAAAATCTTTTATAAAAGTCATTTTTCTAAATGTCGATGTATTACAAAATAAATAAATAAATAATAATATATTTTTGTTTCAAATGTTTATTGGCTTGAAATCATAAAGTTAGTTATTTGATAAAATTAATTAAAAGACTAGTGTTTCTTCATAATAAATTTTATAATTAATTGGGGTAGTAAATAAATGAATTACGTACTTCCTAATATTTTGAAAAATGAGTTTAATTAGTAGCTAATCAAAAGCTTCTTAAAAACATTTTTTCTTAAATTTCTTTTTTATTTAATTTATCGTTTTCCGTCTCCCATTCACGCCCCATTCTTCCCACATGAAAAGCCCCTTTATATTTAATTCTGGGCCATTCATCATTGGGCCAACCCGCAACCCTTTATCCCACACCCTTCTCCCTATTTAAGTTCTCATTTTCACATCTCCCTAGAAACCCTAATCTCCTAATTATTAGCTAGCCTCCAATTCCCAAGCCAACAAGCCATCACCACCATTTTGTGTGCTCGTGTCCGTGTGTCCAACATCCGTGTCAGCCGTGATGGCCTCGGGTCCGACCCCGGGTGTCCCACCATATCCATTTCTTTTCCTGTGTCCAGATTTACAGTTTACAATCAGATTTCCGTGTCCGACACACCCGGACACAACCCCCACGCCCACAGTACATCGGATTCCTGTGTCTTGCCCCGGACACGTCCTCCACAAAGCACCATCCCCGTGTCCGACGACCCCCTGACACGCCCAGACCCTAACCGGAACCCTAAGCCCTAACCTAGGTCAGCCAGCCGCCGTCGCCGCTGAAGCCGGCGATCGCCGTGGCCGCTGGAACGAAGCCCTGTCGCCACCGCGTCGAGCCCTCGTCGAAGCCGCCCTGCCCTCGAACAGACCGCCACCGCCGAGAGGAGCCGCAGACCGCCACCGCCGAGAGGAGCCGCCGACCGCCTCCTCGAGCACCGAGCCCGCCTCCTCGGACAGAACGCCGCTCCTCGAGCGCCGAGCCCGCCGCCTCGAGCCGAGCGAGCCGCCGCGGATCCCCTCCGCTGAGTCGAGCGCCGCCGCGGAAGCCGAGAGCCCGCCGCTGTAAATCCAGCCGCCGCCGCTTCAGATCCATCGAGCCGCCGCCGCAGACCCGTCGAGTTCCGCCGCTGAGTTGAGCCGCCGCCACAGATCCGCCGACGCCCCGCCGACCGGTCCCGGCGAACCCCGCGCCAACGCCGACGGAAAACCCTGTGAGCCTCCCTTCCCTGTTTCTTTTTTCCTTTCGATTCTCAGAGGGGGGGGGTGAGAGTAAAAGGGGTTAATTATAATTAATTAGTTAATTAATATTTAATTAGTTTAGTTAAATAAGATTAATTAGTTAATTAGTTTAGTTAGATATTTATTAACCAGTTAGTTAATTATAATTAATTAGTTAATTAATTAATTATAATTAGTTAGTTAATGAGTTGATTAGTTAATAATTAATAAACAGTAATTAGTTAGTAATCAGGAATTTATTTATCAACCAGTTAGTAAATATTAATCAATTAGTTGGTATTTTCTTATAATTAGTTTAGTTAATTTGTAATTGATGTAGTAAATAAATGTAAATGGGTTAGTATATGTAATTAGCTAATTTATGTAATTAGTTTATTTGGATCGGTGACCGGTTTTTACCATAAATGAAAATGTATTGGCTTTTACGTAAATTTTAGATTTTATAAATAAACCTTTACATTGTAATTTTGTTCAAAAGGAGAGTTTTAACAATTATTGTTCAAAATGATTTCCAAATGATTTTTCATAAATTAAGGAGTTACCTTGATTACGAACAATCGACCTTTTCTCTTATTAGCTAACTTGTAAATCTTAACCTTAGCTAAACCCCGGTGAATTTCTCTATGTATTGAGGACTCGGTATACTTATCTCGATTTTCGTGCCGAGCTCCGATCTTGGACTTCTTTATGTAGTTTCTAGCTAATTGGACTGCTCCGGACCCATTGGAACTAACTGCTACTTCATTTGGGATCACCTTGAGAAGTGTGGCATTATGTACATCATTTGATTTGCTAATATACATATATAAAAATATCTGATTGGTGTATAAATATACAAATATGTATTTTGTGCAAATACTATGAGACACTTGTATATATATTATATTACGTTTTATTGGTATACTTTGAGTGTAAATGTATATTATATACGTGCCCCTAATAGATGACCCTAGTTGACTAGTGCCCTGCCTGACATGGCCCTGAGACCAGTATTTTTGACTGTGTTAGTGTAGCATCTGATGCAAATGTGGTTTGCTTGTGTTATGTTTATAGGACTGTTGGTTTACCCAGGGGATACTCTGGGACAGGACATTGGTTTTACCAGCTAAGGACCCAAGGCAAGTACATTCTCTGATTAGTTTCTAATTTATGATATCTCCTATGTTCACTGTATCTAGTGTAAATATACATGTTCTTGACACGTTGGTTACACGGATTGGTATACACGGATCTCGTCATGAGATGTTATTCCTTATTCATGGTGTAGCTTGTACGAGACTTGTTTCCTTGATATCTTGTGCATGTACAGACACTAATTCCCGGGGAGATTTGCTACCTTCCTAGGGAATCCTGTGCCATAGCGTACCATGATTGGATCTACTATACCAGTCGGGGGTTTGGGGAGTACTTTAGTGTAGATATGTGATCATACCCAACTTTATATGCACCATAGCTCACCCCACATCTCACGTCGGGTGCGGCCTGACCACTTATATGAACCATAGCTGTTACGTGTGATTAGCCTGATCTCTACATGCACCATAGCTAACCAACGGTTAGCCTGACTTTATATGAACCATAGCTAACCAACGGTTAGCCTGACTTTATATGAACCATAGCTAATCACATGTAACCAGCCTGATCAAGTTCCCAAGCCGATCACATATTAAAGCTAGTACTCACACACTTAGTCATAGAATTCTTACTCATGGACATATTGTTCTTTTCCTGCATTTACTTACAGTATTTCCAGTACTTCTCTCATTGTACATTCCTCGTACTTATACATGCATCTGGTATGTTTCCATCTAGAACTGCTACATAGTTTATGTCATTTATATAGAACTGCTATTTAGAGATGTACTTTGCTCCTTCCTGACTGGAAAATATTTTTCCAGACTGTGACATTAGTAGACTGGTTTCTGACACTTGGGGATTGGAAGTTAAGGA